>OLKM01000079.1:281719-491926 GCA_900291075.1 Melanogrammus aeglefinus
GTGCGTGTGAACACCAGAAACTGATATCAGCAGGAAAAGCGGACTAGAAGAGAGAAGGCAACAATTATACACAATGTGTATTCATGCATGTGTTTGTAATTTCATATAAAATTATGGAATAAAAAAAATAATGATCTGCTCGATTAATGTAGGCATCTATACAGCTGTAGAGTCAGAGCAAAATGGACACGACACAGTAATGTGTCCCGATGAGCTGGCAGTAATGGTGCGCCTATGTTCGGAGACAGAGGCGGCATTTAGTGTCTATGACAACGCCGGAGGAGCTGAAGACATGGCGAACACCTTGAACACCTTTAAAATAAACCTAAAGACATACCTATTCAGCTCAGCATTCGCTTAATCCATTTAATTTATTTATTTTTCTTTATTTTCATTCGATCGTTAAGCACCATGTATTGCAATTCTGAAGGAAAAGGCGACAAGTTTGATTGATTGAATGATGAAAGATAACATTGTGATGCTATATTGGCCGATAGCTGGAATCTGTTTAAACAATGCAAGTCATAAAGGTGCACGTCTCTGCATACCATCAAGCTGCGTGGTAAGCTTAAGCATGTCGTGGGACTGAAGCGGAAATAAACCGTCGCATGAGATGTATTTGGGGAGCGAAGGCTCTGTCACTCAAACACAAATCTGACTTCATTATGTGTGAGCGGCCGCTGGGACGGCGCCGTGATTGTTGTTGTTTTCTAAGACACGCCACATCTTTCATCTGAAGAGATTTGCATCACATGAAAGCAAACTTCTGTTCCCTGGATTTAGTTGGAAGGGATCATCGGAGACTGTTCGGTTATGGTTTGTTTTTTCAAGTCTGAACGACTGCACCCGTCGTTATAATCCCCCGCAGTCGCCCCGAAAACAGAGCTTGTCAGGCAACCGGCGGGACCCTCAGCTCCAAAACAGAACAGCGTGTCAAGGTGCTCCCTCGACGCTCCTGGCAAGGGCGCTCGTACCCGCTGAACGAGACCCTGTACGTTAGAAGTAAAATGTTGAAATGTTAACACGTTGCAAATGTCAATCTCAACTGTCAATACACAGACGGGACTCTTTTCTTTGACGGAACCAAACAAGGTGGTCCACAGACCGACCGAACGCTCTCATCAGCTCTAAGCGATTCGGTATTACAAGGGTGATTTTATCCCAACAGGTGTGCGCGTATGATTAGCCATTACAAGCCGTTTGAAAATCTGCCTTTTCCCGTGTTTTTGTGGAATCAATAGTGGGCATGTCCACCTAGATTTACGCTAGATAGAACGGTCTACCAGCCTCCCAAGTGAACTTTGGCAAATATTGCTTATCTAACACCATACATCTAGGAGGACACTCCAACTTGTGACGTCACTAAAACGCAAGAAAAGGGCCATTTTCAAATGGCTTGTAATGGCTAATGAAACTCAAACTTGGCATAATAACGCCCCTTTAAGAGCCATTCCATGCAGGTCTCTGATGCACGTACAGAGTACAGAGTTTCCTTAAGCCTTCTGAAAATGGACCTGAATATGAATCAGAGTCGTCGACTACCAACGGGCAGTGTAGTATAGCATTGCTGGGAAAGTGGTAAAAGGCTTAGCCGTATCTGGCGGTACCTTCTTGCATACGTTCTTGCCGAGGAGATTTGGTTCCCATGAGACGAGAAACCTGTGTGTGTGTGGGATCCACTAACGTGTCGCTGCCAAACGTGTGTTTAGTGCGGATAATCCAATGCATCCATTTCGTCTGCTGGGTGTGTGTGTGTGTGTGTCCCTCCTTGTGTCTCTCAAATATACAGCATTTGTCTCACAAATGAGTCTCTTTAATAAATCTGAGAGACTCATTAGTATTCGGTGGAGAAGAGGCTGGTACGGACACCAATGCATCCGTTTTGCGTCCGTCAGAATCCATGACGGACTTGAGGAGTACAGAGTCAAGCTGAGTAAGCGGCTGCCGTTGGTCTAGTGGGTGTACATCCCAGGTGGACATGTCCCGCTATAGAGCACCATCCAAAGTGGTGATGGGGGTACAGAGAGGACTCCATTTCATCTATTTTCTCCACCGACACTCCAGAGAAACTCGTGGCTGATATGCTCGTCGTCAGACACATTTGACTGCGCTAAGCACTGTATATTTGTTTAATTCAGTTACATTCACACCCATCATTTACACACGGAAATGGTAAACACGGGTTAATTAACTGACTGGATGATTGGAAATTAAACATTACTTTTGGAAAGCTGGAAGCTGTGGCACTTATTTTGAGCTTCTTTCTAACTGGGTGAGAAATGAATGTCGTCCTTCCAATTAGTGGTGGTAGATTGAACTTCAGATCAACATATCTTGCGACTGACATCGTTCCCCAATGCCACTAATCGCATATTTTCGTGATCTTTATTAGAATACGTATTGAGTAGAACGTACTGTATTTGTTCTTTTGAGACGTGGCAGAGTAAAAGTTTGTAAAAGCAACTCCAGTGAAGTACAGACGCGCCGTCGCGAACGTCTTGACGCCCCCCGAGCGGTGAACCCAACGCCTCCTCTCCGCTCCCCGACGGGGGAGCTGAGCAATCAGCGGACGAGAAGCTGTCAATGGGTTTAATTCCACTCTACATTCGCCGCCGAGACAATTCATGATGAGGACACCCGGCCAAATAGCTGCTTATTTGCACGGCTTAATTAGGTTGCTAATTAGAAAGAACCCCCCCCCCAAAAAAATGGGTTGCCAATAAAACCGCTTTTGAGGCGGAGCTCAACCCTTTCCCATTTCTCTGAATCCCTTTATCTTCTCCATCGAGGGATGGAAGGGACAACGTCTCGGTCCCTCGGAGTTGGTTTCAGCACGGCACACGACCAATGGCGTTTGGGAGTGAATGGGGATGGATGGATAGTCGCTGAGCTTTGGGTTGAGACGTCGACCCACAGTGGAGATGTGTGGCTAGTGTGCCGGCATGCAGGGATGCCAAGTGATGATGTCAGTGTTCTGGTTTTCACCCCGCCAGGAAGTAATCAGAAAGGGTTTGACAGCAGATACTTTTTAAGGAATTGGTTAATTGATTGCATTGATACAGCACTTTGCCGAGGGACCGAAAGCGCTTTACAAAATGTGTGTGTGTTTGTGTGTGTATGTCATCCACTACCTGTTTGAGTGGGCGATAACACGAGGGCTAAATGAACAGATTGAGGACCGAAGTTGCTAAGCAACCTCACGCATGGAGGAAGTGAGGTGTGTGTGTGTGTGTGTGTGTGTGTGTGTGTGTGTGTGTGTGTGTGTGTGTGTGTGTGTGTGTGTGTGTGTGTGTGTGTGTGTGTGTGTGTGTGTGTGTGTGTGTGTGTGTGTGTCGGAAATCATGGTGGGAAACGGAGCGGAGTCTGAGTGGTCAAGAGGGGAGTCACTGGGTTTGTCTACGGGTGTGTGTGTGTGTGTGTGTGTGTGTGTCGGAAATCATGGTGGGAAACGGAGCGGAGTCTGAGAGGTCAAGAGGGGAGTCACTGGGTTTGTCTACGGGTGTGTGTGTGTGTGTGTGTGTGTGTGTGTGTGTGTGTGTGTGTGTGTGTGTGTGTGTGTGTGTGTGTGTGTGTGTGTGTGTGTGTGTGTGTGTGTGTGTGTGTGTGTGTGTGAACCGTGAGCGTGCGAGAGTGACGGAGTGAGTTCAAGGCCTTTGGCAGGGGGGTGTTCTACACGTCACATCTGCAAAGATTAGCCTCAATTTTCAGCTTTGTACTATTTTTAGCTGACCTAGCTAACACACCCTGCCGCGCACGCGGGAAAAACAACAGCCCCACGAGACGGCTCCCGTGAGAACAATGGATCATATTGTTATCGCTCTCTCGAAATCAGGTTTTAATGTTTCTCAGAGGTCCGTCCCGTCGAAGGTATCAGGTGATCAGGGCGGGCCGTCGGGGGGAGGGGGCTGCGTGTGTCGGGCTGCTCTGTGTTCCCGTGGCCAGAGTGGCATCCCGCTCTGATGGTTCATGATGCACTCCCATTGGCTGCTCGGGGGGGGAGGGTGCAGCCAATGGGACTGCTTCTCGGATCAACATCAGCTGCCGCCTCCGTCACTGGTCGGCGCAGACCCGCCCTCTTTCCACGCGCGCACGCGTACGCACGCACGCACGCACGCACGCACGCACGCACGCACGCACGCACGCACGCACGCACGCACGCACGCACGCACGCACGCACACACACACTTGCACACTCATGCATATGCTCGCAAAATCACACACACAGGCTCATCCACGTGGATCTTCAGAGATGGCGCAGACACACACGGACATGTACGCACACGCCCACAGACAAACACACTTGTATCAACATGAACACACAAGCCCACAGACAGACAGACAGACAGACACCACCCACCCCCACCCACCTAGCCTCTTCCACCTCCCTGTGTCCCAGGCCTCGCTGACTCCCCGTACCGTCGACGGGTTCTCTTAATCCCACTTGACATCTCCTAAAGCTCCTGCGAGTCTGTAATAGGTACAGCACTCACCGCTGACTCAGTGAGCCAGGGAACCAGAAATGCTTTCCGCAGAGCTCCCGGTTACCCCCCCCCCCCCCCCGGGTCCCTGCTCTGGGGCACCGTGTTCCCGCTGAGGGTATTCCCCCGGGAGCAGAGGCAGGGAAACGTTGTGTGTCATGCGTTGTGTACGTGTCTCAGGTGAGATGTTAAGTGATGATCCAAAGCAGTTGTGGGACCGGGGGACGGCTGGCCCGCCGTGCAGTCAACATGTCAGGCCCGTCTTTGATTTGACTGCCGTGGATGTGACAGCAATGGGCGTGCGAGTGCTACCCTGGGGGGCACCGCAGAGAGAGAGAGAGAGAGAGAGAGAGAGAGAGAGAGAGAGAGAGAGGGGTGGGGCTGAATGTGAGCCCTGATGAATAAAGAAATGAATCCTAATGAAATGGAAACTTTATCAGTTTCCGTGCAGGACCCCCCGCAACCAGTAGCTGGGTACATTGTTTGCATCCTGCAGCTGTTTGAGGGATGTACGGGCTTGTTAGCTTGTCCCTTTTGTCATTTGTCTTTGATTCCCTGCCGTTTCTAGTGAGAAAACAGGGAAATGAGGTAGTGACGTTGGGAGTTTGAAAATGCTCTCTATGCGTTGTTAAGTCCTCGATCCTTGTCGTCAATAATGTCCCAAGAGTAGTCAGGAGAGACCTCCTGATTGTACAGATCAGAAGGATTTCCACGGGTTCAGACTCCACTTGTTGGACTCGACCATTTCAACAAAGCAGCCCACAGAGTGTTTACTGACACTTTGAGGCCCTGATGCGTGTTGACAAGACATCGCCCGGGCGGACCCGGCGACCTCGTGTGAGGCCGTCTGCGGTGGGACGCACAGGCCGTCTGTGGCGCTGTGTGGAGCGGAGGAAGAGCATCTGTGGGTGTCACAGGGCCTGTCACTTTAATCCGGTTGCAGTCTGGTGGCTGGTCCGACATCAACAGATAGTTCAAGCGTGGGTGAAAGATGCCCTTTAATTTATTTCCAGCAGCGGGTTAGGCAAATCACATTAGTGCTGAATAAGAAATGGATCGAAATCGAAGTGGATTGGAAATGGGAAAAATGTGAGGGAAATGGACTCGATATAACCGCAAGTACACAAGCAACAAACTAATTGTATCACGGAACTTTTGCAATTGATTTTTCTTCAAACTTGGGGGGGAAAAAAGTAGAACGCATCCCTTCGGCACTTGAAAACAGTTTATCGACTGTGAAATTAAAGTAATCAATGTCCTACCCATGGCAGAATGCTGCCTCATCAATCTGAAGCAGCAGTCCCTCATTAGCATGGCAGGGACTCTGTGTCCCTGGAATGACACAATTCAGAGGACAGATTTAGCGACTGTCAAACTTGATAACTCACCATCCAACGGTTCAGGCTGTGTGTCAGACAGTGTAAATAATAGATCACTTTTGTTTTCCCGTGCGCCTGTCTCTTTAAGAAAACGCCATCTCTAGTCTCGACCCCTTAGTCCAAGAATCCTCGAGCGGGATCCACCATCTTTTTATTGACGTCGATAACCTGAAGTTTTTTCTGCATGCTGTGTGTGTGTGTGTGAGACAGGAATGGATTCGCGCAATGTCACAGATGGTGTGTGTCGTTGCAGTGCTGTGTTTCCTTATTCATTTACTCAGTGGGTAGACGAATTATCCAAAGCGACGATGCATAAAGGTAAACTGCAGACAAGTGGGTCTGTAGACTCATTCAGCTGGGAGCCAATCCTGCCCCTATCTCGTGTGTTTGGGGGTGTGTGTCAAATCAATCCATTTTCGTTTGTAATGAGTTGGTTTCAGCCCACAATAATAACTGTTCTTTCTGTTTCAATCATGCGGCCTTGCAAATCGATAGTGGGTAGCACAACAAGGACTCTTAAAAGTACAGTAGTCACCGTTCCTGAGTTGGAAACAGAGAGAGAAGAAGAGAGCCAAAAGGGGCTCCCTGATTCCTCCCTTATCCGCCGCTGCACCATTAAAACGGGGTGCACTGACGCTCCTGTGATTGACAGGTGAGATGGATTCCCCTAACACACCAGGGGAGAGACGTCGTGGTTGGTCAGAAATGGTGTCAAATCTAAATTGGGCTCGCGCAGAGCCGTCAAGCCGAAAAACAGGTATTCTCACAGTGTATTCCACTCGCTAATGGCTGAGGGATAGCTATTCCAAAAATGTCACTCAAATGATATTTCTCGAATCTTTTAAACACGTTAATCCTAAACAGATATTATGTATTTTCAAACAAAACACACCGCATGCTCGAGGTGTGCTGAACTGTTGAGGTTGTCATGACGCGCCCAGAGTCGGCTCTCACGAAATATGTTCCGTGTGGAGATAAAAGGTCCTGAATTATACATTAATGTCAGACAGCCCAGGAACAGTTTCATTTATTTAGACCGCTACGCCTTTGTTGTTGTTCTCACATCACTGCCGTCGTCGGCGCTAAAAGGGATTAGCCCTTTCTTTATCTCCAGAGGGAGGCATCTTTGACGCGGAGATCCTGCTAGATACTGCAAACATCGTCTATCGTAATGCCTTCCAGAGTCTCAACAGAGCCGGGTTTGACCTTGTCTCGTTCCAGCATCGTTGAGCTGTAAAGCTGGCACTTAATGTATGTGCATATTGTATGTTTGTACGTCCTGGCACTTAATGTGCACACTTATTGTCTGTTTGTACGTCCTGGCACTTAATGTACACACTTATTGTCTGTTTGTACGTCCTGGCACTTAATGTACACACTTATTGTCTGTTTGTACGTCCCTGCACTCAATGTATGCATTTATTCTATGTTAGTAAATCCTGACACTTATTGTATGTTTGTACGTCCTTCAACTTAAAAATAGTCCTCATCATTGTGTGGCATCTTATCCTAGCTATCTTTGTGTGCAGGGAATGTGTTAACCTAGCAGTTGTAAGTGCTTTGAACTTGTTTCCATGAACATCCTTACTGTACCAACAGCTATTCCTTGTTTCTCTTTCTACTGACAAATGTTCTGATTGTAAGTCGCTTGGGATAAAGCATCTGCTAAACGTAAATGTGAAGCATCTAAATACCAATTTAGATGCTCACTTTTTTGAATGGGGTTGGGTTCAATTATTTGATGCACTCGGCGTCGGCGCTTCATTACTCTACTGAATCTATTAATGAATTGAAAAGCAACCGACAGCCAGAATATGCAATGGACCGTGTCAGCCTCTCGGATGGTTCCCTTTGCCTCGAGTCCTCCACTCGTTCTCTCACACACGGCCGACCGCATTTTGAAAACGATATACGTACATATTTCCTCTCCTTCTTTTTTGTATCCACAGATTCTTATTTTGTTTGATTTCTGGGATTGACCCAGGTATATCGTCTTATTTTGCTCTTTTCTCATTTTACGCTTGGGGGCCCTCTTACCAAGACAAGCAGAAAGCATGTCGTCTTCCCAGTCTACAAAACATTGGTCCAATGCAAGGAAATCTGAGTCAAACACGGAGAACTCGTCTTTCACAGATCTATTTGATGAGACGGATGCTCCTGCTCCTGAACCTTTTCAGATTGCGAGGAGTACTGCTTTTACATTTGTGAAGGACCCTGGAGCCTCAATTTAGTCAAAACAAACACTGGTCAAATCCCATGCAACTGCAATAACTTAGTGTGTGGGTGTGTGTGTGTGTGTGTGTTAAGTGTTTGTGTGAGCACATACCTGAGTGTGTGTGTGTGTGTTTTAGTGTCCGTCACGCTACAATCCTTTCAACCGACCTAGGGTCAGTGGTCCTGGTGGTGTCATGGAAAAACTATTTCCTTTTCATTCCCGTTACCGTGTGTCCTTCTGCTGACATGGCGTTTGCTGAAGGACTTCTGCTTACAGACTTTCTTTGCTGGCACCTCTTCAATCCTCAGGCATTTGCCAGGGTATTTGACAAGTGAACAACATCTGACCTTAGATAGAATTCAGGGGACGTCATCTATGCTCATAACAAACAATTTACCCCAGGCATCAGGTGGGGTTCATCGATCATCACACCTGGAACACAGCAGTTTGGATGGCCAAGAAGGTTTGGCGTCGCCTGGGAACCAAACTAATTAGCGAGCTCGTGTTTTAGTTGCTAACCCTAACCCTGGCATACAAGTCTGCCCCACTCTGATTCAGGCACATTCCCAGTAAACCCAGTAAACCTCGGACCAATCACAACAGATATCTCTCTAGTGGAGCGCCGTTGAGGTACTTAAATAAACAACCAGGATGGCAGCCGTTGATTGGTCACAATCAAAACTCCCTGCTTTGATTGGTTGTAGGTCTGTCCAATTATTCCCAGGATTTAAGTCGCGCGCCATGAAGATGCCCTTTTAAAATCAATTCAATCACTTAGAGGTTCCAGACTAAATCTCTTTTGCTATTTTGACTGGCAATCTGGGGCTTCACTTGGTGCAGCTAGAAACTTACAATTGACTTTTTTAAAATTATAAGGGAAATATTAGCTAAATTCAAGAAAGGCCCATTGTCGCATGCACTGTCAAACCTCTGTGCACATCCATACCCTTTACACAAATAAATTCCCTAAATTTATCTATAGACAGCGGCGCTATATCTCTATGATTTGAAATTGATTTCAATAAAGTCCAGACAGTTAATAAACACAACATCAACAATACTGGATGTCCAATCAAATAACATCAGAAAACTACGCATCACACAAGAGACTGGCCAACATGAAGCCAGATTATTACAAACTCTAGTAGCGTGTTTCACCACACATGAGACGGGCCTGTGTACATCGTGCACATTAGCGGATCTGTGCAGAGTGTCGGGCTGGGGCCAGGACCTGGGTAGGCGTCTGTGGGGGTGGCAGAGCTGCCAGCCAAGCCCATCCGGGTTCCCACCGACTCTCATCGCTTGTTAGGGGATCCCAGCTGCATAGCTGCCCCTCAAAAGTTTGCAGTTTCTCACTTTTTTACAAAGCTCCATCTGATCTTCGCCTGAACTTTAACGCCGACCCAATTTCCCGATCTTTCCTGGGGGCCGAAACCGGACATGCCAATGAAAGGCAAGGCACGGCAACTTTATTTATGTAGCACTTTTCATACACAAGGCTGACTCAAAGGGCTTAAAAAAGTCAGGTCAAAAAAAGTCAAATGTTTTCAAAGTGATATCGAATCGGCACACCTCTGGTGGGTCGGTGTTCCTCCGCAGGAGGATGGTAGGAAAGTAACGTTATTGATTGCCAGCCAAACTTGTGGTGAACAAACAGAAGACGGAGGAGTCATTTTACGGTCCATTCAGCCCCATTATCTCCTTGTCACCACTGGGTTCATTGAAGGCATTTTCCCCTGGGTTTAAGCTGTTTAAATCAGCGCTGTACTACAAAGCACTGCCAACCCCGGGATCAGTGAGGGGGGAAGGAACTTCAACCGGGATCAAACTGAAGGGATGCCTAATGAGATTTGGTTTTTTTCAACCTTATTTTATTTATATCTTCCCCAATCTTGGCTCTATTAGGCCGTAGCTCCACGCCACATCAGCCACACACCAGTCAACCGACACGACAGATGGCAGTTACAGCGACAAACAAACCTCTCCAGCTCAATGAAGCTGTTTGGTAGTTGGTCTGCTGTGTGTGTGTGTGCGTGTGACTCTCCTATGGACTCACAGATGTCTGTGGCCAAGCTGCGGTTTGCTGCGTTTTTATTTTTTAAATGACCATCCAAGATGTGCTTCAAAACTAACTTTCCATCAGCCGTGCTGCCACACCATTGCGTGCATTATCCACGCAACCGTAGCATTAGTGTGTGTGTGTGTGTGTGTGTGTGTGTGCGTGCGTGTGTGTGTGTTGACGACAACACTCCCACCTCGCCTGTAGGTGTGACACGAGAGTCCTGCCGTACCGGGGGAAAGGTTTTAATAATGCACGCGACGAGGTGAGGTGCGACTCGCCATGGAGAGATGTTGTTCCGAGTGTTGAACATGATTGCATGATTATCGGCAGTGGTGTTCTGCTCAGTACCGGCGGAGGACTCCTGTTGACGGAGGGGAGACGGAGTCTCGTTGAGGCAGAGGCTCGGTGGGCTCATTATCTGCTTGCCGGAAGGTCAGGGTCCCCGTACGCCTGCCTCTTCTCCTGATTACCAGGCTTTCCGGATCGCTTGTCGGCGCAAAAACTTTGTCTTCACACTCACAATAAATTCAGCTCCCCATCAGTCTCAGGATCCGGGCCGGTGTTGCTCCCTGGTTGTCGGTGAAGGACTGGCCTCCGTAAACAGATGAGCACAATGAAATGGCATGAGCTGGGAGAAAAGAAGATTGCAGGATGGATGTCGTTGGTGAATGGATAAACAGTTTGAAAGGAATTAACTGGCCTTACTGGGTGCAGTACCGCGCAAATTAGCATGCTGGCCCTGGGTGAATCTCTTCACTTCTTGTGCTCTCGCTCTGTCAGGCTCAAACCGAATGACAGATAACGGAAAGGACCTTAATTGCTGGGTGAACTGGTGAAAATGGGTTATTCCAAGGGTTTGGGGGGGGGGGGGGATGTACGCAGGTGATGCAGTCTGCTAATTGATGTTGACTCGGTTTGAATCGGAGTGGTTAAGGTTCAACACAGGGTTTATTCAAAGATACAAGGTAAATGTTCATGAAAACAGTTACAAATATATTGGTATGGGCGGAATGGGAAATAAGCCACGCTACAGGGTCTGATTTATCTCAGGGTCTGACTTATATCAGCTTTAATATCGTGTGGGCTAATAAGACAAAACAAATTAATTTACATCACAATGTTCTAGTGTAATGTGATGGCTGGTTTATCGTGTGAGCCTGGGGTTAGGGATTGACCGCAGGTGGTGGTAGCTCCCCGCAGGGCTCTGGTCGGTGTCTCCCTCCACTAGGGCTGGACGACTAATCGAATTTCGATCTCGATTTTAGCGTCAAACGATCAAAAAACAAATATAATGTTTGGAGAACAGCTGGATACATATCTGTACATTATTATAGATTTAAACATTTTCTTTTTGACCATTTTGTGTATTTTTTTTTCAGGCGAAATTTCAAAGTTCTCAGTTACAAAGTGTTTTCAGCGCCTTCCGCCGTCCTCCCCTGGGTACCACCAGCGATCGTAACAGCTGGGAGCTCTGGTGCCTCTCCCGCAGCCACTCTGTGTCCCCCTCCGGGGTGGAGAGGCCCCATGCTGCCTGGGAGTGCAGTGTGTCAGCCGACCCAGCCACACGCCACCAGAGTGGTCCCGGTCTCTCTCTGACAACCGCGACGCGGGGAGATGTTGTGTAAAGCAGTTTGTTAGATGGAGATGGGTCACTGTGTAAGCTGCTGACATGTCAGACCTCTGTATGTGTGTGTGTGTGGGTGTGGGTGTGAGTGTGCAGCCTCACCAAGTAATCAGCAACCTCACTCAGTAATCAGCCTGACTCGGGCCAGGTGAGGCCTCTTGAACCAGCCACCAAAGACACACACTCCACAACGCAGAATGGCACAGGAAACGTTCACTCAATCGAGTTCCAAACATATGGTTATCGGTATCTATTGGTATCCATACTTGCTTGCTAATGTTAATGGCATTGTGATACTCGATAGCCTTAACCCAAGCTATAAATAAACATTTAAATATCATTTGGATACAATATGGAAAGGAAAATGTATAATTTTATTGGGGCATTTAGCCAATGTTTTTTGTACCGAACATGGTTAGCAGGTCATAAAACAGGTTGGTTATATAATGAACATGAATAGAACAGGTTTTGTTGTTTGTTATTTTTATGGAGACATGTCACCCAAAAATAGCGCTTCTGTGATTTCTCTTCGGGTGAAAAGTGCAAATCCTGCTGTGCAGTCTCATCAAAACTTCGTTCAATGTTCAAACGGGCTATTTTCTTTGTTCTGTTTGGAAGACGTTCTGCTCTCATGTTATGCGCCCTGTGTCTTCTGAAAATTGGCACCCTCCTTGCACCGTCCACGCTGCAATTCTAGGAAATAATGTAGTTTTGCTTTTTAGCGTTATTTAAATCACAAATTAAATATGACAAACTATCAGTTGATGTAAACACGATTTTGCAGCAGTGGCTCTTAATCCGGCAGCAACAAATACGCACAACAAATTAACTTTTCGTTCGCCAATCATTCGTAAACTTTTCGGAAAAAAACTAACAATCATCCAACGCTTGTGATGCCGTATTCAGGCCAGTCCTAGTAAGTAATCAACTAGACAAATGTACTATACAAGCACTCCCTCCTTCCCTCCCCCTTCCTGCTTTGCAGCGATCCGGGCAGCGTGTGATCACAGAGAGCTTACTCTGAGGACGGGAGAGAGTAGGAGTAGGACGCAGAAGTATTTCGGGTACACCGAGGTTGCGACGGCTTTTTGATTGTGATTGCAGAGTTCTTCGATCACCACCGCTCAGACTGTGATTAAAAACTCGGCGCAGCCCTGCTAGTGTTGTTGTTTTCCGGGGGAAAGCTGCCCTCTTGTCAAGTATGTAGACAAATCTGGATCATTATTAGTTCAATGTTTAAAATATTAATTCAATTGTCTTACCACATCAGCATGATCACAGCAACATTAATAATTGAAAAATGTGTAATAGATGCAGTGAACAGATGTGTTAACTGCAATTATTCATAACAATTGCAGTGATTTCTTGCGCTTGAAATGACATGCCCCAGACTTGGCCTGTGGAGCCGATCAAAAGGTGATTTACTGGCTCAGTTTAGCTCCCTGATTAGTTTCATAATCTGCTAAATCAGACAAAAGAGTCCAAAAAAAAAATTCTGATCAACAAATATTTAACTTCTCAAACCAGCGTTCTGAAAGTTGCACGTTTAATGCCCGTGGTGACTGAGGCTTAACGGCGATATGCCGCCGAGTTGAAAGCGAGCGAGGGGGGTTTGTCCAGAGGCCTTCAGTCCTGTACACAACAATAATTACTCTGGTACATTTGTCACGAATTACACAACCCCTGTTCTGATTATCCTTGTGTTCTCTCACACTTTTTCTCTTCCCCTTCTATCGTGATCGCTGGGGCCAGAGCGTGCAGAGTTAGTGCATTACCATGCGACAGTTAAAGGATTTGCACGGATCTCTAACAGACCAGCGGGCATCGGGAGATGAAGGAGGGAGGATGAGATTAGCGAGACGGTGTCGGAGCCGGCAAAATGGGTGACTGATAAAAGCAGCCACTGTTTTCTCCCGGCGGAATGCTTTACTGTCAGTGTTTGCTTGAAACAGGGCACATTGTCCATGTTCACAATGAAAGATGCGTTTTGGATGCGAAAAAACAACATGCCACACCAGCACATGAACACAAACTGAGCATTGTCATGTCATCAAGTCTTTATTACACAGTTGGGTGAATCCAAGGCATTAAATGTAAATGACTAAAAGCAAATGTTTTTCACAATCGCCAAAGAGTCGTTCATTTTGGGGAATTGCGAGGGATGTATTACACAATATTTTGCCTGTGCTGGAAGTCTAAGTGAATTCAGCTTTCTTTTTGTCGCTGATCATCTTCATTCGCACCCCAAAGGTGTGTGTGTACTGGATATATGGGTTCAGTCATGTATGTCAGTCCTAGTCTTCTGGTGGTTGAAATTGTCCTTGTACTGTAGAAATGGAGGCTCAATGGGTAGGCCTGTTCCGCCCGAGGCCGGCTTCCTAAGGCTTAGCTGGCCTTGGGCTCCTCAACCCAAAGACCTCCCTTTGATTCCAACATCCAGACCAGCATAATGTTGTTGTTGTGGCTGTGTTCAAGGAAAAACGATGAAGGACTCCATGCGGTACGACACCATTACCGGGGCAACGACGTCCTGGCTATCGAACGAGACATGTCTTAAGTAGAACCGGGTCCCAGTAAATTATTACCACACAGAACGCTCAATTCCGCAGCGGAGGAAGTACAGCAATGCCTGTATTATGGCGGAGGATCGATGAAGCCCAGGTCTTTATGGCTCACTCAGACAAGCCTGTTTGGAGAGGGCTTATCTCGGATCAAGGAATCATAGGTTTTTTTTTTTATTATTGCAGAACAAGAAGGGGCAGTGTTATGCCTGGTTTTGTCACAGAGAGAGTTTACCAAAGAGGAACAGATTCAGGTCAAGTTTGATAAGCTTAGAGAGGGTTAATGTTTGTATTTTCGATGTAGACAGTGTTTTTCTACATAGGCCAGTCTACATCGTGTTGATGTGAAAATATTTGGGAACGTATCAAATAACGGTTAGTGGAATCCTAGATTTAAGTCCTGGATGCAACATATTGCTCATTAAAATGTTGCCCTGATTCTTGCCTTCAGATTCCGAGTTGAGTTGACGAAACGGAGAGCAGATTGCTCCTCTCAACTTCATTCTAATGAGAATAGTGTTTTGTGAGCATACTGAGTTCACATGGGAAACATTTGAACGGCTGAGAATATTTTCAGGTTGGTTGAAAGCACGTCTTTAATGTAATGGTGCTGCACTTAAGGCAGTCTCAGAATCCCGGGAGCATTAATGCTTATGAAAGAGACGGGTAGCGAATGAGCAGTTGAAACAAAGGCAGATGGAACCTATTCATGTCCATGCTCCTAAAATGCATTTTGCATCGCCCGTAAACTAAACAAAGACCGATGTATAACTGAGGCTGAAAGGTACCAGTGTGTGCAGAAGGGTGGCGGTGCTTCTCTGAAGACTCGGTGATTAAAAGCCTGCATGTGCACAGGCATTAGGATGTGTCGATACTAAGGATGCAAGAAACACAAACACACTTTGGATAAAGTACACCATTCAGATCTCAGCGACGACTCAAGTCCTCATTTTGTAGAAGCTTTCTTAAAATGTCCCAGATAGTTTCCACCATATACACGAATCGATTTGTCAGTGTGAACCTTTAATTTTAAACTGTTGATGTGCACTACTCCAGCACAAATAGATGTTTTTTAAAAAAAGAGAAGGAAAACATCCATAAAATGGCGCAATTAGTTCTAAAACACACTCTTTGTTGTTTTTTGGCCTGCCTTTGACTGCTTCAGAGATAGCGGGATACACTTCTATACACGACGATTTTCAGGTTGTATCCATCGGAGTTACTCTGAAACCTGCCTTGCGCAGATCAAAGCAGATTGTGTAAAAAGATTGACTAAACAATAGTTATATTAGAGGATACGGCCCGACGGTTTAACTCGGAAGCCAAGTTTCTTCGGCTGGTATACACCGCGTAGATACATACTGGTGATTGCGTTTTTTTATTTCCCTGCGTCAAATTGCATATTCAGAGACTTCTTTATACACCAACTATACACCAGGGCCGGAAGGGAAATTGGTTTACATTTCTCTTTCGGTTTAACCTCCAGAGTTCCTGGAGGGCCTTCATTATTGTGCAACCTATCAAATGCATGGGGGCTCCGCCTTCACCGGGCTGGCTACTAATACTGGCAAATGAACCCATTTTATACTGCTTCTCATTAACAATGCATGAATCTGTAACAGTGAAGGCTTTTGACTATTTAATGATGTATCCGGCCCCCAAACACTGGCAAAAAATATTTGAAAGTGTAGGAAGCCGTATTTTTTAATTTTTGTAATAATTGAAGATTTGCTTAACGAGTACTCGTTAACTGAAGTCCACGTTTGCAGCCCTAGTCAACATCTCCTTGTTTTTAAAATGGGAATCTTTCATTCCCTCCCATTCGTCCCCTTAGTCCCCTCCTTATCTACCACCTCTCTTTTGCAACCCAAGTATTAGTTGAAATAAGACAATAACCATCAGTATCCGAAATACACCTATTTATCTAATTATAATGTATGGTGTGCTTTTCAGCATGTCAGAGGAGGTCAGAGCAATTTCATGCGGGATTCAACATCATGATGCACGATGTCGAATTGCACTAGGACACTCGAGCTCAACGGAAACATCCAGCGACGCTAATGAAACTGATTGGGGTTAGGAAGTGTCGCTCTCCCTTCCGTAGACCCCCCTTCCCTCTAGATGTTATTAAACAGGCCAGGAGAACAAACTCACTCCCCAGTCAGGTGGAGGCGAGGTTCGACTGAACACAAAATAGATCCATGAATCTGTGGGGCTGAGGGTGAGGAGGAAGTGAAGTGAACTCCTGGCTGTATTTTTGCTGTATTTTTGCTGTATCTTTGCTGTATTTTTGCTGTATTTTTGCTGTATCTTTGCTGTATTTTTGCTGTATTTTGTTTGCTATGAGGGCACTCTAAAGTAAATCATTTTTTTTATTGCCTGTGGCTGTGTACCTGTGTTTCGTGTAGTCTCTTGAGGCTGCTTCTGGGACAACAGATGAGGATCCGTTAGTCAGTCCTTTTGTGGAAGATCAGACCGAGCCGGAATGGCGTTGACCAATGGAGTGAGAGTAAACATTCGCCAAAGCTGAAGGGCATGATTGTCATTGCAATAAATCTGTTGTGGTGGGTTGGGAAAAATTATTACGCAAACATCAACATGTTGTGTGCACATGTACCCTGAGCTTACTTTCTATTAGTATTTTTTATGGAAATTGCTCCCTACAGCTCAATTTAGTTCGGTTGCATATTATCCCGTTCTGCCCAAAACTATGATGACACCGAAGACTTTCATTTCAAAGCACAACATTTCTCATCAGAGTGATACTGAAAAGGCTATTTTCAGTGATTTCATATTAGTTCATTACCCCAGGTATAATAACTAATGCAGCTCGCTGGCCACATGGAGATATTAGTCTTGTATACATAAGCCCTGTTCAGATCAAAGATTGGCCCCAAACAATTTTAGAAAATTGCTATTCAACCATTGCATGGGGTCTTACGAGATGTAACGCATCGAACCATGGTGAACTTGCGTGGTAAAGAGCTTGTTATTTTCTTTTGGCTGTTGGCTATTATGAACTTCTGTTGTTCTTTCACGTGATGATGCTTCCTAAAACTTGTAGTAGTGTAGGATGCAGCACAACTTTCCCCTCTCGAAACATTGGCTTTACACACATTACAGGTTGCTGTTTGGTGTTTTCAAGTCAAACGTGTTCTAATTTTAGCAAACATTACTAGCTCACTACTACTAGTTAGCTCTGTTTGATACTATGTTTCGACGTCAGTCCGACGTTGTGTGCAAAGAGTGAAATGAGACGACTGAATCTGTCTAGTTTTTGTTTTGTTTTGAATGAACCTGTCTCTGCAGCAATAGCCACTGACAGCCTCACGTGTCTGCCCGTTGCCGCCAATGCCCAGCAGTTGCTCTTTTTTGCATCGTCTCAAATCTTTGATCTGATCCCAGCTTAGGCTCCACAGGGCAAATTCACCTGCTTGAATGCAGCTAATGACACAGTAAGCCAAGTCACCCTCGAACAAAGCGTTTATGCAGTGTTCACGAAGCGGGCGGGAGGTGGGCGAGCCTGGCTTTTGACTTTCAGTCGTATGCACTCAATTATGACGGAGAGGAAGTCTAGGAGAATAACCACAATGAAAGAGCTCACCCACAGAGTTTACATTTTATGAACTGAAAGTTATATCACTGTGAGATTTAGGCCTGATTCTAAAGTTGCTATCACCAAACGAAGATGAGAGTGTGTGTGAGCACTGAGCAGGTGAGCAGAGATGTCTTCTTCATAATCATGTTTTTTCAGGCGTATCGTCTCCACTCTATAGAGATGGTTGACGCAGTGTCTCTGTGTGGTGTACCATCTTTTGATTACATTTTCCCAAAAGACTTGATAGGAGGCAATTTACCCTATGATTGCAAACGCTATCTCACTTTCACCTGCATATGATACTTTGTGTGTGTGTGTGTGTGTACACGTTTGCATGGGCTTGGAAAGGTCAGGTGTTTTGTGTGATCCCTCTCCACAGAATTTGCCCTTTTAAAGGCGAAGGCCAGAGGGAAACTTATAAGGCGAATAACGTAAAGTTTAACTGCAACCTTAGGTTTTTGTTTTTTATGACACTGCTATTGGGCTGTGTGTGTGTGCGTGTCTGTCTGTGTGTGTGAGTGTGTGTGTGTGTTTGTGTGTGGGCTCTATTGACATTGCAATCGTCTCTGATGTGTCATCTGTCTATGCATATGTGATGGATCAAGTGTATTCTCGGATGACACATACAGCCCATTGAGAGCACCTCAAATAAAACCTCATGCATACTAGGCCTGCACGATAAATATTTTTTTTAAGTCTTAATTTACAGGTGTATAGAGGTGGTTCAGTAGTTATAAAAGGCCAGCAATTAAATGCAATCTGCTGCTATATATATACAAAATAAATCATTCCGTTTTTGATACTGCACATTAATCAGTTATAATGGTCGGGTCGGCTTAGCTCAGGGGGTAGAGCAGTTGTCTTGTAACTGAAAGGTTGCTAGTTCGATCACCTCCTCCCAGCTCCTCCTAGCTGAGTGTTGACGTGTCCCTGAGCCAGACACTTAACCCTAACTGCTCCTGACGAGCTGGCTGTCGCCTTGCGTGGTTGTATCTGCCGTCGGTGTGTCAATGTGTGTATTAACTGATGTAAGTCGCTTTGGATTAAAGCGTCTGCTAAATGCCCTAAATGTAAATGTTAATATAAAGGGCCATATGAAACGCAACGTGCTAGAGGTGCCGAAAACTATGTTTGGTACTGCCTTTTTATTTGTTTTTGTCATGGTTCATGTGAGCAATAAAAATTACATTTCGGCATAGAATCGTGATATCAATTCTAAGCTAAAAAAATCGCGTTTCATATTTTTCCCATCATCGTGCAGGCCTAATGCATACTCCTTCAAGGGGTATTGGGCAGACTCTGTCGGAAGGCAACAGGAGATTCTAGTCAAGCTTTCCATCAGTTTCTGCTGTTTCAGACGGTCTAATGGTCCATACGCGGGCATCATTTCAGTTATTTCCGTCGTTGTCCAACCCATGGTCTTGGTTTAGCACCCAGCACTTTCACACGCGCAGGAACCATCAGATATAAATTGGCCATCTTCACACTATGCTGTCTCCTCTTCTGTCAACTTCTGCTGCGAATGGAGAGGTTTTATTCTTAGCCAAGCTCATTTGGCTCTGTGTCCTTTCAGTCACACTGTGGTGGCCAGGGTTAGCAGCAAGCTAACTCCAATTAACTGTGTGTGTGTGTGTGTGTGTGTGTGTGTGTGTGTGTGTGTGTGTGTGTGTGTGTGTGTGTGTGTGTGTGTGTGTGTGTGTGTGTGTGTGTGTGTGTGTGTGTGTGTGTGTGTGTGTGTGTGTGTGTGTGTGTGTGTGTGTGTGTGTGTGTGTGTGTGTGTGTGTGTGTGTGTGTGTGTGTGTGTGTGTGTGCGCGCATGTGTTTCTCTGTGTGTATGTGTGTGTGTGTGTGTGTGTGTGTGTGTGCGCCCAAGAGTGACTTGCTATCATGTAGTAATTTAACCTGTGCACCTCGTCAGAGATAATCATGTACCGGAACTATCGTCAGGCGATCGGGGGCGACATTAACCATCTAATATCACATCATTAATGTCCTATTAATAATGCATTAGTATCCCTGCTCTCATTAGCGCATGTAGCCATGTGTACAGATGCAAACAGCTCATCAGAAACGTTAATAGAGAGTTCATCTGTAGATGTTAACAATTAATGTCCATAGCATCCCTAGTATACCGGTAATTGCTAAATAACAACGAATATCGTTTCAATCTCATACTGCTTCTATTATGACATGTTGCTTTATTTTCTGTTTGCTAATGTATCAACACACTTTCATTCACTGACAAAACCTGCTGGGGACAATAGAAAAAATGATTGGTTATTCATGTTAATTATGTAGAAATGGGATTCCTGATGGCTTCCTGCCAAATACATGCACTGCCAACTCACCCACCCATCACACACACACCAGCAAATCACCCACTCGCTCCCGTTTTCTCTCTCCTTCTCACTCTCTCCCTTGCTCTCCCTCTCTTTCTCTCGCTCTCTCTCTCTAGCTCTCCCACTCTGTCCCTCGCTCTCTCTTTATGCTCTCGCTCGCTCTCTCTCCTCCCTCCATATCTATCCTAGCCCTCTTTGTTGGTGCATTAGACGCCTGAAGCTGGATATATAGAATCGCTGTTAGTGTTCTGTTCCACGAAGCCTGAATAAAAGCTACTTGAGGGTCGGCCATTGAACTTGTTTTTCTTATGCTTTCAAACCCAGATCAAACGCAATCAATGCTTCAAGGAAAAGCTGCCACCCAGGTACGCAGCGAATCAGTACTATTTTGTAAACGTTGAGCATTGATTCCTGTTAAATGAGCAGCGCTGCATGCTTTTCCCCAATGCCCTGTCCCTTTTCCAATCTCCCGTTTCCTCTGATCTTATCTTGTCTGCCAGACAATCCTACTTTCCGAGCCCCCCATCGCTTCCCGGTCTCAGGGCTATAGAGGAATATAAAAGCCTGGACGCCAGCCCCCCGTCAGTTCCCCCCCCCCCCCCCCCTCTATAATGGGCTAAGATGAGGTTCTGTGGAAGAAGAGCCCGTCTGTGGGACTCCATATTGTCAGTCGCACTGTCACACACAAACACACACATATAGAGGCACAGAGACACACACGCACATATGGAAACTAACACGCACAAACACATCGAAGAACAAACACAAACACATGCACACACGCACGCACAGTATGCACACACGCACGCACATATATATCGACACACATACACACAAACAAGAATTCACAAACATTCCCGCACATACACGCACACACACGCACGCACGCACGCACACACACACAGACAGATGCACATATACACACAAGCAAATGCGGACACAAACACAAAACACACCCACTCAAGCTGTCAAGGTTTCCCTGAGCTTATATTTCATGCTTAGGGTGCAGGAGGGGGAAATGGCTAGATTATAATGCATCCCCCCGTCCCCCACTCTGTTGGGCAGGACTTATGTATGTGCCCTAGGTACAGCTCAGTAAGTGATGGCAAGGGAGGCGCCAACTGACACTTGATGCTAGAGCAGAGGGGGGTTTCTTCCTCATGCACACTCTTTTCAGATGCTTCCCCTCTGCACTTCACACCCGGTCCTCGATTAAGCCGCCATGGTTCGATCGAAATCAGCAAAACCCGCTGAGGGTAATTCAGTTTGCCGTGTTGCCACTCTGCCCTAATGGAAAGTAAACCCGAAGAAAACGGTTGAAGGTGTTTTTCCGTCTGGTCAGTGTTGTTGCGTCTGCGTTGGGGAAACGGTGGCTAACGCACACCGACGCGGTTTCGGTGCACTCCCTTTTATTGTGCGGGGATGAGGTGGCGGGGGGGGAAGAAAACACATTACAAGTCATGAGGCCGGGGCTGCTGCTTTGATCAGCACGAGGTATTACCCAGGATGCACCGCTGCGGACCGAGACCAGGGGACAGGCTTTGTGAGTCATCCTAATGTGATTTGGCATTGAACAATGTACCGCCGGGTCACCAGAGGTAACCGTCTTATCTGCGGACTATATACCTACACCTGCGGCTTGGGGAAGGACGTGAAACGACACCTGACGTCTCCTCTTTAAGGTTAAAAAGAGTAGGGCCCTGTCCTTTGTCACCGTAAAGCACATTTATTTTGCCGAGATAACATTTCAAGTGTTCCCTTTGATTGCCCCAAATACATTTACATTAAAATTTAGGGGATTTTGCTGACGCTTTTATACCAAAGCGACTTGCAACCATTCATGCACACTTCACACACCGACGGCAGAGTCAACCGCGCAAGGTAAGGTTTATTCAGGGGGAGGCGTCTTGCTCAGGGACACCTGAACTGGCAACCTTCCCGTTAACGGTCCAACCCGCTCTACCTCCTGAGCTACTTCCGCCCCGAATAGCGACTTTGTTACTTTGAATAGCAGGGAGCTTTTATGGAGACATAAATGCTGATCATTTTACTATCAGTTAGAATTCATCATTTATAGCTAGCTCCATGACTTAGCATGGAGCATTGAGATAAGAGTCAGTGTATCCCAAAACAGCTTAGGTCTACTCCACGCACACCACGGGCTGTTGGCGGAATGGCATGGGTATAAATTGGCCTTCATGAATATTCTCTTCTTTGATGAATTCATATTAAGACGTTATGGGATTTTCTCTTCAGGCAAATCTGTGTGACTTTGTGTACTCTATACGATGAAGAATGCCTTGGCACAGTTTTATTCATAGTGTCCACCTTTAATGCCGTTGCCTAAGTAACTGTCAGAGTGAAATTAAATGAAATGTCAGAATTTATTTTAACCCTGTGAAGATTTGTAATGCCCGATGCAACAGAGATAACTATACTGTATCATTAATCTGGGCTCCAGCTACCCCACTTTGCCATAGTAGAACTTTAGGGGGAGGCCGATATATACTGATTAGATATCGCCTTTGGCTTCTAAGCACGCGTCAACAATGCCGCCATCTTGGCACAGGGTAACCACCCACCGGAATGAAAGGATGTCTGATGGGGCAGAGAAGTCCTTCCCCAGTCCAAATCCATCTAAATCGCTTTCTTTTTAAGCTTCTCCTTCTGCCATCGCCTTGAGATATTCAACTAAAGGCTGATTTGTGAGACTTCTATATAATATCTACTGCACAATACCAAAGAGATAAATACATATAGTACAGAATATATGCTGCACAGTTCTGTGTGTGTGTGTGTGTGTGTGTGTGTGTGTGTGTGTGTGTGTGTGTGTGTGTGTGTGTGTGTGTGTGTGTGTGTGTGTGTGTGTGTGTGTGTGTGTGTGTGTGTGTGTGCGCGCGCATAGCTGGATATGGATCTATATATACTGTGTAACATAGTAAATATCATAAAAGGCTAACTCATTTTCACATCCCTCCCCAATGGCCCTTTTGCTTCCCGCGGCCCGTTCATTTCCCCAGGGCGGTTTTCTCCATCTCTATTAAAAGCCACATCAACCAGCACCCGTACATTTGTGATTTGTGTGAAGTGCGAATCGTATCACATCAGATGAGTCGTATTTTTACAGAATGTAGCTTAAAACCAACGCCGATGGATCCACTTTGGTGATGGATAGCTCTAGCTACTGCCATATCCAACTAGCCGCTAGCATTGTGTTGGTGGCTCATGTTTGCTTCTCGTCTGATAGTACGCCATCGGTACTATCTATTTTATATTTATAGTTTTATGGTTCATTGTAAAGTATGGCTCGAAGACAGAGCAAAAGGCTGTGGTGACAGTGTCTGAGCGACTCTTGTACGGGGAATAGAGTCTGTGTCAGTCAGAATAATTGTCCTATATGTACACAGGCTTTCTCCCAGGACATTTGCTGAACATATTACATATTTCTTGGTGTGGAAAATGACAATTTAATAAGGCCGACTCCCCCCGGGGACATTTAATGGATATTAACATTGAGTTATTAACTCTTGTGATGGAGCGCGGTCGACTGTCAATTTACTTTCTCCGCTTCTTAATGCCAGAAGTCACGAGTGAGGTGGGCGGGGCTTAGCCTCTCTGTTGGTCTTTGACTGTCCGTCACTTTGACCATAACACAGACTACATGAATAGGTAGTAAAAGGCAAGGCAACTTTATTTATATAGCACTTTTCATACATGAGGCAGACTCAAAGGGCTTCACATTGAAACATCAGCATACAATAAAAATGAAATAATGAAAGAAAATAGATATAAGAAAACAAAGGCAAAGTTAAATAGAAAGTGCAATGTGTTTAAGATTTAGCAGAAAGCTATAGTCTATAAATGAGTCTATAAAGATAAACTAATTTATTCAAAGTAAAAGGACACATTTACATATTATGGGCATGGATCCAAATAACGAATTTAAGGAGTTGGACTGTCACCAGACCCCCACGCAGCTTGCTCAATGGCCGTGGCACAACCTATTCCCAGCCATAATGCAGCTCATTAGGCCTGATTTAAGCTGGCTGAGCCTCCTCTCTGCTGTCCCTCCGTGGTTTAAATCCAAAGTGCTTACAGCGACACCATTTTCAGTTCTCCAACCGAATAATATTATAGTAGTAGTATAGTATAGAGTAGCATCATAAAATGCGATGAAATATCGGCGACCGGAATAAAAGATCAGACAATGTACGGTAATTGGATATTGTCAGTGTAAGTGTAGGGAGGATGTAGCGTTTGTTAATGCCAGTGTAATGTCAAAGTAATATCATTTAAAAGGGATGTTCAGCAGGGTAATGTGGTGTCAGTTTAATATAAGGTCTATATTGCTGCTCTTTCTTCCTAAGCTGCCACCTGTTTAGCCAATCAGCTGTCTGACCACACCCACTCCAACCGCACACTTAGCCAATCACCAGTCACACCCTTCAAACAGAAAAGCACGCACACACACAGAAACACACACAAATAAATACGTGCACGCACGCACGCACGCACGCACGCACGCACGCACCACGCACGCACGCACGCACGCACGCACGCACGCACGCACACACACACACGTAAAAGCATGGTCCCTTTTCATCCATTTTCTGGGGGTTTTCTTTCCATTAGGGCAGAGTGGCAACACGTCGAACAGGAATTACACTCAGCACGTTGTTTATCGATCCAACTACAGCGGCGTAATTGAGGACAGGATGTGGAGCACTGATGAATAGAAACTCCTGCATTCAAACCCCCAGTAGCAAAATATAATACATAGCGGATGACGGGCAAGTATGGATAAATATTATAATTAGAAGTACGCATGGATTTTTTTATTGACTAGAAACCTGGGCTTAGCAATGGGAAAATAATCATTCATTGTTCAGGCTGAATATAATAGTAATAATAATAGCTCTATTCAATTAAATATAGATATACAGATCAGTACAACCATGTCACAATAATGAATAGGCAAACTTAAAAGCGAAAGAAGGAACGGAGCAGCGTTGGCTGTTTACTGCATTGTGTTGTGAACATAAGGGCCCGCCGTGTTCCTCAGGAACGACCACTGCCTCTCTGCTCGTATAGTCTCAGGCCTACCAGCGGGCCATCTGCTCACAAACACATACGGGGAAGCATGTTTGATCAGCCCGATGAACCAAACCACCAATTAGAGCTCCATCTCAACAAGCAGGAATCACATCTGTTTTTATACAATACAGATGGCGCTGATTGAAATAGAACCGCCGTTCTTGGTCAGTCCGTGTCACTGCCGTAACATGAGAACAATATGAAAAAGGGTTGAGTATTGGTAACAAAAAAGAGAATAAATTGGATTTAAAGGGACCCAAGGATAGAAGGATACATGTAGCCTACAAATGTCTAGTTATCAGTGGCCAATATAGTTTCAGACACTGCCTGTCTGTCCTGGATTTGTTCTGTCGACCCTATTAGATTTATTGTGACCCCTCGGACGTCATCAGTCCAAATCAATTGGTTTTGAAAAGCAACAGTAAGACCAAAATACAATGTTTTTCGTAAGCAAGGCAATATTAGCATCTGTTGCACAATATATAGACTGGTACAACACAGGGAACACTAATAGGCCTACTTCCGACCTCATCCCGAATGCCTTGCGCCGCGGCCATGTGGTAATACACTGGAATTGTCCGTCCTTCCCCCTGTGGGAATGTTCTGCCTACCCCAGCGAGTGAACTCACAGTCCCAAGGTTAATTGGATTTTCTGTTCCGTGATTTTACAACTCGTCGCTTTCACACACTCTTATCGCCGTTCGGTCCTCGTTGAAACGTCTTTTTTCCCGCTCGGTTTTTATTTCCTCCGCTCTCCGGCGCTGAGATGCCAGTGTGAGACACTGCAAGCGGTTCAGCGCTTTCTGCTCCTGTTCTTTGCCCCCATCGCGCTCTCGCTCTCCTCCCTGTGTGCATGGATTACTCCCGGCGCCTCCCACTCACCATTACTCCTGCTTGATTAAGTGGAGAATAATTGCCTCCCCAGCGCTTCCCCCATTCTCCACACCTACGGTGCGTGGCGGGGGACGGCGCTCGACGGAAACGCAGCGATCTGTTAAAAACAATCGCACTGAGATTAATTTGACAGATATGGTGATTGCGACATGACTCACTGTAAATGGGGATTATGTTTTTTTGCTGCAGCATTTTCCGTTGTGTGTGCTGTCTATTATGTTGATGTATCTTAAAATCGTGAGAAGTCATGTTTGTTCAGGGTCTGTACCAAACAATGCATTCATATGTTTGGGATTAAAATGTATAGACAAGGTCGTCCCTGCATTGATTTGTTTTAGTCTATGCTTTATTTAGACCACATGTTTCCAGCTTATGCCGCGTTTCCACTGCAGGGTGCGGTACGGTTCGGTTCGCCTCAGTCTGGTAGGGAGGGGGCGGTATAGCCCAGCTCAGTTGCGATGTCGTGTTTCCACCGCCGACAGTACCCTTTATGGTAGGCCGGATGTCGATCGCCGCGGCAGCTATGTAAACATTGTGACATCATAGCAGCGCGACACAGTGTAGCCTGCTCAATAAATACAATGGAAAAGTTGAACGCGACACATTAAACCAAGAGCTACCATGGAAGTCGTCCAGCAACAGTTCCTGGCCTTTATGCTTTTCATATGGAAGTTAATCAACTTCCGAATGCAAGCTTTGTTTGACGAAAGTGATGAATACCTCAAGGCTACTGTTTGTCTGTTTTTATCCCCACGTCGCCCGGAAATGACGATTCTGTCGACCAATCAACGGAGGGGGTGTGTAGCTCGGTTTACCTGGGTAAATTTAAAGTAGTGTAGTCGTGGCTTATTTACCATTTCACCCACTTCCAATATAAACTGAATTCTTACCTTTTGTTCGGGAGATGCTTCATGAACCACCTGCCAGGGTGCAAGCTGTGTCTCTGAATAAACCACGTGTTGAACATTTACCGTTCTCAGAGTCATACCGAGCCTGAAACAATTATACCACAAAGGATCTTTTTCGTTTTTCTTCAGCAGAACTAGCTATTTTAAATAATTATGACTTTATAAATGTACGTATAGATTTTGCTATTGCGCCCGGCCATTTTTAAATGTTTTAAAATGTATTTAATATTTAAAATATTTAAATTCATTATTTAGCCCTGACACACACAGGCTCACACTTATACACACACATACTCAAACGCATACACAGATACACTCAGTCTCACACTTAAACACACCGACTTGACAGAAGTAATTAATTAGAATAGCTCCCCCCCCCCACACCCCAACGGACGCTTTGAAACCAGTGTGGAAGAAGGCCCGGGAGATAATTATTTTAGCTGTGTTGCGGCGCTAGATGACAAGTTGTGACAGATATAAAAAAAAACTCAACAAAACTGAACTATGAAGGCTGACGGGGTCTTCAGCGTCATGGCGGGAGTGAGGGGGGGGGGGGGGGGGGGCGATGGTTACCAGGAAGATTTAACGTGGGTGACAGGTTTGACTCATAAAACCTGTTCTGTGAAGGTAGAATTATTCAAAGATGTTTACATTGGAGAGCTGTGGTGGTCCCTGGAGTATAATTCTCTCCGCATTGCCTTCCATTTACATTGCTTAGACAACTTTTGCCAATCAAATAGCTCATTAAAAACTATCCAACCTCCCTGGATCAAAGCTACCTGAGGTGATGTATGCAAATAGAATACGCCTTCTATAAAATAGATGTATTTATTACACAACTCTTCTCAATGCTGTGGAACGCTCCGTTCACTTGCATGGGCCTCCCCGACTTCCGGCGGTATAATGACCTCCGTCAAGGAAAGGGATTGTTTTTGCCTCTGATTCCCGTCTTTGGTATCACTCCTCAAGTATTCCGGTAACTTATCAACCCCAGCGTATCCGGTTGCTAAGCGACGTCGACGTCTTTCGGTGGACTATTTCTCTGCTGATCAACACGTCGAAGGCTAATTGTTAAAAGACACACCGCGTGAAGTTGGCAAGTAGCCGTCTGATAAGCGGGATAATGTATAGAACGTCGTCGGTCATTATCGAAAGTAAGCCCCTTCAGGGCGAAGCAAAAACACCTCCGCTTCGTGTCGGTGTCCTGTTCGCCCGGTCGGGGCTTATTTTCCCGTTCTATCCATTATCCCGTACTGAATCGCCTTTGGAGCGTCGTCTCTGAGACATTCCTGAAGTTGTGCGTTTGTTTTCGGTAGCCGAGGTCACATGGCTCGGAGCAGCTCGTCAGAAGGCAGTGCACTGACCTTCACAGTGTGTTGTAATGCTTTCTGGGGTGTCAGCACGTCCAATCCAATCTCGCCTCCTCCCATTACCCCCCCGTCCCTCTGACGGGTGTAAATAATCACCGCTGTGTTGTGGGGGACTGCGCACTGTTTTCCACTCCACTCCCTAATCTACATGAGTTAATGCACCACGCCTCCTCCACGCATCACTTCATGTCATTTCGTCTGTTTACACATGCACACACACACACACACACACACACACACACACACACACACACACACACACAAGGCACACACACCACAGGCACACACACCACATAAGGCACGACACCACAACAGCACAGGCACACACACACTAACAGACCAACACACACACACACACACACACACACACACACACACACACACACACACACACACACACACACACACACACACACACACACATGGGGGGGGGAGACTATTTCAGTCTAAAGAAACAGCCCAAAAAAAAACAACCACAAATTCGACGGCCTCATCTCGCCGTGTCATCTCAGGCGACCCCCGCCGGTCAAAGTAGGGCTCAGGCCTTTCGACGGGGACGACGAACAATGGGCAGAACGAAATGAGCACGTTTCTGTTTTGTTGTTGTTGTTAGAGGCATGATCGCGTCCGAGCCCCTCCAGTCGCGGCCCCCGCTGAGGGTGGTCCGTGCGCCGGGAGAGAGAGCGGGAACAGGGTAGCAGGGGGTCCTCACCGTCTCGGGGAAGCGTGTCCGGGCAGCGTGTGCGGTCTCTCCTGGCTCCCTGGGCCTGTCGCGGCAGATGGCCGTGACGCTGATGTGATGCGACAGGGCCGCAGACTCACTGGGGCTCGTGGGGTCGGCTGGGATTGGTCGAGAGATCCTCCTGACGGACTCGGCGCTGGCTTTGTTGTTGGACCGAGGGAACACCGGGGAACGTCTGAGAGCAGGTTTTGGGTTTTTGCTCGGAATAGCTTGGCATCGACCGATGGGAGACACCGCGAGGCAGTGGGTTACGGAGAGCACGCAATCATCCCCATTCACTCAGAAAGAGACAGACACACGCACACGCACACGCACACGCACACGCACGCACACACACACACACACACACACACACACACACACACACACACACACACACAAGCACACACACACACACACACACAAAAGTACACACACACACACACACACAAAAGTACACACACCACACACAGAAACATACACACACAGAAACACACACACACACAGAAAAGTGCACACGCATACACACACACACACAGAAAAACACACACAGAAAAGTACACACGCACGCACACACACACACAGACAGACAGACAGACAGACAGACAGACAGACAGACAGACAGACAGACAGACAGACAGACAGACAGACAGACAGACAGACAGACAGACAGACAGACAGACAGACAGACAGACAGACAGACAGACAGACAGACAGACAGACAGACAGACAGACAGACAGACAGACAGACAGACAGACAGACACGAAAAAGTCACGACCCACTCGTGACGTTTCAATGTCACACTCAAGGAATTCAACCCTTTCATGCCCTCCTGAGATGCGAGGCCCTCGCATTTCATTGAAGGCCTTGAATTCCTTGAGTGTGACATTGAAAAATCCACAGCTGATCGTGCAGCTTGCATCTTTGGAAGCAAAATAAATGTGTGATATGCAAGCCTGAAGCGATTCATTCAACCATCCAGCAGTGCACTCGCGTTAAGCTGTTCTATAGAACGGTAGCTGAGAGGGAATGAGTGGGAAAAGCAAACGATATGCAGCACAGCTGGCTGTAGCCAAAGGATGTAGACTCAAACCTGCTTATCCATACTTGGAGGGGTTTGGAAATGAGTAGAACAATAACGATTGACGTGATTTATGTACCACCTCGAATTCAGGGAGGTGGAACACACACACACACACACACACAAGGTGCAGTGTGTGTGTGTGTGTGTGTGTGTGTGTGTGTGTGTGTGTGTGTGTGTGTGTGTGTGTGTGTGTGTGTGTGTGTGTGTGTGTGTGTGTGTGTGTGTGTGTGTGTGTGTGTGTGTGTGTACTACTGTACTGCAATTACTGCACTAATTGCAGTACAGTATACAGTCTGTGTGGTCCATTAAGCAAAGCGATATTTGCTCGTTCATCTGGCTATGACCACACACACACACACACACACACACACACACACACACACACACACACACACACACACACACACACACACACACACACACACACACACACACACACACACACACACACACACACAGCGGACCACCCTATAAAACAGCATTTGCCTGTGAGCGAGCGTCATTATCTTTACCCCGTCTCTCGATGGGTAGTGGTTGGCCACAGCTTGGCTCTCTTATCGTTGAGCCCTGACCTTTAAGTACTTCAGCAGGCAGTTTGAGCACCGGTGGCTTTATGAAGTCCAGACACGCGTTTCAACAAAATTCTGATTCTATGGAGAAGTAAAGAGCAGATCTGCTGTGATGGTTGAATTGAATTTGAAAAGCTTTTGGGGGAGTGTGTGGAAATTGCTGCTGCCTTTCTTTCAACTCATTTGGGTTCAAAGAGGCTCCCTCCACTCAGCTCTCCTCTCCCTCGCTATTCTCTTCCTCCCTGCCCTCCTCTTCCACACAAATCCTTTCTTCATCCCCAGCCTCCTCTTCCTCCTCTTCCTCCCTGCCCTCCTCCTCCTCCCCTCTCTTCCACCCCCTCATCGCTTCCTCCTCCCCCCCCCCATTCCCTCTCTCCTCTTCCTCTCCATTGTCCCCTTCCTCCGCACCCTCCTCTTCCTCTCCACCCTTCCCTTCCTCCTCTCCACCCTCCTCCACCTCCTCTCCGCTTTCCTCTTCCTCCCCGCTTTCCTCTTCCTCCCCGCCCTCCTCTTCCTCCCTGAAAACTATGACATTTTGTTGTTTCTAGATGCGCTTTCCTCTTTGACAGATTCCCCTTACTCCTGGTTGTCAGATTCCAGTTTGAACCATTTGTCCATTTCTCGATTTTCTATTGGCTAGCTTTCAGAATAAAAATGTCAAAAAAAACCTCCAAAGTACCCCCATTTGAGAACCACTGCTCTAGTGCATCCCTATAAGGGCCGTCCGACCCGAAGAGGGCGTCCTAATGATGTGATCACACCATCACGTAGAGCGTTGACCGTTCATCACTTAGCTGTTGTTCAGCAGTAACCGCCCGCGAGGACAGTATACACGCGCCGCTATCTCTTCATCACGTCGACGCGGTCCCGCTGGTTGAGGGATCATCGGGCTTTAATCGCGGGGTGGGACAGAATGTGAATGGGCTTGTTTGCTCAAGGCCAGCGCGGCTACAATGTCTTTGTGTTAGGGTCATATTGTCTGGTCTTAATAGACTTTGATGGCTTGAATAAACAGGCCTAATGTCTGAGGGACTGCAGATGAGATGGAGAGAGAGGGATGCGCACGCAGGCTCGCCTCGCGCACACACACACACACACACACACACACACACACACACACACACACACACACACACACACACACACACACACACACACACACACACACACACACACACACACACACACACACACACGTGCGCGCGCAAACTAAGTGAAGCAGCATTGCTTTAAGGTGCGTTCACACCAAAGGCTAAGCAAATCTTGCGAGCGTTTGTGTTTGTGTACCGCGTGGCTGTGTGTTCTGTGTGTAAGCACATTTAAGAGCCTGCAACAGGGCTAAAGTCATGTTTACATGCAAAGATTAAACCCTAACCGGACAGAAAGGTTAATCAATTCCAGCATTTAGATGAGTCAAGCAAAATTTTGGATGGGTTGAAATTGATGACCTAACATGAATTATGCTCATAATATTAATAGTTTATGGCCTATTCATACGTATGCTGTCCTGGCTATGTAAAATATGGGTGTTTTTTTTTTTTATTGGAATTTGGAGATTGCTTACGGATGTGAATGTGAGTCATCCCCAAGTAAGAGACTCTGCTTCCGTTGAATGCAGTGTGTGTGTGTGTGTGTGTGTGTGTGTGTGTGTGTGTGTGTGTGTGTGTGTGTGTGTGTGTGTGTGTGTGTGTGTGTGTGTGTGTGTGTGTGTGTGTGTGTGTGTGTGTGTGTATGTGTGGTTTGTTTCTGTGCTACCCTGTGTGTGTGTTTCTGTGCTACCCTGTCTGTGTGTGTGTGTGTTTTTGTGCTACCCTGTCTGTATGCACTACTATTTCGATGTGTGTGTCGTGCCTGTTGTATGGTGAAGTGGATTAGCTGAGGTGTATCTCTGCCAGACAGGCCAGCCTGTAGTCACTGTAGCCCGGCCAAACCTCCAGGGCACCAGGAGGTTCGGCTCCAAGCCTCGCAGGTAGCCTGCGGTGTGTGCAGGGCATGTTGGGCTGAGCGATCAACTCAATCACCCAGTCCGCTGGGCTGGAAGCGGAGGCCTGGTCCTGGGTGGCTGGGCGTTACTTAGAGAACGTTGTGGGGGATGCATCAGATGTTTTGATGGACTGTTGGAACACATGAGTGTGTGTGTGTGTGTGTGTGTGTGTGTGTGTGTGTGTGTGTGTGTGTGTGTGTGTGTGTGTGTGTGCGCGTGTGCGTGCGACTTTACCTTCAGGTATCAAAGCAGTGGGGTTAGGCTCCGCGGGACTGTGCGTGAAACGGACGATGAGCAGAACTCATCAGCCTCGTTGCAACCACAGTACGATCACGTCTTCAGCCTTCTTGGTTCTGGTCCAGGAGGACCGGTGTGATCATCCGTCGTGTTCCCTACCCACAGTCTGTCAGTGTGCTCAGCGCGTCAGAACTGGCACTCGGAGGGCGAGGACAGCCTTGTTCTGCAAGATGCACAACAGTGGGGCTATGTTTGTGCACTGAGGACATCTATAATGCATAGGATGAGATGGAGGGGACTGGATGTTCTCTTCATTCAGTAGGCGTCATTAGGTCCCCCCAGTACTGTACTTGACTATTGACATCTTCAGACAAGCTTAAAAGGGCAATTTCCAGAGACGTAATGACTTCAATCTCACTATTCCATAAGCTCTCCTTTTTCTGTTGAAAAGCATGCTGAGAAACATTTTCCGTAATTTGCTAGTGTATATATATATATATATATATATATATATATATATATATATATATATATATATATATATATACAGTATATATATATATATATGAAGGGCAGGGAAACTTATTTTGGATTCGGATCACGTCGTCTTGGGGTCAGGGCTGAACAACGTTGAACGCGGCAAAAACACACACATTAGCAGCACTCCGGCACCGAAGGTCAGACACAGAGGCTGAAAACTCTCACAATGATTAAATACACTTTGAGAGAGATGCAACATGGCCACACGGCACTCCGCTCAGCCCTCAGTGGAAGTATCTCGGCCTCCATTCATTCCATCCATCGCGAAGCATGAGATTGCGTTCTGGTGCGAGTTCCTGTTTGAATAGTCCTAATCTGCTAAATGCCCTAATTATAATTGTAGTCCAACAGTGGGGCATGGAGGAGCAGGCTCCCCCTTGTAAATCAGGGCTTGTCTGACACCAACAGCACTCTTGAACGCTCTGCCACTCACCCAGAGACAGTGCTTCACATTTAATCACCTGAGCCTTTTGAGTGAGGATCAGGAGAGGGGAACATGCCTGCTGTCTTGTTCAGAACGCCGACATAAAGGTCTGAATAATGCCCTTTCATCAGCCAGCGAAGGGCCTAATTAGGTTTAACACCTCTCACTTTTAAATGTTTTTATTTTATGGCCCAGTCTGAGTCACATACTCTTTAAAGAGCGATTCCACCCCCTCAGTGTCTCACAGTTGCCGGCAACTGTGATTGAATACAGCGCAGGGTTTCTCCGAAAAGGCATTTTGCTTTTCTTTTCCGGGGCTTCTCAGAAAATCGGAAACGTTAGGCAGCCACTGAATGAAACATAGTGGATAATGAGGTCTCTCTCGCTCTCTCGCTCTCTCGCTCTCTCGCTCTCTCTCTCTCTCTCTCTGTCTCTGTCTCTGTCTCTGTCTCTGTCTCTGTCTCTCTGTCTCTCTCTCTCTCTCTCTGTCTCTCTCTCTCTCTCTCTCTCTCTCTCTCTGTCTCTCTCTGTCTCTGTCTCTGTCTTCTCTCTCTCTGTCTCTCTGTCTCTGTCTCTGTCTCTCTCTCTCTCTCTCTCTCTCTCTCTCTCTCTCTCTCTCTCTCTCTCTCTCTCTTTTTAGGTTACATTAGCCTTTTGGATAAGCTGCATCACTGTAATACCATCTAGACAAGTTGTAACAAAAGCGCATTGTCAACCGGTCGTAGTCCTCCCCAGTGACACCACTGTAGCTCACATCTCTTTGCTCCGCAGGATGTCCTCTCTAAGAGGGATGGTAACGCTCGACAACGTCCCCTGAAAAGACGAAAAGTGTTAGTGATTATTATTTTCACTTGAAAGATTAAAAGTTATAATATGAAACCTTTCCGCATTCTAATTTCTAAAAACGAATAGTGTTACCTATGATATTTATTTCAAGCACCTGGCCCGTTAAATGTGTGAACTGATTGGTGCCCACGTTGCTGTGTGCAAAATGCTTGAGTGTGTGTGTGTGTGTGTGTGTGTGTGTGCGTGTGCGTGCGTGCGTTCATTCGTGCATGTGCGCGTGTGGGTATGTGCGGGCGGCGAGAGGCTTACCCATCACTAAGTTCACTCTTCCCAGATCCCTCTTCGCGGGGTGACCAATCAGCCGCCAGCTGCCCTGGTGCCTAAACAGCGGGGGGTCTGGGTCCGGCTGCCTCGACCCGTCTCGCCCTGGCCGACCCTGAGCTACCTCTTCCTCCCTCCTCGTCCCCACTGCTCCTCTCTCCTCCTCCTCCTCCACTCCACTGTCTCCGTCCAGTGTTATCACCCTCTCTGTCTTCTCTCTTTGCACCTCTTAATACCCCCCTCTCTCTCTCTCTCTCTCTCTGTCTCTCTGTCTCTCTCTCTCTCTCTCTCTCTCTCTCTCTCTCTCTCTCTCTCTCTCTCTCTCTCTCTCTCTCTCTCTCTCTCTCTCTCTCTCTCTCTCTCTCTCTCTCTCTCTCTCTCTCTCTCTCTCTCTCTCTCTCTCTCTCTCTCTCTCTCTCTCTCTCTCTCTCTCTCTCTCTCTCTCTCTACTTCTCTCTCACTCTCTTAAAGAATTATCACACTCCTAATCTCATTATAGGAAATCTTTCCTGATGGTCTCTCACCCTGTTGCAGTTATCGAATTGTACCTACAACCGACGACCACCCCTCTCTCTCCGTCTTTCCTTCCATCACTCTCTTTTGTCTTTCTTCTCCCCCTATTTTCTCTTCTCTCCATCCCATTCTCTCCACCCTCTCTCTCTCTCTCTCTCTCTCTCTCTCTCTCTCTCTCTCTTCTTCTCTCTCCTCTCTCTCTCTTCTCTCCATCCCATTCTCTCCACTCTCTCTCTCTCTCTCTCTCTCTCTCTCTCTCTCTCTCTCTCTCTTTAATGATAGTGCTGCATTGCAGGTGCTTGAGAAAAAAAAATCGAATAAACAAACAAAACAAGACGTGGTGGATTAGAGGGAGACGTTTGAATATCAGAGTACTTTGAATAATCAATCATTAAGGGTTTTTCATTTGATTCTAAGAATCAATATAAAACTCTCTCTCTCTCTCTCTCTCTTTCTCTCTCTCTCCCCCTCTCTCCCTCTCCCTCTCCCTCTCCCTCTCTCTCCTCTCCTGCTGTTTGTCCTTCCTCGTGTCCTCTCTTCCCCATCCGTCTCCTACTTCGCCATGCGTCTGTTTGTCATATAGTCACACCATGTCTTCACCCACTCGGAGCCCCCCCCCCCCCGTGGGTTCCCCCATCGACCGGCCCCAGAATGGGTGTCTCCGTGGGGCCGAGGTGTGGCCATTGAGTGCATCGGGGAGACACCCCTAAGTGGGGGGCTCAGTGTTGTTCTGCTTCTACCAAAACACACAAGTGTGCCGATGAGTCAGCATCAACGAAATCCCATTTCCAGCCATGTAGTTTGTGACGCTATAACATGGAGGAACTTTATCTACAATGAGTAACCATGTGTTTGTTACCAGCCTGTCTTTTATTGTGCGGTAGAGCTTTTAGATAAAGGAGGAGGCAGAATGGGAAGGGATGGTTAACTTAAAAATATGCTCTAATATGTGAGTGAATAGTTATTTCATGCGAGGCAGCTTCACAAATGAATGTGCACATATTGATGGTACTAGACAAAGCATATATCACCAAATAAAAGAGTTGGTAGCACCAGTGGCTACAGTCGAGCATTTTCATGGGCAGGGTTTTTTTGTGATCTGAAAAGGTATTTCAGGCCAGGTCTCACGTAGAAGATGGTATCGAACTTCATATGGCCTTCAGTCGTGGTCGGGGGATAACCGTCTGGCCTCGGATCAATTGTGGGAAGGTCCAGGGCAATTGATTGTCTGCTGTTGGTGGCAGATGATCTTTATTCATGGATTCCCCTTTGAATTTGATCCACAGAGCAAACTTTTTCCTTCAAAACATGCTGCCCAGTTCATGGCCTGATAGCAAGGAGAAGCTCATCGCCATGTAGAACTATGTTTTACCGGCGCACCGTCTGCCAAAGTCCACAGACACCTTTCAAAACAATTTCAAACTCATGAAAATCAAAGAATAACCTTTTGATTTTACACTCCCACCGAGTTTCTAGAGTAGGTTCCCAATGGCCTCTACCATCTGTTTGGGGTTCAGCTCCAGTATCCCATTGACCATCAAAAAATAGAGATTTTAGCGTGAGACATTAATCTCAAGACTTTCACATGGTCTATTGAGGGCTTGTTTTTCGTCCTCCGTCGAGCCCAGCCTGTCCGCAAAATGTAGAGCGCTCTTCTTTGTGTTACTTGACACAATATCAATGCCTACATTGCAGGGTTCCCCTATAGAAGAAGTGTTTCAAACTAAGTAAAGTCAGTTAAAGGGGCAGTACGCCATTTAATACATTGAAACTCTGGTTGAAGTAGTCGGAAAGACTGAAATAATGTAGTTTCACTTTTACTTGCAATCTGTTTAATCCTATTTTGTTTTACGATGGGGGATTTTTGTCAGAAAGAAGTGTATTAACTCTGAATAAAATAAAACACCAGTATCAGTTTGCAGCTGAGGTGCATTCAGTTCTGATCAAAATGATTTCCGCCAACCCACGTCTTAAAGTACTGCATCACTTCTCTTTGGTCATGTCCATCCCACAATCTACCCTGGAAAGTGAAACTACCCCATTTAAAAACTCTTTCCCACTACCCTAGCATTAGGCTCAACGTGTTATATTGGCAGCGAATTGGTAGCTTCGGTAAACTCTGCTATGCTGTGGAGAGAGCTATAGATGTAATCACTGACACTCTGAAGGATGTGTCTTTAATAAAAAAAATGTCAATTTTCATGGTACCCTGCAACAGAATGCAGGGGTAGTACTTCTGATATCTGGTTCTTCCTTTAGCTGAAATGCTACAAGGGTACGCAGTAATGACTAGCTTGAGTTTTGAGGTGGACGCAGGACAGGAAGTGGACTCTAACTTCTGGTCGACCCCTTCTTTGGCTTCTAGTCCTTCTAGACTCTGCTGCAGTCTGTGAGTCACCGGCCAAGGCACGAGTCAACAACAGCCCTGCAAACCCCCCTTCAGACCTCCATCTCCTCATGCAATGCCCTCATACCTTGGAGTTCCCTTTAAACAAGTAGCTTTTGAGGGCTGCTCAAAGGAAGAACCAAGGTTCCCAGGTCTTGAGTGTGCTCGCATAGAGCCCTTTCATCTCATTCCCATAAACAATGGAGGGCGATATCAGATAATATCACAAACGTATATCAGGTGATCAGCTGTAACGAACGGTTCAGACCACTAAGCTGGATACCTATGGGGGGAAACAAACAAAAACAACAAAAAGTGGAGTTGACTTCTATGAAGAAACATATTTTTAAAATAATGGAAAAAAAAATTAAAAAAAAGGTTCCCTCCGTCTCCCTGGGATCTGCGCCCGGGCTCCCGGTTTGGGCTGAGCGGACTGATGAGGGGGGGGAGACCGGGGGTTCTGAGGGTTCTGACCCGGTCTGCAGGCTCTCATCCTCTGTCTTAACTCCCTTCTGACAGTGGGCTGTTCACAGTGAGCGCTCCCCCTCAGCCCCCCCCCCCCGCGCTCTACCGCTCTATCTCTATGTTCTGATCCGTTTGGTCTCGGTCTCCTTCCTCCACACACACTCCTCATTACGTCTGTGTGTCTCAGGCTCACAAGCCGGCCTGTATGACGGATCACATTTTCGATCTATTTCCATTGCTGGAGCATTGTAGAGCCCACACCTTTTGTTGTTATTGACATGATGGAGATTCCCATGGGTCATATTGCTTGTTCAAGTATTGATGTGCTTGTGGTCACAGTTGGCTGTTGTTTTGTGCCTTAATCAATCAAACAGTTCAGTTTCCAATAGGATTAAGTATGAACTGTGTGTAATGTATTGTATGTTATGTTTGATTTAAATAAAATTAACACTTATTTCATGTTCTACTTTTAATGGAAAGTGGATGCCAAATAAGGCAATAATTAAAAAAAAAAAAAAAAATCAAATTCAATTTTTAGGATAAAATACATAACATGAAAGAAAATACACATTTGATGGATCTTTGTTCATGGATAATAAGATGAGGGAACTTAATGATGAGGGAATTAAACACTTTGACCAAATAAACGCTGTGTCTTGAACAACCTAGTAAGTGCTTTCAGAGCAATCAATATCTTAAAACCAGTTCTATATCTAAGTGCTGCCAAACTATACAATATCAGATCCGATCTCATTAAGTCGCCGCCTTAATGTCCTGGAGACAGCAGAGTCTCTTGGTCCAACGATAAGATAATATGATTCATCTCCTCCATGTATCATTTAAAATCCATTATGTTCCATTAGTAAAGTGACCATGTTGCAATACATAGATTGGCCTTAAATAGCCCATTGGTAATGGTAAGTACTTTAGGAAATGTTAGTTGGGGACAGATCATATTTCTATGTACAAAAATACCACCAACAAAGTGTTCAATTACGTGGCATCCTCAACAGTTACAGTAAAGCTGACCTCCAGTCTTAATTGTATTCATCCCTGTGAACTTCCATAAGTTTGCTGTATGTTGATCGTAACAATCAAGCCTCGTACACATAATTGTTTAGTTTTGCTATCATCTAGAGTGGTTAGTGTGGGAAAATTGAGTTTTCCCTCCTTCTACATACTTTTGTATAGTTCTGAAATGCATTTGCCCCTAAAGGGATTGCATTGGAAACAGACAGAAGGTTTTTCTGGATGAAGCTTAGCAACCTTGCTTAAGCTTGGCAGCGATTGCTTTCAGTCCCCGCGGTTGGAAACCAGAGAAAAGCTCCGGCCGGGAGTCCCAACCCCCCAGGCACCACGCAATCGTCCAGTTGATTCCTCCACATAGCGAAAGTCCTCAGGTACACACATTCAAATGTCTAAATCCCTCGCTTTAAATCAGGCCTCCCTTCCCTGTGGCTGCCCAGTTTCGAGTGATTTGTGTTGAAGAGAAATGGCTGCAGTCAGGGCCAGACCTGGGGCTACCCAGGGGGACCGCCCCCTGACACGACGGCGGATCAGACCGCTGGCAGCTGTCACCCTCGGGGAGGGGGGGCGCTCCGTGTTTATAGCGCCACGGGCTTGTTCCCCGACCGGAGTGCGTGGGGGTCACTGACGGAGGTCCGTCGGCTCAGCGTTGTCAGCGACAGCGTCTTACGTCTCGGACCGATTTGTGGTCACCGACAAAGGTCTTTGAGATTGTGTAAAAGGTAAAGTATTTTGTAAAAAGGTTAGGCGAAGGTTAAGTGAAGAGTCCCATGTTAGAAATGAGGCTTCTTGCTATGAACGTGGATACAGGTACACTGCAGATATTGTAGTTTAAATCCTTTAGGGGCTTTAGTCAAATAAAGGCAACTGAAATTCAACCTACTCCCAAGCAATTGATAGGTCGATGGGGGAAAACAAATCCGCCCGCCATCTCTTGATTGACTAAATCGGCCACGATGCACTCTACCTGGCAGCCTAAATATAGCCTCTCTTCTGACTAATGCACTCATTGTAAGTCGCTTTGGATAAAAGCTAAATGCGTCTTCTGAATGCCCTAGATGTAAATACGTAAGCGCTGTGTGGAGGAAGTCAGCGGGTTGTGGGTCCACTCGGTCTGACGTCATCCCGATCCGTGAACGAGGTTACGTCGGGCAGCACCGCCTATAGCAGAAACGACAACACGCGTCTGAAGATTTGATTTCAGTTCATGTTATGTGTTTAATGTAAAGTGTCTCAGCGAAGGGCTCGGCGACGCCTTGCCAAGGTGCCAATCCTGGCGTGTTCACACTCGGAGCCTATCAGGCGTTAACAGGAAGGTAGACCGAGCGTCCCCAAACAGACGGATGATGTGCTGGTTGTGGAGCGGTGATATGTAAACTGCTGTGAGCAAGGTTTACATTCTGCTTCTTTGTGGTCCCATTTGAACAAAATACTTGGACTTTTCTTTGACATTTTGTCAATTAGTTTGGAGCTGAGTAATTTTTGAATTAGTAAGGCAGAGCAGTCGCTATTATGTTGATAGTTCAATGTGGCGAAAACCTTGATGTTTTGTCCTCCTGTCTTACAGGCTAATAGTATTTTCAGCCATACCATTAATAAGACAGACACACTTTTGTTTGGTTAAATATATTTTAATATAATTAATAATACAATTAAATAATATAAGAATCATATATATCATTAAATTATTTATAATAATATAATCATAATCAGATATGTGTGTACGTACCTCTTGCCCACGAAAATATATAAAAGCGATTTTCCGACTTTTCTCATAGACCATCCAAGCGTATCGACCAACCAATCGTTCGACAGACCAGAAGGTGTAAGCCCATTGCTCAGAACCTTTGAACCTTTTGGCCTGGAGTCAAAGCATCTCCTTCCCCTCCAGTTGTTGTTTTTAGTACAGGAAGAAATCAGAAAGTAGCATCAAAAACAATGTTCTCTGTAGGATGTTATGGGAACAGCTCGGCCATCTGAGGCCAAACATCAATGCGTTCCTCGACACATGCTGCATATCCACACGCGCTAGCATTTATGATACTTTACTTCTTGGACGTGTATTATTCATCTGGATCACCCATTTTCACATTTTGAAGCAAAAAAAACCACGGGTAGAATATTTTATGGTAAGTTGTGGCCCAGTTACTTGGTAACAACTCATTACGGTTATGTTTGGAATTCCTCTGAGACCCACATGGCAAATATTATCCTTGCATGACCCAAAATGGGTGAACAGGGAGCTGAGGAGGAGAGAGTTAGGGCGAGAAAGTCCCGAACAATCAGCTTGATTTGAATTTCATTGCGCCATGCCTTTTTGACTTTCTCTTTTCTTTTTTTCTTTTTTTTTTGCTGAATCATCTTTAAGGCCAACGGCCTCTCTGCAAACATTTCCATAAAGCAGGTAGACTGTTGACACCGTGCAATCACACAGAGCCATAACTCTGGAGCCACTCAAGGTGTCACGCTGTTGGATGGTAGCGTTGGCAGGAGTGGAGAGTGGATAGAGAGAGATGGGAGCCCCGATCCATTACCTAAAACACATCGTTAAGCTCTGCCATCACCGAGTGTACGTCGTCCAAAGGTGTTTTTTACTTTTATTTGTTGGATTGAATCACGCTTAAATGGTAAATGGACTGCATCTATACAGCGCTTTTTTATGACCAGTGGCCACTCAAAGTGCTTTACAGTATTGCCTAACATCCACCCATTCATGCACACATTCACTCACTGATGGTGTCAACCATGCAAGGTGACAGCCAGCTCATCAGGAGCAGTTAGGGCTAGGCGTGTTGCTCAGGGTCACCTCGACGCTCTAGGAGGAAGCGGGAATCAAACTATTAACCTTCCAGTTACCAGCCAACCCGCTCTACCTCCTAAGACACATGCCGCCCCAGGAGGTGTAACTTGTTCCAAACTAATGAGCGTGGGCAGTTCACTGAACATAACGGTTTCATTTTATCGTGGGCGTAAACTAGCCGAGAAGATCTACACTGAGAACATTTGGTTAATTTTTAAAGCAAAGTCTGCCGTTTTTATCATTACCGTCTGTTTGAGTAGTAGCGCCACATTAGTGAGAAACTGCCTGGTTGTTCATGCACTGACACAACTATCACTTCAATGTATTTTTTATCACACCATGTCGTCAGATTCATACAATATTCCTAAACACAAAGATGTCCAGGGTTTTTTCTAGCTAAACGAAGCATATGGTCATGGTCTCAACAGCCCATTGCTATACACACAATAATACAGGGTTATTATATATATATATATATATATACACACACATGTTTCTGATCACTCAAAATACTGTTGATAAGGAATGCTGAGGAAAGACATTTCTTCAAGCTGAGTATTGTGTGTCGGGAGACTTTCATGGGTAAAAGTTAGAAGATAAAGGCCTTATTAACGGTTATAAAATATTGGAGCTCGTTGATAGAAAAAATAAATCGTTTTTTAAACACTATGCACCAATTCCACATCAACAGTAATTGCTCTCAAAAGAGCACTTTACATTATCAAGTGCAGCCGGACTCTCGCTCGTACAGCATTCCTCCTCATCCTCACAGACGCTCCTGATCAAGATGTCCTATACCGTTGGTCGATACCAAAGGTTGGCTGGTAGCTCGACATTGGGTGTCTACTCCCAGAGATATGTTTCCCATCGACGGCGAGCCACTTCCAACGCCGAGAGGAGGAGTTTTAATTCCAATTTCCTATTGCGCCTTGAGGTCTTCTTAAGTCTAGGATTCCTACGAGAAGCGCTGATTATCCAGGAAATGGGATTCCAACGTGAACAGAACGGGCTACAGTGGAAAGATAGTGCTCGCTGTAACAATGCTGAGGAAGATTATCGTTGCTGTTATGCTGCAGTTATGAGGACGACGGTGGAGTCAGGGAGGAACACAACATCAATGCATTCAATATTGCACACGCCTCGCCAAGAGTGAGTGTGTGTGGTGTGTGTGTGTTGTGTGGTGTGTGTGTGTGTGTGTGTGTGTGTGTGTGTGTGTGTGTGTGTGGTGTGTGTGTGTGTGTGTGTGTGTGTGTGTGTGTGTGTGTGTGTGTGTGTGTGTGTCTGCTGTTGATAAGAGGTGTCAGCTTTTGATAAGCAGGTGAGAATGAAATCTGCAGGGAGGAATCATAGCGCGCAACACTTTTCCTTGTTTGTAGTTTAGAAATAATATGTAAGCCTTCACAACCGCCTGCCATGGCATATTGTTCGATAAGGCAGAGCATTTTGTGGCACACATGCCTGGCGTCTGGAAGCGGGTGGTCAATAGTTCTTATTAATGTGGGAAAACCAATTAGAAAAACACTCTGAGTGAGAGAGGCCGACCTGTACCGCTGCCCTGATATCTAGCTTTCTCTCGGTCCCTTCTCGCTCTCGCTCTCTCTCTCCCCCTCACTCACCCCCTCACTCACTACGGTGACAGAATATTGGCGCTTAAAAAAGTAAAATCGTTTGAAACCGATAGATACTCAGGCAGCACATTGCTCACACTCTTCCTCACACTCTTCCTCAATTCCACATCAACAGTAATTGCTCTCAAAAGAGCAATCACCTTCTCACCCACCCACTCACTCGATCACTCACTCACTCACTCACTCACTCACTCGCTCGCGCTCTCTCTCTCTCTCTCTCTCTCTCTCTCTCTCTCTCTCTCTCTCTCTCTCTCTCTCTCTCTCTCTCTCTCTCTCTCTCTCTCTCTCTCTCTCTCTCTCTCTCTCTCTCTCTCTCTCTAACTCTCTTTAATGATAGTGCTGCATTGCAGGTGCTTGAGAAAAAAAAAATCGAATAAACAAACAAAACAAGACGTGGTGGATTAGAGGGAGACGTTTGAATATCAGAGTACTTTGAATAATCAATCATTAAGGGTTTTTCATTTGATTCTAAGAATCAATATATAACACCAGGCTAGAAGAGGTTCCAAGAAACACTGTTTGTTTTCTTGGGCTCTCTTGTAGCACCCCAACCTCAGGCTGTTGGCAACAACAGGCATCGCCAACTCATGGCCTACCTTATCGTGCTGCTTCCTAATTAAAGTGTGTTTGTGCACCCATGATTTCCCTAATACATTCATTTGGAATCCTACATATATACACTGCACCCACTTGCACACAATCAAGCAATGTCATAAACACGCACGCACGCACGCACGCACGCACGCACGCACGCACGCACGCACGCACGCACGCACGCACGCGCACACACACACACACACACACACAAACGGCATCTGTCTGTCTCGCATGTGTATTCTTGTGTACACTGCAGTATTTTCAACATTACCAGCTATTTCCTGAACTGTGTGTGTGTGTGCGTGCGTGTGCGTGTGTGTGCTGTGCGTATGTTCAACATTACCAGCTATTTCCTGAACTGTGTGTGTGTGCGCGTGCGTGTGCGTGTGTGTGTGCGCGTGCGCGTGCGTGCGGACAGCTGGGAACCCAGTAGTTGAGTGATCCGAAGGTTTGCGATTATTATCATTATTCGTTTGAAAGCTCAACTTTCGGTTCCTGGTTTAAAATGTCTTGATTTTTCGAACAGTGTGAAATCGGAGAAGTGAACCGCCTCGTTTTCTCCTGACATGACCTACATGCCGGTCCTGCCGAACACACCGTGGCCCACTTCCACCGGTCGACCACAAACAATCTCATCATCGCACCCCTCCATTACCGGTCCACCTGTCTCCGCCCAGATAGCAAAAGTGGTGTTTAGGGGCAGCTGGTTATAACTCAAGGTGCAATCTTTCCATTTGATTCTCTGAGATGCTACTACCTGGGGCCCCCCTGCCATGGGCCCCCCCCCATCCGACCCCTGGGTGAGGAGACCGAGGGGCCCGCTGGCAGGTGTCAAGATAACACGCTGTGTTCCCGGTTAGACAACGAGTGGAAGCCAAAGTAGGGGCTTTGGGGAACAGCTTTAGGGTTTGAATGAACGCCCACTTGTTTCTATACAGTCACATCCCTTTCAAGTAAAATCCCACCGTTTAGGTGGGATTTTACTTGAAAGGGATGCGACTGATCTGAAGGTGCGTGTGTCTACGGAGCGCTGGGTTCTTTTGTCGAATGTCGACGGGGAGCATCTGGAATAAAATGCCAGTGCCACCTCGTTCACTATAGAAAGCTGGTCTTATATGCCGTAGGGCTGCTTGATCATGGGAAAATCATAAACACGATTATTTTGGTCGATATGGAAATCACGGTTATTCAAACAATTATTTTTGAGGGTTGAAAGCATGTTGTATTTATTCAGCATGTCTCTCCGATTTCTTTTTTGTAGCTGAGAACTTAAAGGTTTTGCCTTAAAAAATACACAAAATGGTAAAAAAAATAAAATGTTCCAATCTAAAATGATATAGAGATATGTATCCAGCTGTATCCCTTTCTATAAAACATTATATCATCAAAAAAACAAAAACGAAAAACTTAATTTTTGGATCGTTTGACGCTAAAACCAAAATCAATATTCGATTAATCGCCCAGCCCTAATATGCCGTGGGGGCGGCATGTGGCTCAGGAGGTAGGGCAGTTGATAACCGGAAGGTTGCTAGTTCACTCCCTGGCTCCTCCTAGCTGAGTGTCGAGGTTTCCCTGACCAGGTCACCTCTCACACTAACTGCTCCCGCTTGGTTTGTGTGTCTGTGAGTGTGTGCATGAAGGGCTGATTGTTGGGCAAATTTGTAAGGTGCTTTTAGTGGCCACGGGTTAGAAAAGCGCTGTATGAATGCAGTCCATTTACCATTTATACACAAATAGCTGAATTCCAATTCAGTATCAGGTGTAGAAAAAGGCCAAATAGATTCACTGAATCCAAGATTTGAGGAAAGAATAATGCGGGCCCTTGAACAGTCTGGTGTAGGCGTGGAATATTCTTGGTGGATATTCCCGGAAAGTTCCAGTAACCAGCTGTTATGGGTGAACTGCTGCCAGTGCTAGCTAAACAGGTTCAGTTTACTAGTGTCAAAGTGCCAAAATGTTACGTACAATAATGATGTGTTCAAAAGAATAGTTTATTTCAGTGACCTACAGGGGGGAACGCAGGGAAGATATTACTTTTTTGAGAAGCACACATCTACGCGAGGACCAGCACTTGGAATATATTGACCCACGCTGTTCAAGTTGTACTTCCCTTTCAACTTCTCATTCTAGAAATTCCGTTTTGACGTCATTGACGACATTTATATTTGAATGTTTTTCTGAACCACTGAAGTAAAGTGAATTTGACATTTGTGCTCAGACAGGTTGTCAGTCAGCGAGTCGCTGTTTGACCTTGGCGGAGTCAACCTTTCCATACGGAAAGTCTGGGACGCGCCGTTGATGAACTGTCTCAAATACAACCTACTTGTTAAGGAGAGGTGTTGATTGACATTCGAGCACGGCCAGCCACCGTACACAAGCGAAGGTCATTCTACAAAAAAAACGGAACTGCAGTGAAACCACCTGATCTTTTGGTTTAGCTTTTTGCTCAGCAGAAAGATATACCACAACTGAATAAACCCATGGATGTCAATTTACAGATAGAGCTGTTTCACTTGTTTCTCGGAAACGGTATCGTTAAGATTTGAATGGTACTTCGGCCCTTATCGATACTCCCTATTGATCCGGTACTCTAACGGTACTCTCACTGGTTATTTTCTGTTGTTTTTCGGGTTAGGGTCTCATCGATTTGACTCTCAAAATGTAGTGGATAAAACATGATTCTTTATTATTCATTAAACTATCCAGCATTATAAGCAATTCACAAAATCCACCTTCAACAGATGTGAATGTCAGTAGTACATTATGCTGCAAGTCACACTGCATTCATCAATACATTTCTGTGAGTGAAAACGCCGACAGCCAATGAGAATCAGGTTTTCTGTTTCCTGAATATACTCCACCACGGCCTAACTAGATCTGTGTCTTCATCAGACATCAAGGGTCCCATGTGGGAACGGAGGGACGAGTCCGGGACCGCTCAAAGAGATGTTGTGGTTAGCTAAATGAAGCTGTTCCCTTTGACAACCTTAGTTATGATGAGCGGGACCGCAAATACCCCAAAGCAGTGCGCAGGAGTGGACATGGACGTCTGGGTTTCATTACCAAACCAAAACCTAGGATCCATGAGTGCACACATCGGACAACACGAGGCGATCTGGAAAAGCATTTAGTGAGCGTAAAGTATTCTGGCATTTGCGATAATGATTTTAGTCCATGTGATTGTTTCGATTTTTTCGCCGCGGCGGGTGAATAATCTGGACACTCCTCTAGCTTCCTGTAAGGGGTCATTAAGTTGTGTGAAGATTGTTGTGGTATGCTCTGTTGGAAGCGCTCATGTCTCCTTGGTTCATGATTTCCTCCATGCCGTATTTAGTATTTAGTACCCCCCCCCCCCCCCACTCTCCTATAAATATTAACATGACAACAAACACCAACACATGCCTCGTTTTGATATACAGCACAGTGAGGTCAAAGGACAAATCCATAGTTTAGTTCAGTGTGGACAAATCCTTTGTGCTTCGTGTGGTTTAGTTTAGTTTAGGGTGGCTTCGCTCAGGAGCGGGCTGACTTGTAACCGGAAGGTTGCTAGTTCGATCTCCGAGTGTCGAGGTGTCCCTGAGCAAGGCGCCTCACCGTTACAGCTCCCAACCAGCTGGCTGTCGCCCTGCATGGTTGACTCCGGCGTAAATGTGTGTATTAAGTCCTTTTGGATAGAAGCATCTGCTAAATGTAAATCTGAATGTAAATAAATCGTCCAGAACTTTTATATATATTCTTATATATTCATAGAAAAACAACTACTTTATGAAGAAACTTGTAACTTGAAATATTGACATTAATGGTTATCCTTCTCTTTCTCTTTTTTTTCTCTCTTCCTCACTATCTCTCTCTCTCTCTGTCTCTGTCTCTCTCTCCTCCCTGCTGGTGGCGCTCCTTATCCCGTGCACCTGTCTGCCTTCCCCTGGGGCCTGGCTGTCTGTTTGGACCTGTGGGTGTCTGTCTGTCTGGCTTCCTTTCCTGATTGGCTGCATGGGGGCTCGGCTGACCCAGGTAAGTGCTGTGTTCTAAGTTATCCCTCACCCGCTCCCTTCCTCCGCCCCCCCCGGCTCTTTGTACCCTTCCAAATGGGTCTGTGGCTCCCAGTGGATAGGTGGGGGGGTGCTTCAGAGTTCACCAGCGTTGAGCCAACCTGTCCAGGACGACAAAACGCCCCGGAGCGTAGCGTTAGATCAAAGTGGGCCGAGCCAGCGTAACTCATTCAGAGAGAGGGGGACGAGGCGAGGAACCGCCTTCCCCGACCCGGTTGATCGAAAGCCAAAACGCTTCAAATCTCCGTCCGCCTCACCGCCGCCTTTAATTGGTTTCGCCCTATCGCCCCCGTAAACCGGTTTACTCCGGCCGCCGCGGTGGCGAGTTCACGAAAAAAAAAAAAAACACGAATATGGTCGGAAGCGGAGGTCTTCGTCGCCATGGCAACCCCGAACCCAGATTACATCCCTCTGACAGAGGCAGGAAACAGGAAATGGGGTTAATCCCGCCGTGACCCCGGTGTGGCACTCCGGTTCCCGTGTCACCTCACCGTGTTGCGTTGACGTTTTATTGACATGCAGGCGTTCGGTTCCCATTTTATACTGGAAGTCTGCGCCTGGCTGCTTGCCAGCGGTTGCGTGGCAACCGTGGGGGTTAATAAACAGTGCCGAGACACAAAGCAGATCTATTGCATTTCAGGTAAGTCTGCAACAAATCTCTATTCGGCCGTCAGCCAAGTGCAATGGTTTAACTTAGGCAATCCAGCGCCTGAGATAAATTCCACTGATCGGCGTAATGTGATTTTAATGTTTTATTTGAGCTTTTCATATAAAACCATGTGCTGATGCATTTCTGCCTGTCGGGGTTTGGTGTTATTACATTATACATTCAATGAATGAGTCGATGCATCACTTTCTCTGACTCCATGCCTCAAAGGGGAACACAAGTGTGTGTCATATTGAGTGGTTCAAATATGGTTGCATTCTCATAAATAGCAAGTAGACTGAGTTTATTTGGTGCCTTTCTGAGCCCGACAGCTTCTCAAAGCACATTACAGTTAATTAACCTTGAGTGGCATTCACCCTACGTGGACACCCCAAACATACAGAGAAGGCACTGTGACACACGCACACACCCACACACACACACACAGACACACCACACACACACACACACACACAGACACACACACACACACACACACACACACACACACACACACACACACACACACACACACACACACACACACACACACACACACACACTCACTAACTCACCCTCTACCTCATACTAACAGAAGCACATGCAAACACGACCACACACACACACACACACACACACACACACACACACACACACACACACACACACACACACATGCACACATGCGCACACAAAAACACACCCACCCACCCTGGGCGACGTTGTGAACTGTGTAGCGTGTGACTAGGGTGCAGAAGGGTGGAGAGTCCGTAAGATATTTCCACTGCTCCACCTGGTGGCTGGCTTCAGACGCCGGCTCCACAGCCACCCCAGACTGGGCCTCAACCCTGCGGGGAATGTGTTCAGCAACCCAGGCTCAGACCACCAGCGTGTGCGTTGCCCTCGCTCCCCTGCTAGGCAGTGTACATCACGGATGGACGTTTATGATCTAAATGATGCATGTGATTATCCGGGGGGGGGGGGGTGTGTCTCATCCTCGCGTGCTGTCATTTTCTCTGCGGGACGGGTCTGCCCGCCTGCTGCTTCTTGTTTTTTTTTTTTCAAACACTCCCCGCCACAAGTCATTCATTATGAGTCGGCTGGCATTTCAACCTGCGACAAGCAAGACGCATTTGTTTACTGTTCTGCGAAATGTCATGGCTGCCCCTTGCTATGGCAGTTAATATTTGTTACGGGGGTCTCTCAATATGTCTGTTTTTAATGCCTGTCTGGCGTCCCCCCCCCCCCCCCCCCCTCCCCATCACTGCTGGGGGCTCTTTGGGGGAGATACCAGAAATGTGTCCTACCAGAGAGCTCCACTAGATGGTATAGCAAGCATTGCCTGGGCACTATTGCTGCTGTTTTGGATGTGTGTGTGCTTGTGTTAGCATGCGTATTTGCATGTGTGTGTGTGTTTGCGCGTGTGTGGTCGTGTTTGCATGTGCTTGTGTTGGTGTGTGTTTGTGTGTGTGGTCTTGTTTGCATATACTTAGTATAAATTAGTTAGTATAAATATCTGTGTGTGTGTGTGTGTGTGTGTGTGTGTGTGTGTGTGTGTGTGTGTGTGTGTGTGTGTGTGTGTGTGTGTGTGTGTGTGTGTGTGTGTGTGTGGTCTTGTTTGCATATACTTGCTCTTTTATTCCAAAAGAGGATGAGCAAATATTTACTTCTGCCAGTGCAACCTGCCATCCCTCCACCATCCCCACCTCCCACCTCCCACTCCCACTCCCACCCTCACACCTCCACCTCCACACTCCCACATCCCACCCTCACACCTCCACCTCCACACTCCCACATCCACCCCAGCTCACCTCCACCACCTCCACCTCCCACATCCACCCCAGCTCCCTATCGTTCCTCCCCTCTCCTCAATGTCAGATTCAGAAACGGATCAGGGAAGGGTTGTTCATGTCGAGCATACGATTTACGATTTCACACGCACAAGATGTTTGTGCATGTCGGGGGGGGGGGGGGGGGGTGGTGTGTGTGGGGATGTGTGTGCATTCTGTGGTTGTATGTTGGTCGGGATGTCTGTGTGTATGTGAGGATGTGTGTGTGCGTGTGTGGATGTGTGTTTGCGTGTGGAGATGTGTATGCATGTGTGAAGGGATGTGCGTGTGGTGTGTGCGTGTGGAGATGTGTGTGTGTGTGTGTGTGTGTGTGCGTGCTACATGCTTCCTTGCATGTGCCATCCTGTTTGTTCTTCCAACAACCTGTTGATTCCGGTCGCCACCGAAGCAACTGCTCTCGTTGTGTTTGGTCTGCTTTGACAACAGCCACACATTGCTCCCTAGTCATGTGACAAAGGGTCCACACACACACACACACACACACACACACACACACACACACACACACACACACGACACACAAGACATACATCACATGAGAACATGCCTGGTAACCAGGAGCTGTCTGTTTGGCGCGCAATGTCAAACAAACCGAGGTGAATACAAATTGTTTGTTGGTTGTTATGGAATTGGCCGTGGAGCCACAGTGAATGGGCGAATTCTGACCTATGGAAGCCATACCTTCTCCTAATTTCCCAGAGAGCCCAGGGTGGCTTTATAACCCCCGCTGCCTCCAGGGATGACTGAGTTCCACCCAAGGGCATCTATCTGGGCGACGGCTCACACCCCCGGGCTCCAGGGAGGAAGTGACATCACTCACCTCAACACAACTTCCCTTCTTTCCTTTTGTTTCAGCGATGAATCAAAAATGAACCTTGTTCTTGGATGCAGAAATGGGATATCCCCGTCGGTGGGAATGACAATGCCCATTATTTTTTCTGCCCGGTGTCCCATTGCGCAGACACATTATTGTGTCTTTGCGGAGACAGAGCTGTCAAAAGCACCCCCCCCCCTCCCCTTCAATCACAACACATGTTTTCCTAAAGGAGTTCTCAGACTGTGTCTCTAAAACTATCGAGATGTCGTTTTTTTTTTTGTTTTGCTATTTAGTTTTCACAAAGAGTGGAGTGAAATTCATAATGAATCTTTACTTTGGCGAAGCTGGAATGGTTTACTCTGCCCTCATCAATCAGCAGCTGTTTCCATTGATTTCTGCCAAACTCGTCAAAGGCTTCCTGGGTTGAATCGAGCGCTGGGCTGATTGATAAAGAAATGCTGGCTGTGATTGCCCTGTATGATTACGGCTAAGTGGAAAATAACCTTGTTTCCCCCAAAGTCTGAGCACTCCTTTAACGGCATACTCCTTAAGGAACAGGGAAGCTGTAATGATGCCTCGGAGTGGGCGACTTTAGGAACTGAGCCTCTTTTAGTGGAGGAGGAGAACTCTAATTCCTGACATGTGGTACACTGAGTTCAGTAGTGAACCCAAAGAGAGTGTGCCTAGCCTCACCTGACGTGCAGGTACTCATTAAACCTCCGATACGGGTTGACGCGGACTGCCTGTGAGGCAATGAGAGCGAAACATCCAAACTTATCCATGATTAATCGTTATCAGTTATGGGCAAATTTCTATATGATTTATCTTTATCAGTCTGGGTTGCAAGCGTTTTACTGTTTGAATTTCCTCAGGAAACACATCATTATTTGAGTTAGAAATTCGGAGAAGTTCATTATGTTCCCACCGGTTAAATCTGTCCGCGATCATACTGTATACATACAGTATACCTATCTATGTTAAGTTCAAAAACAGAGTTGAGTGCCAGGGAATATTTTACATACAAGGGGCTATTTGTCCATCGCTGCAGAGAAGCGAGACCGGAATACAAATAAGCCACTGTACAGGATATCAAATGAAAATGAATGTATGTCAAATGAATATACACATGAAAGGAGGTGTAATAATTGTCGGGTTTCAATATGAAGTGTGCAAGGGGCAATCTGGACGGGGACAGGCTGTCGGTGGGGGTCGTTGCATTTGAACTTATTTCTTCCACGGTAGTGACACCAATATCAATGGAGAACTAAAGCATAGCAGTCTATCCAGCAGATCCACAGCCTGCTGATGGCTGTGTAGTGGATCCAATACACGCTTTATATGCGCTTTATATGTAATGTTTTGGGGTTTGGTGTACCTGCAATTTTTGCGTCTTGAGTGTGACTATTGTCTCTCAGTGTTTGCATGTATGTGTGTGTGCAAAGCAATTACTAAACAAATAATAGTCAATATTAAACCGTAACCAATATGTAATGATAATATGATTGCTTAAAGGTTGTATAAGCGATTCTAGGCCGAAACACAAATGATCACAATCATCTGATCTTTCCTCACGATCTAGCTAGCTGCCCGTCACATAAGCAGGCCGTCAAAAAACGCGCCTCTGTAGGCAGGCAATGCGCCGAGAAAAGAAATGGTACTACCAACCACTCAAAACCAAAATAAATAGTATTCCAACCAATCACCGACCATGGGTGGGTTTTGGGGTTTTGCGATGCGTCCGTGATAGTTTTTACTGGATGCACGAAACACGGAGGGGAGAGGCGAGCTGGCTGTTTGTTTGGGATCTCGCTTCAAGTATCAACAGGAGGGACGTCATCCAACATCGCTGATACAACTTTTAATATTTTAGCATTGCTGCGTTTGGGCATGACTTCAGTGATGTTTTCTGTAATATCATCGTCATCATAAAAAGCAGAGCTCATGATGATGAGAGTCCTCATAACCACAGCCGTTAGAGGCATAATGTATGGGGGATAAGTTGGCTTGTCTAGACTTCATAACTCAGCCGATATGATTGAGTTAAGATTGCATCAGACGGATATTAACTGCAGTGGCTTCTGCTCAAGTATAATAAAGCCATGAATTTATATGGTTTTAAAGCAGAGGCTTTGAATACACAAAGACATCAATCAGTCGTTATAGTCACCAGAATGAGACAGACTGTGATTAAAATGCAAGAAAAATGCAAGAAAAATAAAGTACCCCCTCAATTATGTTGCTCTTTCATTATTATTTATTTTTTATTTCAGGATAAAACTGAAAGGCCCTTTCTCCAAGATGAATTAGTCCATCAACCAAGAACCAATCTAGCAATAATGTTATCTTTTTGTATAAATGGGGATGTCAACTCATCAAAATGGCTTGGCCAGCTCCTCGCAAAAGAATGACATCGTACAAAGTACAAGGTGCTGCGGTTTGTCCGGATCGAACCCCCTTGGGAACCGCAAAGGTCATTGATGTAGCGAAAGAAACTTGCTCCTGGTTCCCTTACAACACAAACCGGGCCCGTCCAGTGCAGGGGGCTCCACACACGGAGGGACAGCAGCATCGAACCAGGCCAGGCCAGGAGATGTTGCATGCAGAGACGAAGAAACGCTACTCGCTGGCGTGGGAGGCTGTGTGTGTGATGCTAGGTGTTTGGCGGTCCCCGGGTTAAAACTCTCTGTCTTCATTATACAGTATTAGCATCATACAGGAAGTGTGACTGAAACGAATCAGTGTTTGCAGCTGTGCTATTTCTTTGGGCTCATAGCACCGGTCCACCCCCACCCAATGGCTACCTAAAAAAAAAAAAGGTAAATTAGCCAGACACCACGTTTCCGAAATACTTGCCAACGGATTACTTTGCTTTTGGTTTTTTTAATCACCAATCGCTTATGTTAAGCACAGTGATATCTTTAGGACAGACCACCTGTGATTACTCTGCGGCAGATTAATTGCACCTTCCTGGGACGGGGTAATCACCTTTTAATGACCCGCGGATCACTGCGGTGAGAAATGTCCTGACGAAGGCTTAGCTATTAGAGGCCTGGGCCCAGTGGCCGCGTGTAGAGGTTATTTCAAAAGTCTGTGGTTCCCCGGGACACCTGGAGTCCACACTGAACTGTCTAACACACAATGTCTAACACAGTTGTTCTCGAACTTCCCAATAAAATATATTCTACCTGAAACTGACCACATTTAGGTGATTCTGGATTTACATTTACATTTAGGGGAAGGTTTTTTTTCCAAAGCGACTCAGCCATTTATTCAGTCATTCGCACACCGACGGAGGAGTCAACCGTGCAAGGCGACAGCCAGCTCATCAGGAGCAGTTAGGGTGAGGTGCCTTGCTCAGGGACACCCCGACACTCGACTAGGAGCCGGGGATCGAACTAGCCACCTTCCGTTTTTTTTTTACCCCCTTGCAGGACTCTAAAGTACCCCTAGGGGCACGCGTACCTCCATTTGAGAACTCCTAGTCTAGCACACCATCCTAACACTGCTGTGGTGGTCACAGCGCTGCATGGAGGAACAAGGCGATTTTGTGGGCCATTGGGTCGGTACTGATGATCTTGTTTTGAGCTAATGAGCTAACTAATGCTCTCTGGGATGCGTCATCATTCATTACCGCGGATTAAACATGCACACAAACATGTTGCGACGGGGAACAAACAAAACCCCAACCCAGCCTGTTTGATATCCACAAGGAAATTGTAGCAGTTTTAGTTAATCTGTAAACGCTGTGTTATGGAGGAGAATAACCTGGTATTACAGTAGCTGATCACGTCAATGGATGTCACTTCATACAACGGAAGTTATAATTACATATTGAACCATAGTTGTAATTTGCTTCCGGATCTGTCTAAATATCATTTTCAAACACGACTTCAAAGCCGGATGGCAGTTGCTGTATTGAATGTTTGACTAAAAATTTTGTATCGTATTTTATTGAAATGTTTGACTAAACATTTATTTTCCACTTTTCTAACTGAAGTACTTTTCTTGGTTCTTTATCAGATGCAAGCTTGATATAACCATTTCATTCAGGAAATTACGAACAAATTTTACTAGGTCGTATTTGATTTCAATACTTGCACTTATTGCAGTATTCATAGCAACTCGAAGAAAAATGTAGCCTTTAGATAACGCCTCCATTCAAATCACCTTGAAAGTTGTTCAAAATTGCACTTTAGCTATTTGAGTTGTGACTGGATATATTCCCCCCTGCTGTCCATTCAAGTGATGGGAACTGATAATGGGAGTCAAAGTGACGGATGACTCTTGAATTGTGTCCCTCACTCTCTTTTATATCACATCACATGTTCCTCCATTAAGACGATCTGTCACTTTGACCTGTCCCTGACATTGACATTTATAAAAACATGCCTCGCTTTCAGGGAGGAAAACGTAATTATCAACTAAATGCCGAAATCGTGTTCGTCTTTCTGTCGGCCTGTCTCTCTCACCCACTTTGTTACTGTTGGTCTAGTCACTATTCTGTGTCTGGTTGATCTTCAAAAGAGGGCTTTACACAGCGCCATTGTTATTCTCTCTCTTGGACCATCACACCTACTCCTTCCTCCTCCTTCGTCTGCTCTCCCTTCACTCGCCAGCTTCTTGTTTTCATTCTCTTTAGCTACTTGTCGTCTCTCTGTCTCTTGTCTCTTGTCTCTTGTCTCTTGTCTCGTCTCTCTCGTCTCTCTCGTCTCTCTCGTCTCTCTGTCTGTCTGTCTGTCTGTCTGTCTGTCTGTCTGTCTGTCTGTCTGTCTGTCTGTCTGTCTGTCTGTCTGTCTGTCTGTCTGTCTGTCTGTCTGTCTGTCTGTCTGTCTGTCTGTCTGTCTGTCTGTCTGTCTGTCTGTCTGTCTGTCTGTCTGTCTCTCTCTCTCTCTCTCTCTCTCTGAGAGTGTCTAGCCTACATTGTTCTCTCCATCCAACCGCGATTAGGGGTCTGTGTGGCAGATCAGTTTTCATTTGTAAATTAGTTTTCCAATCTCTGTGTATCGCATGCTGTATTAATGAGTGCCTTTTCCGGTGTGAACCAGGGTCATCTCTGCGGGCAGGGGTGAGGGTACTTGACTCACCCACTCGGATAGACCCCAGACGACAGACTTGGATCATGCCGGGAAAGGAATCAGATTAAGCTGGGGTCTCGGGTTGATAGAAACCAGTATTGCCATTGCAACAGAAAGGGCCTCAACTGTCCGGCTTATGAATCTCATGCTAATCAGGTCGTGTCCATATTTCAGCTGCTCAGAAAGGACTTGGTCAATTAATTTAGTGCTGACGTTATTTCAATAAACCACCATTCCAAACATGGAATCCTTTAACAGGATGCTGCTAACACGCATCCTGTGTCTCGGCGTTGTTCAACGTGCCGAGTAGGCACGTTGAACAACGCGGAGGCCCTCAGAGCAGCGGTACCCCTCGATACAGACGAAGCCACTCCTTCAAACGAATCATACTTCTGTCGCCCCAATTCCAGTAAAAGTACTGGAGCACTTTGTATTAGTTGGACCTTTTTTGGGCTTGTGTTGCACAAAATAATAAATCCCCACGAGGCCCCTCTGCCTCAAAAATGCACAATAAAACACCAACACGGTGCACAGTAACGACATCTGCAGGGAGGGCGGCCTTCCAGAAGGATTGCACCGCAGACTCCACAATGGACTCCCCCCGCAGTTGAAAAAGCTTTAAATGAAGGTTCAGTAGTTAAGTGGGTGCCAATGCACAGTTGACACTTTGGCAGAACTCCTTTAGGTGGTCTGGAGGCTAGGCGCTTTGTTTGAACTTTGAAGGTTGAAGCTATATGCCACTTGTAGTGTTTTTCTTTCGTAACACTTGATAATGCTATAGAAGCAATGAGCTTGACCTCAAAAAAAGTCTCTTGAATTAGTTTGACCTTTTACTAGAAACAAAGGCATGAAATCGAAATAAAGTAAGATAAATAATAAATAATAAGTGAAAAAGACGTGTCGCTACGTAGGCTTCTAGCTCTTTCTTTCCGCACATAATGTCACACATTTTTACTCTTCAGAAGCCTTATGGGTCCATGCTAATATGCAATTTAATAATAATCAGCTATAATACGAAACAATAACTCAAAATACGCAAATTAGACATTTACTAAATATGTCTCTCTCATACGGCTAGTCAGTATGCTTCCAAACGAGTAAAGAAGGGTCACCCAGAACATCCTGAGCTGGTGTAGAAGAAGCCCTGAAGGATGTTCTCGCTCTTGTTTCTCTGTGTTCTCAGTGGGAATAAACATTGATGATAAACAATGCATTGGGACTGGGTGGGAAGTGGATATTTCATCGTAGAGGTTGAATATTGCTCATTTCGTTATGCCAAACACAACAAAACAAGACAAACAAAAACGAGAGCCAGCGTCAAATGATTCGGTGTGTGTGTTTGTTTGTGTGTGTGTGTGTGTGTGTGTGTGTGTGTGTGTGTGTGTGTGTGTGTGTGTGTGTGTGTGTGTGTGTGTGTGTGTGTGTGTGTGTGTGTGTGTGGGGGGGGGGTTGTTTGCATTAGCCTGTGTGCCAGTGGCTAACTGTATTGTTATGAGGCATTTTAAAGCTGTCTAAAGCTCCTTATTGCTTCCTTTGAGATCCGATGTGCACAGTGTACTGGAGGTGGGACGCGTTGTACACAATGCAAGTCCAATGCATTCTATTTTTTGGATGAAAAATTGGCACGCTTGTTATCAACCATGTGGAACGCAGTGAGGACCTGAATGAAGCCCTCTGAGAGGCTAACGTCTGTTCAGAGCTGGTTGTATTCCGGTGTATTGGAGCCAGATGTTGGGAATACTTGTCTGTGGAATATTTGACATTAAAACCTGATGAATTCAAACAGAAATCTCTCAAAGTTTTGAATGGCATTCTCCGGTTCACGGTTCAAACATAATGGAGGCACATGATTGAACACGGTAAAAGCCTACTTTAAAGGATCGGCTGGACCCTATTAAAACCTGCTGCTGTTTCAGAGATTCAAGGTCCAGTCACCGTTTTACCTCGGCAATTTCAAAGCCTCATAATGTCAGAAAGCTGGCCAACACTCGCATGCAAAAATCTCGGAATGGCACAAAATCTGCGCTGAAGTGGACTAATTAAATACATCAAAAAGATCTGCAAGGAAAGTCGCCCATTTTGCAAACCTGTGCTGTCGCTATTCCCTCCATTCGAGTGTTTCTACTTGAGGGGAGATCTAACCTGAGGAGAGGCCACCTTTTGTGTGTGCTGTAATGGTTATATATGAACACCTCTTTCTTCCTCCACACTCCCCTGCCGAACCCATCCTCCCTTTGTGTGCAAAACCGAGTGGATCACTGCGTTCCCTGCCTCCTCCTTTAGTGCGGGGAGAATGAACCTTTTTTAAATACTTGGTCTTTCCAAAGCTCACCTGAGATCGCCGGTCGCCGGGGGAACAGTTCTCCCTGGACCCCCAGCAGTGTTGTCATCACGGCGGACCACCAGACATCCGGAGGGGAAGGGGGGTACGGAGCATGCGCGCAGATGGCACTACTAGGACGGGGGGGATATGACCCCCTCAGATTCATAGTGACCCCCCCCCCCCCCCCCCAAATGTTCCTACAAAAGGTGGCAAACATCGCCAGTAAAACGGAGGCTTCCTCCTCTTGAAATGTCACTGGAACATGTCTTACAAACTGCTACTCCCACACGGCCGACATTTTCTTCCACTTTTATCTGTAAACAAACCACCAGTCCGCGCTGGCGGCTTATTTTTTTTCTGTTGTATCACTCCGCAGGCGTCCTCGGTTGCTAAGCGACGTGTTTGGCGGACTATTTCTCAGCTGATCAACACTACGAATGCTGGTAAAAAATAAATTGTAAAAAGACACACGGTGTGAAGTTATTTTTTTGGCCATAGTTTCCATATGCTAAAGACGTGTCTAGTTCACCGTCATGCAGGCTGTGTTCAGTGAAATAAATAGCGATCTGTTTTCGGCACATGTAGGCCTATCTGCCTAAGCCCACGTTGAAATAATTTTGATGTTGAATGTTGATGGCGCAGTTGTTGAAATAATCAGATTGATTTCATACAAATCATAAAAGCCTCTCCCTGTGTCATTGTGTGTGCATGTATACGAGGTGTGTGCGTGCGTGGGGGGTTAGGGTTTGTTTCCCTGGCACGAAAGGGGGAATAAATAACATTAAAAAAAAACATCGGTATCGCCCTTATTTAAACATTAAAATAACTGGAAAACTCACTCCTTACTCCCATTACAAATGCTGCAGCAGTTCGAAAATATCCTGAACTGAAAGAGACTTGAGAGTCCAACTGGCCATGTTTAAAAACAAGTACAAGGTCAACACAACTACAGATGCTGTGCATGCTTTGAAAGAAATGCCCCCTGATGTCCGTGGCCTGTTTGATCAGGTAGAGACACGAGTGAGATTGTTGATGGTGGTGCCCATATCATCTGCTGAGGCAGAGCACAGTTTTAGTGGGTTACGCAGACTGAAGACATGATTGCGATCAACCATGACACAAAAAAGACTCAATGGCATTGCTGTGTGCCATATTCACCAAGAGAGGCCTGACAGACTGGACAGACAAAAAATTGCCCAGCGGTATGTTCAGGGTAATGAAAGGCAGAGAGGTGTCTTTGGGTCCTTCAGTGAGTCTGCTTAGACAGTAAATTTGTTTGGCTTTTTGTTCATTTATGTAAATATGTTGTTGTTTACACTTCTGAGTGTATACACAAATGTTTAAATAAAACATATTTTGCATAAGGCATGAAGTTTCTGTGGGTGATTGGCATTCCAGACAAATAACAGTTTTATTATATATGGCTAGTGTTGATCAAGTAGGCCTTTGTTTAACAATGTTCATTGTTGTTTATCCATGATTTCAAATAAGAATTCTCCAATGGCTTTTTAGTGCAAACCATTGGCCCATAGGCTAATACGAAAGTAACTAGGCCTACTTGAGCGCTATTTAAAGCCCAGATTACACAAAAATTACTTATTCTCACTTTATAACTCAGCATATAACTTATTCTCACTTTATAACTCAATTTATAACTCACTCGAAGGCGGGTGTCTGGTGAAGTTTAAAACTATCCGATCTGCCCAGTGCCACTCTGGATCTGCCATAACCAATCGCTAACGTTTGGCCGGGAATCACGTTGCGCGCAGGCTGTAAACAAACCAAACACCGTGCGTGCGTGAAGATGTCCGTCAACGAGAGCTGACTTTAACGTCACCTTTCTCCAGCCACTCCCTCTGTTCACTGATTCGACCGCCAAAAATATGGCTTCCAAGGAGCACATGCATATGAAGCAGACCCAGACCTAGTATTCTATTGAGTGAACAAGTTCAACTTTTTTCCCTCCCCCTTTCTAGTATCGAGCGAGTGCCTTCATATGTCCTGGGAGATGACTCCAGCTTGGTCCGTGGACCGTGGACTCCCATAAGGGAGTCTCTCAGGACAGACGAGCGCGCTCCCTTGATTTCTTTTAGAGGATCCGGCCGACAGCCGTCTGTCCTCCTGGTTACCTGGGGGACAGGCGGCGTCGGCTCGAGATAGAAAAATAATCGCGTTTGTCTTTAGAGACAGCAGCCAGCACGCCGCCAGCTCTCTTGAGATGCTCTCCGCTTTCCACAGCTTGGACCAATGGGGTTGTAGCGTTGAACGACGCGAGCAGATGCAGCAGAGTTTCTGTTTTGGGTTCTTCGAGTTCTGTCAGGTGTTGGTTATCGACACGTCGGAGAGACCAACTCTGCCGTTTGCTGACCTGGAGCTAAAGCCAGAAAGAGAAGCGAGATGGTACTTTATTAGGAGTGTCTGCAGTTATAGAGAACTTCAGAGACCACAGACGATGGTTAAATAAATCAGCTCATCGTCCAGGAAGTGCTTCGACAGAGGCCAACTTTCCTTAACTCAGATGAAGTGCTCTCTCTCTCTCTCTCTCGGTCGTGGCGGGACTAACGGCGCCACCAATAAGCTGCCCACTTCAGGGCAGCCGTCTCCGTAATGAGAGTAATATCCTTTCACACTGTTTTGAATTATTCATGTTCCTCAGATGTATTCTTTTCCCCCTATAAGTATAATGAAAATCGCAAGAAAATGAAAAAAATAGATGATAAAAATCAATAAAATAGAAAATCTCCACATTGGAAATATGAACTCCGTTATGTGGATGGAGGATCTTAGGAGAAGGAAGAGTACAATGTTTTTGAACAGCAGAGAGAATATTTCATCACAGAGATAACTGAAATAATCCGCAAAATAATTAATATCCAATTCGCCAGTTCGCGAAACCTATCCGGTCTGTAATGAAGTGGAGCATGTTGGAATTATTCAATAATGATTTAGCTATTCATTAAACTCTGCTCCTGCCACACTATATAAAGTTATCCCCCGTTAAGGCCTTCTTCCCAACTGTCTACTCCACTCTCTCTCTTCATCCTAGAGTGACGATGGAGGACTTGGCAGCTTTCTCTCTCGCTCTCTCTCTCTCCCCCACCGGCTATTTATGACAGCCACAGGGGAAGAGAGAGAGAGAGAGAGAGAGAGAGAGAGAGAGAGAGAGAGAGAGAGAGAGAGAGAGAGAGAGAGAGAGAGAGAGAGAGGAGAGAGGGGAGAGGGGGGGGGGGGGGGGGGGAGGGGGGGAGAGAGAGGAGAGGGGGGGGGTGAGAGAGAGAGAGAGAGAGAGAGAGAGAGAGAGAGAGAGAGAGAGAGAGAGAGAGACTTATCCCCCTTCATGTGTAGCTCTGTCCAGCCTCCCTTGAGGGGCTCCAGTTCATGTTTTTTTTTAAGTCTTTGGAAGACTTCATCCCTCATAGCCTCTGAGGCACCGCCTCCACCGCAGTAGAAGCTCTGTCAGGTCCCCAGCACCACAGAACAACCCCACACGCCTGCAGGGTTCAAGGAACTGTTTTGGCACTAACGATGTTTCCTCAGAGAACACACAGCCGTAATGGTGGGGGTCGGTGGCGGCGGTGGGGGGGGGGTGAAGCTCCATAGAGAGCCGGGGTGGGCGCGAGATGGACGCTGATGGGGACCGATGGTAATGGCAGTCATCACTGTGACCCCCCCCGAGTTGACTCCGCCCGCTCCCAGAGTATTTATGTTTGTTGATGCTAGCTTGATGTTTGACCGTTATTGTTTTTTGCTTGGCTCGTGCCAAGTGGGATTAGTTTTGATTCGAGTGCTTTTGAGCTTGATTCGCTTTGATGGGATTATTCTGTTTAATGGACCTTGAGGCCAGCGACGGCCGCAGAGTCTATCTATAGACACAGCGTGTGCCTGTCGGATGTTATCAGGTTTAGTTGTGGTGTTTTGGATGTGCACTCGGTGTGAATTATCTACATTATATACACTTTTTCTTGGTGTTTGTGTGTGTCTTTTGGGGTTTTTGGCTTGTTGTCCTCATTGAAACTCTTTGTGACTGGTTCTATTTTGCCTTCAGTGGGTTCCAGACACAATGGTGGTAGCGGGATTCTGAGGATGAGGCAGCGGTAATCCGCTGGTGTGTCCAATTAAGTTCGACAATAGAGGAAATTGGCTCCGGTCTCGTCTCTCTCTCTCTCTCTCTCTCTCTCTCTCTCTCTCTCTCTCTCTCTCTCTCTCTCTCTCTCTCTCTCTCTCTCTCTCTCTCTCTCTCTCCTATGTTCTCTCTCTCTCTCCTATGCTCTCTCTCTCTCTCTCTCCTATGCTCTCTCTCTCTCTCTCTCTCTCTCTCTCCTATGCTCTCTCTCTCTCTCTCTCTCTCTCTCTCCTATGCTCTCTCTCTCTCTCTCCATGCTCTCTCTCTCTCTCTCCCATGCGCTCTCGCTCTCTCCCCCATGCGCTCTCGCTCTCTCCCCCATGCGCTCTCGCTCTCTCCCCCATGCGCTCTCGCTCTCTCTCTCTCTCTCTCTCTCTCTCTCTCTCTCTCTCCTATGCTCTCTCTCTCTCTCCCATGCTCTCTCTCTCTCTCCCCCATGCGCTCTCGCTCTCTCCCCCATGCGCTCTCGCTCTCTCCCCCATGCTCTCTCTTTCTCTCCCCCATGCGCTCTCGCTCTCTCTCTCTCGCTCTCTCTCTCTCTCTCTCTCTCTCTCTCTCTCTCTCTCTCTCTCTCTCTCTCTCTCTCTCTCCCTCGCCCCCTCTCTCTCCCTCTCTATCTGCCCCATCACAGCTTCTCAGTCATCATAGCACTGGCTCTCTGTTCATATCCCCATAGCCACGTCCATGTAATCTTCAGGATGCAGGGATTGGCTCTCACACTCGGATAACACAGTCCAGTCCAAAAACTATTATTTTAATATGCAGTTATTATTCTCTCATTTGGTGTAGGGATGACTGCAAAGTCACGTTGTGGTTTTGATGACATTCTAAAGCCTGTTGTTCTGTCGTTTCAGAGGTGACCGGTTAAGGATGTATGCCTACACTCTGCTTTGTTTGTGAATATAAATTTCGATAGAAGGATCCTTGATGCAACAGTCAACCCTTGTCCCTTATTGACCCCCTGCCAGGTACAATTTGAGCTGGGGTTTCAGTACAGATGGAAATAAAATGGTATGAGTACTGCATTTATCTAGCACCTTTCTAACCAGTGGCCACTCAAACGCTTTGCTTTTATTGCCTGACATTGCAGTTCTCACACACATTCACACACAGATTCGCAAACAAATCCACACACCAACGGAGATTTCAAACATGCGCTGTCTTACTCAGGGACCCCTTAACGCTCAGCTAGGAGGAGCCGGGGAATCGTGCAACCTTCCGGGTTGACAGTCGAGCCGCTCTACCTCCTGAGTCACTGGCGCCCGATGTTTCCACATTGGGCGTTGATTGTTTCTGCTTTGATATCCCTGACACGAACAAAGCATGAAGGCATCCCGTTGCTGAGATGAACGTGCGAAAAGTATGACACGACTTGACAATGCGTTTGTAGCTTCTTGCCTTTTGAACGCACATCTTTAAACTCCAACACTGAGCAGGCTGGAGGGCAGAGATGAAACGACGCAGCATTGAAATTAGACTTTCACACTAATAACAGCAGCAGCAACTACAGCTGCATCATATACCACAGCATTGGCCAAAGCCGTGTGGATGTGGGGATGGATCTGATGCCATGAGCCATAGCATTCGGTGGGTGGGTCACTGGTAAACAAGATGTTTAAAGGAGCCCTATAAACGTCTTTGTTTTCATAGCCTCACCAGTCAGACTTCAGATTAAAATCTGAAGTTCGATGGCCGAATCGCTCAAATCTGTGTGAACAAGGTGTATCACAGTTTTTTTGTGATCTGTAAGCACTTAATTGCTAGTAGCACAAACTTTATCAGCAGTAGTAATGTGTAAATAAAGTGACTTTAAAGGTTTCTAGCCAACAGCACATAGTCTTGCCAATGTGGAGAAAACAAACAAAATATTTTGTAAAAGCTATATCACACAAATTAGTTTTCTTCTGTATTATATTTCCTTGAACCAAACACACAGGAAGTAAAGTGTATTTTTTGGTTTCTGGCCCAGACCCATTCCCCCCTTCCCCAGAATATCTGCTACATCGTAGTAGGACTTCTGGATCTAACATTTAAAATTGTAATAAAATATATAAACTTGTTAAATATCATGCATTTTAGATGGCATTAAATCAACAAACCGCCGGCCCCACCATGGCACCGTTACAGCCCCTCTGTTGGTACAGCATTAGCTGAGGTCTCTGCATGCCAGGTGAACTTTGCTCAAGCCTGACCCGTACAAAAAAGGCTGTGTTTGCTCTTCCCTCCTCACCAGTGAGCTTTGGTGCCTTAACACAACTGCCGTCCAGCTCCACTCACTTTAAAACCACATCAATAAAACACCCAGTGAGAACCATCTCCCACATATTCCTAAACTGTGTCAGACAACCTGGTCTCACGGAAGGGCCTGAGTGCTAATGCTGCCCGTCAGCGCGCCTCAAGACTGTTTATGGCGAGGTACAGCGAGTGGAAACGGCTGCTAGGTCTGCTAGATTTCCCTCTCCTGTTATCACTCCCAGGGCAGAGTGCGACGGTGGCCTGGTTTTATCGCTATTGTTTGTTTCAAACAAGAGCACCTTAGGTGTTTTATCGTTTTTATTTTTTCTTTATGAAGGAGGAAAGTCAGATGAAACTCTTAACGAATAGCCCCGGGGAAAGTAAGCCCTTGAGTTTTAAGGTAAAGATAATAGGAAATTCCCGGTTGTTACGTAAACCCACATCGGGTTTGGGTTGATGCAGCAGCTGCTCGATGTGAGTACAGCCCGGAGCTCAGCTCATGCACGGTACACGATAGCTCCTATTTGTATTGTTCTATAGTGACTCTGTCTGTGGTGCTTTTAATCAGGGGCATGACAACGTTTCTCAGTTGTGGTTGAACGTGTAGGTGTATAAAACTTGATTGAATTAAATGATCTAATTACATTGTAATTAACTCTTATAAAATACCTTTCTCATGTTATCTTTAGTGCACATTTATAATCAATCAGACTTATACTGATTACTAATTCAGCTATTTTTGTCACAGTGCAGACGGGACTAATTTGCAAATTCTAAGAAAACGATCATTTAACTAATGAATGCTCTTGTCTCCAGTGGAGAATATTATCAAACTATGTCTGGAGACAGTTTTAATTTAAAGTAATAAATCAAGGGTATGATTTATGAATTAATTAATCAATTAAACTTTATTTCCAGACTCAGGGTCCAGATTCAAAGACGCAAGAGATGGTTTCATTACTCTTGTACTTGTTGTTTACCACCGTTAAATATCCATTCTCCAAAAACTCAAATATTAAAACCGTTTTGATTGGCAACGCATTTATTCGAGTCCTGAATTGGGAAAACGATCAATAGAAAATGTGTGATCACACTTTTGATTGTCAGTTTGCCAGACTCCTATTGCCCACTACTGCCGTTTATTTCATTAGAACTAATATGAAAGTATCGACGTCAAAATAAAAGTCTAACTATGAATGTCATCTTCAGATTGCCAGTAATTGGCCGAGCATCATTGCAAGCGGAGCCATGTGGAAAATTACCTTTTTATTGGTTTGAAATAAATAAATAAACCACATTTATTTACTGGAGGAGGAAAACTGACAGCATTTATTTCCAGAGGCAAATCTTCCCCCTCCTGTTCGCTCAAGGCTATATACGACGGTGCTTGTGGGTGCTTCTCAAAGTGCTGCGCAGACACACCAGACACAATTGCGGGGATAAATCACTCCCCTCAGGGCAAGACACTCCTGCTCCCCAAGACACCTGCCAATGAGTAAACGACCGCGCCATGATACAAAGAGGAATACCGGTCGTAGACCCAAGAGTGAATAATAAATACAACTTCAAACAAACACGCAGACGTTACTCCTTCCTTCACCGAGGACGAGAAAAAAGGAAGACGCTAACGAGACGAGACGAACGGCGTCATTAATTCAGCAGACGCAACGGGTCGACGCTGGGCGGTTCCATTTTTAGCGAGGCTAAGAGGATTGAGGCCCCGGAGTCGAGGGACGGAACGCTGCTACGGGCGGGGCAGGGCGGACTCCAAGCCTCCTGGTTACACTAACGAGAAGGCTTTACACGACCCTGTGTGTGAGTGTGTGCGTTTGAGAGCAAACCTGTCGTGCGGGCCCACCCGTGTGTGGGCTAGAACGTACGAGAGCACTACTGCGTGAGTTACCAGTGTTCCTGTACCACGTGCGAGTGAGGGCCGGGCCGTGCCTGGACACCCACCACACAGCCCAAGCCTGTTTCTGCATCTGTTCCATCGCTGATTAAATACAGCACGGGCATTAGTCTCAAGTTGCTCTTGCACTTGGAAGATGTGTCCATGTATGTATCAAGTCGCACAGGAATATCAGTCCCGATCACAGCTATTAGCCGTGAATCATTGATGTAACGTGAGCTGAACACACACTGCTTGCCACTTGTTTTATATTGTAGCCCATCGCAACAATGACAATAAGGTTTTAATTAGGCCGTATCATTATATGAACAAACACATTACAATGAATCAGGCGGTTGATGGATTCAGTTTGATGTTCAATAGTCGCTTGTTTTGCTTCCTTATCTCAATCGCCCACTGAGGCCCGATTTATTTCTGATTAGTCTCATTTACACTTTGGTGGTCAATGTTAACACATATTTCCCGGGTGCAACAAGATGTCCTGTTCTAATTAGATCAATCAAGCGGTTAAGAACTACACGCTGTGCATATGGTGACGTGTCTCCGACACAACAACACACAGATCCTTATTTAATACATTTTGTATCGGCCTGCTTCATACATTTTTCATTGATACTGTGGACACCACAATGTCTCAAGTAAACCCAAACCGCAGAGGGGACAGTGGTTTGCTGTCGAACTCTGAATTATGAACTCGGTGCCTGCCCTGCAAACTGAAACAGGAGAGCCAGGAACAGCACATAGTAGGGTAGGGGTGCTCTGAGCCTCTTGGTTAAATGAATGAGGTGAACAAAAGTTCAAACTGAAAGGAAGCGCGGACACACCAGACCGAAGCCCTTCATCAACTTATATTTTGGGGATTATCTTTTCAGGAACGAGTGAGAGGAGATCAAAGAGACATCAAGGGATTGGAGAAAATTGACTATTATTTGGTCTGCTTACTATCCAGGGGTTTCAGAAAAATAAAACTTGTAGGCAGGATGGTGGCGAGGTCAGAAACGGTGCATTTCATAGTCCCGTCTTTTTTAAACAGACTGTTATCCTTTCTTAATCATTCCTTGATGGTCTGATATTTATCATTTTCGCTGCAGTCCTTTTATCATCATCGCCGTGCAGTGCAATTATTTCTCTCCTCTTCTCCTCCGGTCACCATGGTAACAAGGTCTGTCCAGAAGCACATTGCACTCTGTGACTCATTCTTTTGCGAGGTACTCACTCCCTGTCACTCAAGCATAGACAAAGGTGTACATGAGACATTTCCCTTGCTTGAAGCAGTGACTTTGGCCCCGTCCACAGGAAGCCGAAACGGGCGAAACCGTTGCGGTTTCGATCTATCCGGTTTTGGAGTATCTCCGTAAAGACGGAGTCAAGCGAAACCGGGTAGATCTGTAGAAACGCTGTAGTACACATTCCAGGCCCATAAGGGGCGCTGCTTCTCCTACAGAAACCCTGGAAAAAATAAATAAATAAGAAGAAGAGGCGAGCATGCGCATAGAGGCTGCCCCCCCGAACCGCTAACACTAACGTCCGTCATCCTTTTTCTCTCATTTCGGTCGCGGATTCTCAATAAATAATGGCTTAGCAACCCAACAAGGGACATGATCTGCCGCAGAACGATTACAAGCTTGTAGTCCGCCATCATCTGTTGTTGTGAGTTCTGAGACTCTGCGGGCTTAGCAGTCATTGGCTAGACTGAGGGTCGTGGGGTGGGGCGATGACGTCATGGTTTCAGTCGGTAAATTTAGGCGTCCACAATCCAAAACGAAACCGGGTAGAGAAATTTACCGTTTCGGTCAGCGGATTCGTTTACTTCGTGTGGACGGAAGGCCGCACCGTACACGACCTTTGCGGTTTCGCCATGAAATCGGCCTTGGCCTCAATTAGACGAGCACAGATTAGATCTCGGCTCGATCATCGATACGATACAATCTTCTGGCCTAATGAGTTGACAGTGTGAGGTTAATGTTTATTAAGGTAGGTACAATACGACTTGCTTCTAATATGAGCATTAATAGTGATAGAAGGCTGCATGTGATGTTAAAGGTGCAGTCTACACTTAATTGGCATCCAGCTGAAATTGAATAATATTCATATGCATGGATAATTTTTGCATTATCTCATGAAAATATGAATCATGGTGTTTTTTTGGGCTCTATTTCGGTTGTGGGAGGCCCTCGCCCATGGAGTGCGCCATGCTGCATCGCCATGTTCCTAAGGTAGTCCGGAAGGGACAAACGGCTCTAGAAAGGAGGTGTTTTAAATGTTTAAAAACGCTTTAAGAATTGTACTTGTAAGCTATGGCCTACATTAACGTTTACATTTAGGGCATTTGGCAGACACTTCTATCCAGGCAATTTACATTTGTCAAAAAAAAGACCTACAGTTTGTCGGACTTAGTAACTGAATACTATTGATGAAGAGGTGCCTCACACTTTACAGTTGGCTACTTGATGCTGTCGTAGACGACGACATCATTTTAGAAGTATCTACTGGCAGCTTACAGGCCAACGTAGCTTCCCTCTAGGTCGTCAGGTGATCAGTCGGATGCATTATGCAGCCTCAACACTAGATGTCATTAAATGTTCCACAATGCACAAAGGAATCCACATTGCCCGGCTCTTGCTTGATCTACAAAATAATAAAATAGATATAGGCCTAAAGGTATTATTAGTCTACTTGAATTTGTCGTTGTCCACATCATTTGATCAACTGTACACACATGCCCTGGAATGAGAATCAGAAAGTATTCGATGTAAAGGCTTTCACTGTTTAAGTCGTTGGGTTGGAGCCGCGAGCCACTCTGGAAAGGACTAGCTTTGGTTTCTCATTTCACAGTGACAACACAAACGCACACACACACACACACGTACGTCTACACACACGCACACACACACACACGTATGCCTACACAAACGCGTCCGCGCGTGCACACACACTGCACACACGCACACGCACACACACACACACATTTGCAAACAGTGAAACGGCCTAGGTTGATAAGAGACATTTATTATTCTTCCAAGGCGGTAGACGGTCGTAATATGCAGTGGAGAAAGATTAACATATTGCAATGCACACATTTTTATTCTACACCTTTTATAGTGCAAAATGTAAAGTCGGCTAAACTGTGAACTATGGCTTCCTCTCTGGCAAAATTACACATTGAAGAGAAAACAAATCCTACAATAATATACGTTTCCTCTTAAGAGGACGCATATTGAATGTAACCCAATTTGTGATTAACATTTGTATGTTGATGGCTTATTAGGGAGCACGACTAAGGCACCTTTTAAAATGAGCTTGGAGAGGTTTTTCAGTGTAATTTTATTACGAATGCCATGTTATTTGTCAGCTGTTGGTAAGAGATACTGTCTGTGAGTATGTGTTTCAGGGGTTGACTTCGGCTGCCTCTTTATGAGACGATTTTGTTTAAAGGCGGCTACTGCCTCATTTCTGACCAATCAGGACATCTCTTACCTGATTGGTTCGGGAACCTTTGGGTTTATTTGAAGAATATTGATCTTTCACTCTTTCGCTGTCTCTCTTTAAAACTCTCAAATCTTAGCATCAGCAGCTTCGGGTGATGAAAAGTACATTTACTTTAAGCTCACTGTGAACCTTGGTCCTTTATTGTATTGCATTTGATATGAATGAATTGCACTATAATTCCTCCCGTGTACTTAATTAGAATACACACATTGTATTTTTTCGAGGACTACACTCATCATACTTCACATCTTCACAATGCACCCAGAGCTATAAACAGTAAACAGTATTGCATTTCCAGCCTCTTATCCTAGCCCCCGCACATACCATCCCTTCACACATGAGGGCCACTGTAGATCAATAATGAAAGGCGCTCATCATAACATGTCAAGTCTATTTTAGTGGTAATGCAAGGCTATCCATAGTACTGCAAATCAAACGTTGTATCAACCCTGTTGGCATGCCTGGAACACTGTTGGATTCAGACGTGACTATCTGGGTAGTTTATTATGTCTGCCAGTAAGTTTGATCGGAGATTCTTCTTTTTCTTTTGATCATATTTGTTTTACCAACCTCAACCAAAAACTTCTGAAAAATTTTCAAGCAATCTTTTTCTGTATTTCTTTAAACGTGCAGCCCCCAACCTAAAATAATTGGCTTGTGAGCTAGGTTTTTGGAATCATAAATATTAAATTCCATCATCTTTATTACTTTTACCCTATTCGTGCTTAATTTACCAGACTCATTTATCATGTCCATGACATTCATTCAGGTGTGATGACCTTATCGCAGTCAGTCGTTGGACTAAGAGGAAACTAAGGATGCATTTAGGCTGCTCTGAGAAACCTAATGTTGAGGTCTGAGTGCTGTATGGCTCTGTACATGTTTCCAGATTTTTTGGTAAGCATATCCATTCCCATTTTGTCTCTGCTAACACAGAGCTTTGTTATGCTTATTTGCAATTGTTCCTTAATTTTGTACAGCTGGTTCTGCATAATCCCAGTGCAATACGTTTCCAAAACAATTATTTCCACAGTTGGGATCTTAAAGCCGTTCTCCGTCTATCTCTCTTGTCTCTCACTATATGGTCTCTCTGCTGGCGCTGCTGAAAACGGAAGCAGTGCTATGGAAACAGTGCGTGCATGTTTTCTATTTTCTCCTCTGTTGAATCCGGAGGCCCTCAGAATCCCAGGTGACATTTAAGTATCACCTCCGGTTGGCAGTTTTTGAGCAATACTGGGACCATAAAGTCACGCATGCCTCCTTCTAATTCCCAGAATGATGAACATCTGATTCCTCTGAGGCTCGTTCAGTCTCCCCTCAAGGTGCATTTTCACTTTCATACCCAGTGCCACCGGCATCCTATTGTGTGAGTAACAGAAGGAGACCCATTTTAAAGAGAGGACGGGCCTCAGGAGACATTACTGATCTACAGGCGGCGTCTGATACTGTGCAGACCACTTGACTCTTGACTCGTCAAATCTGTATTTTTACCACAATTTAAGATATTCTCAGAATATCATTTGATCCGCTACACTCAGGAAAGTTAAATCTCCCCAAATAGCTTTCAGTCTCTAATCTATCTGCTTTGTTGCTGCATGAAGTTTACAATTTGTTGACTCAATCTTAATATTGAGCCACGACTAAGCCTTGTAGTGTACCTGAATGTTTGTTTTGCTCTGTGCCATAATGGTAACATCAATCTGACGTGACATGCAGTGCTTTGGCTACAGGACACCCGGATTAGAATGATGTCTTGAATCCCTGTTAGTAGAGACTTCATTAGAATGTCTCTATTTGGAGTTTGTCAGGTGTCTGACATGCAAGTAAGATTACAGTCCGCAATTTAATTTTGGCCTGAAGTGTTCCCCGACCAGCCATGTTAGAAGACACTTGCATAATAATGCACTTATTGTAAGCTGTCCAACAAACATGCACAAATGCACATGGTTAGAGCTATTGTTTGGTGTGAACTCAGATCTTTATGTTGATAGAAAATGATGGAGAACGTTGTTATTCTTTTGTGGAAGTTCTGGTAATGCTCAGAGAGAAAGTTGGAACTTCATTTTAGGAAGGAAATAAGGTTACTGGTTTCATTTGTGTGTGTTTAGTTTGCTATGATTGAGTTTTCGTCTCGTAATGGATAACTTGTTGAGTAGTGAGGGAAGATCGATTGATCAATCATGTAGCAAAAGAGCTTAACGCTTAATTAGACATGAAGTGTGGTTTCTTTGATCCTAATGTTTGAATTCTGCTGCTGACATTGAAAACCGATTGGCACTTTGGAGAGAAGTTAATGTTCATTATTTTCAGTAGATTGTTACTTTTATTTGAAGTTGGAACGGTTAACTTTAACAGTCTTTGAATTATATTAATATTATGAGCTTTGCACTGAAAATGCAATTCAATTTCAGAGGGCTTTATATTTACTTTAATACTTTGAGTACGTTTCAGGGCCCAAACTTTGGGCTTTTCCACTTTTGAATTAGTACTTCTACTTTTACAAGTCTTTTTTTTACACGAGTATCTGTACTTCTACTCAAGCACAGAATGTGTGCACTTTTAGCACCACTGCCAGGGGCCGTCCCTGATCACTTGGTTCTTAAGGACTTAATGGGTCTAAATTCCCTTTAACGCTTTGGTTTTGCGACCGTCTTCTAACAAAGCAGACCGTTCCTGGGAAGGTCTCTCCTCCGTGTTCATTTAGCATCTGGTGTCCCATTGTGACTCTTAATCATAAACTCCCCCTCCCAAATGCTTCCTCACTCGTGTACTACGAGTAGTTGACCGTCGAGAGCCCCTACTTTTTTAAGAAAATGGAGGATATCGGAGCATTATTAAAGTGAAGGACGTTTCTGTTTACAGGGCACCCGCAGAGATGTTACAATAACCATGATTTTGAAATGTCGATTAAGGTCTTAGAAGGCATTAAAAAGACGTGAATATAATTAGCATGGGTCTTACCTATTTTTTTAAGACTGTTGGGAGAGTGAAAATAATACACCTCAAACCAATGAATGCTCAACTTCCATGTGCTTCATGTGAAATAAGTATTAATGAGCCTCCCGCAGGCATTTTTAATGTGCGTGCGTGATACTTTGTTGTAAGACAAGCAGCACTGCTGAGATAAACTGACAGTATGAGAAAAAATAACTACAAATAAATGTGTGTACTTCATAACACATATTCAGGTCATTGACATACTTGCCATGGGGAGGTGAAATCTGCATACATTTTTGTTTTGTTAGTGTTAGTAAAGACAATATCTTCATTTTAATTGTGGAAACCTGCAGTGATCTATCGATCATTCTAAATACCTCCTCCAGGCCTCTTATGTTTACATGAATGAATTTGGCAATAGTTATAAGAAAAATCACATATTGTGAGATACTGATATATCTCTGCAGTGATTTGTCATAAGGTGAGAACCTTTTGTGAAGGCAAAACCCATCAACTCTCCAATACAAATGTGCTGTGTTCTGCAGATGTTGTCATGAAATGAAAAAAAAGTTTTTTTGTCTTAAACGTAACACTGGGATTTTCGTCAGGCCTGATAGATCCGGTCTGAGTTCCGTGCACTCCATGACATCTCCTTAGAAAGTGCTTACCTACTATCTGGTCAATTATGTTCCTGTTATTTGTTTTATTTTGCACAGGATTACATTGAGGAGAAAAGCTCAGAGAAAGCTTTTCTCCCGCATGAGGACCTGTAAGGACACTCAAAGCTGTTGTTTTCTCCAGCCACTTAGAACTGCTCCAGTCACCAGTGCCGTGTTCCAATGTCCATGCTATCCGTACTGACTAGCCTAAGTTTGAGTGCGCAGGGCTTTAGGATTCAGATCGGGCGAAAATAAGTGTACTGAGAAGGACCCGGATGGTGTCCTCAAAACGGTCAAATCGCGAAGTGTGTGGCGATGTACACTGTTCGTACTCAACGCCAGCCATCTTAGCTACGTAGCGGGAGAGGGCTGAGCCAAGGTCGGCACATTTTCCCCATAGCCTGCATTAATTGAGTCACTTTGTAGTTTTTATAGCTTTTTATAGCTTTTTATATCTGCTAGGCGTAAAGAGTTCACCGTTCAAAGCGGGATGTTTATTGTGGGGGAGAAGCCGCGGCGGCAGTCGTCATCGTAATTTCCGGTTAGTGCACCACAGAGTATTCGATTTGGAACAACACTGACATCTGAAAATTAGCGCTCTTAGTGAGTGCCGATAGTGTACTTTGTTTAAGTGTACTCATGGAAGTATGGATAATCGGACCACGGCATTGGTCTCCTAAATCAGCCGTATACATTAGTGATTAGCCTAGTTACTCACTGCAGGAGCGAATGAATATTCAATTCTTGTAGAGAGCAACATCATCAGTCTAATGGCCACAGCACACGTTGTGCGTGACTGGCTCCTTAACTGCTACCACGGTCCTGTTAACCGATATAGCAGCCCTCAAGAGGCGCACGACCCATTCCGTATCAGTGCGGAGACAGGGATGGTTACTAACAAACACATTTAGTATTTTCTGTGGATCCTAGCAGTGAAACCATACCGTATCAGTGCAGAGAGTGAGATGGGGATGGTTACTTAAAATCACACTTTGTACATTCCTTGGATCCTCGCAGTGTGCTTGAATATAAATCCCATAAAGTTTTGAGGATTACTTTCCAACTGTGGGTTTTCCTTGATACCCACTCCATCTAAAACTCCTGTGGTAACCTAGAAACCATTGCTACTGCACTCTGTTTTTCCACCGCACACACGCCTGACATACTAATCAGATTATCCAGTCATCCTTGATGCATTATGAGTCTTATTCAGACCACCTGGGAGACCTTTATCTGCAGTGTTCTACATCTGTGTGTGTGTGTGTGTCTTGGGTTAAGGTTTCAAAACATAATTTATAAAACGTGTATTTTGTAGAGAAGCCTTCAAGTATATCTGGAAGGAAAGGAAAGTAAATTACAGCTGAAGTGCTCCGAGACGTCCTATCTGAAGGAGCGAGCGGGTGTGGTGGGGGTGGTGTCTGAGGGGGCTATGGGCTAAGAGGCTGCCTCTATGGGAGGCCTCTGTCAGCTGTGCGTTTTGCAATGTGAGATTTTATTTGGAGACGGCAAACGATCCCAGTGTTTGATTTATGGATGACTAAAAGTGCACGCACACTGAAGAATGTGAATGCAATAAATACAAAATATTATCCTAAATTTGAATACAATTCTGTCACTTTAGGAAAAAAGTTATGTAGCTGTAAAGGCCTGTTTGAGTATGCAACAGTTTTTTTTATGAATATGGTAGAAAAATCGGAGAGTGGGCAAAATACACTTGTTACGAGACATAATTACTGTTTAGATAAATATGGCAATCTTCCACAAAGTGCAGGAAGCTTTTGCTAAATGTACATCAGGAACAAAGACATTAATCATTTATATTCCTTGAGATGATGGATTGTCTTTTGTAATGCATTCAAAAAGAGATGGCAGTTTCATTGTTTATTTATACCAAGGGACCCGCTGAACTTTCTGTTGTCTCAACAGATTGCAAAGCGTTTTTAGAGGTACGTGATGGACAATAAATCATATTTAGTGAATGTACACAAGAGAACCGTTTTAAACTGTTATTTACCAAACTGTTATTTGCAAGAAGGGAAGGGATTTGCAGAATAAGTAAAAATGTCACAATTTGTTTACATATCATAAATAATCAGTGGCATCAGCATAATTATTACATGGAATATTATCTTCTACTCAAATCGACAGAGCTTTATAGAATTCCCATTATGCAATGATACAGGAATATACTGTACATCCTGGACAATGCTGCAAACTAGTATATCTCATATACATTTTGAAGAACAAATCAACACTTTTATCCCCTACTTAATTACTCAAAACGATTCAAGCAATGCAGGGAAATTAAACCGTAACAGAACTTCAACCTTTCGTGTAATGGCCTGTATCGCAGCATCCAGGCATGCCGCTGTGTGGAGTGCTGAGGGAACATGACTTTATTGAACTTGACGAGACAACAGTTGTGCATGCGGAGTCGTCATGTTCAATAAAAATAAAAGTGGCAGAGCAAGGCAGAGAGGGAGGAAGAGAGAGTGAGGAAGAGGGGGGTTGACAGTTGGAGTATTGGAGTGTTATTGAATAACAGCGTTCTGAATATTATAGGTTGTCATTTGATTATGTATCTGTTATTAGATTATATATCTAACGACATGTCTACATGAGGAAGTGCAAGCATGCTAAACTGCTAATGCTAGCAGGGCTAATATGCGAGCACGAAAAGATTCAAGCCCCTGGGGTACTTTGAAGCAAGCTTGAGATTGATTGAATAATATCGGTTTGTTTAATTTGGACCCTTTCTAGAATGCCCCCCATGGTCAAACTTTTTGTAAATCTGCTTATACTCAGTCTCTATGTGTAGGCCTACCAACACTCACAACTCTTAGCTGCTCACCTTAAGAGTTGTTGAAGTCAGCGTTTTTTCCCCCATTGATTTCCGTCATAAAGAAATAGCTCACTGAGCAGCTACAACAGTGGTCAATTGAAATTGACACGGACCTTATAGTTCTTTCCGGCAAAAAGGTTCTTCATGTGAAATATGGCCTAGTTACCAAGTTTGGGAAAAGTGTGGGCGGTGTGCCTGGCCGTTTAGGGTCGAGAGTTCGATATCGCTGTAAAACTTAGCGGTAGCTTAGCTATAGCGGTATCAAATATTTTGGCCAATTATAATCCTGAATGAACCCTCGACCTCCAATCGGTTGAGGTTGCGGTTCACTATAGTGTACACAATAGGTCACGATGTCCATAGTAGGAGGATTGGGAGGAAAGCTGTGATTTTTATTTTCAAATGTTTCATTTCTCCGGTCAGGCAAAGGAATAGCTTGACTGTGCTATTCTGAAATAAACCTCAGAAATCAACACACAGCTTGTCAAGAGAAGGGGTGAAAGCGAGATCATCAGAGAAATATGTTTTATATGGAAGAATTTTTTATCATAATACAGTTTGTACGTAAGAAATGCATTAAAACTATAGAATACAAGAATGCAAGATGAGCCAAAAAAAACTAAACCTGTGAACATTTCCTCAACTGATCTATTCAATTCTATAGATGTTGACCTTTCAACAAGAAAAAAGTCCTACAGATCTTGACCGGCTTTTTTGAACTGAAGAGATTTTACTCATTAGAACTCTCCAGAAAATGAAAAGATCGACCGATGTATCAAGTGTTAGTCGGAGGTCGGCTCAAACAGGCTTACACCATCACGAACAAATCAGGAAAACACCATCTTGCCTCGACTGTACTCCTTAAAATAACCGCACGGGCAATCGACTGGCAAGACTGATGTCCCACTGATGACCCCGCAGCTGTGTGTCACTACGTTCCCGTTGGGGACATCTAGCTCCTCTACATACAGACAGGAGACCTTCCGTCCTATCTACTGCATACTGTTATCTTTCCTCATTGGCTTAGCTCCCTGTCTTACGCACCATCACACACACACACACACACACACCTCACAGTGACCAAGTCAGGGAGTTCACGGCACAAGAGTGATGTTCTTAATATATTCCTTGAAGGTCCCTTGTTTTACCGCTTGGTGTGAGGGTGATTAGCCTTTCTAATCGTATTACTTATTCCAAAATCTGCCTTGCCCTGTGACATGAGGCCTGATTTAGAGGCTTGTGTTTCGATGATTGAGCTGTCTGAAAGTACAGCCTTTTCCACGTCAATATAGAACTCAAAATATCATACAGAATATTGTTACCCTCATATCATAATTACTATAATTAATTTAAGGTTCACCATGTATTTACTGTAAATGTCAGAGGACTTGGGCAGATAGTGATTATTGAATTTAAAAAGCACTCTTGTTGGCTTAGGATATTGCCAATGAGGCACAGTGAATGAGCAGTGTTAGGAGAGTAGAGTTGGATTAGATATCTCAATTAGGACAAAATATTACTTAATAATTCATTATAATTAATAAGTAATTATGCTAAGAGGCTAAGGATATGCATTAGGCTGCCGCAGTCCTATAGCAAGAGAAAAATAAAGTTAATTCTTTAATTGGAGGGCAGGCCTTTGCATCATTTTATAGATCTTTGTTCTCATGAAGCATTTTAATCAATGTGTATTTTGCTAATTAAGTAAAACAATGGCTGTGCCCCACAGTAATAGCTCTGTATCTACTGTCCTAGGGAAGCCCAGTCAACAGGAAATGAGACCGTCGCCAAGCCTGATCATCACTCTGAATGTCTGCTTGTTTTTTACTTTAGAACGCCGTCTTGAGTTTCTTCCGTCTCAGCTGTTTTGAGACCGGGCTGGGTTCCTTCCTCCTAATCCAATCACTAAGCGGAAAACGATTCTGCCGATGATGTTGGTCTCTGTTGTGGTTTTAAGAGCCACTTTGTTTTGTTTATTCCAAACAGCCTCCATCACAGCTACCATGGACCTTTAAGAGGCTTAAGATAGAGAATCCTAGCATAATCTCAGAGTTTTTTTGTTTCCCTCGTCATATGTTTTGTTGAGTGCCGCCTACAATACCCTCATTGGCTCGTCATTCAACAACCGAACCCCTGAACCCCGAACCGAACCTGAACTTCCCAAAAATACAAATGATGTGGGTTGGGGTTGAGTGTTGGAAACCAGGCAAAGACTACAGGCTAGCGTTTTTTAAAAGCATGTATTTTAAATTGTAGTATGAAATGTACTTTGAACTGACATTTTTATTTAACGTCATTGTTTTCATATTAGCCCTGTAGATACACAAAAATACCATCTCGCAAAATTTTCAAAAAGAGTCTTCTCAAAGTAGACGTGCCGGTGATAGACGGGAGACTTTAAAAGGGAAATTAAAGATTAGCCGGGCGGCACACTCAGACTGGGAGACACGTCATCACCAGGAGCTTCTTGAATTACTAACCCCATACATTTAATCACTCCATCAATTATGCACGAGCTTCCTCTTGTGTGCAGTGTGCTCCTCTGTGGCGGCGGCCCGGGCTTGTTAATTAATTAAAACGAATGCACAGGCAGGTCTCGGGCACCTGGCTCCACCACGACGGTTTGAGCATGCTAGTTCACCCTTGTTTATTTAAGGATGAGGTGAATAAATGATGAGGGGTGCTTTTTTGTTGCGTATGCCTTGTGTTAATAATGATGGGAATGTTATGTTGGGTTTATGTGTTGTGATGCGTGCCGCAACACCCATAGAGTACCGATATTAAACCATCCCCATATAAGTTGTTTCTCCTTTCTAATGAATAGATCATGTGTGGTTGGCTGGGCCGGGAGAATAGATAACGCATGGTTAGGTGGACACTTATTTTGGCCACGACGTGTGAATAGATTAACTGAAGTGTGTTTTGTCATGCACAGGTTCCTGCGGTAATCAAACGATGTACTGTGCGATGAACACCATCGTAGCAACACACGAGAGAGAGAGAGAGAGAGAGAGAGAGAGAGAGAGAGAGAGAGAGAGAGAGAGAGAGAGAGAGAGAGAAGAGAGAGAGAGATGAGAGAGAGAGAGAGAGAGAGAGAGAGAGAGAGAGAGAGAGAGAGAGAGAGAGAGAGAGAGAATTGGCAAGTTGTGCTTTGAAGCTGATGGGATTCGAAAGCTCTGTGGCTCAACGTTACCATGCACAGCGGGTGCTATTTCAGTGCTTGTTTATCCCCCCCCCCCCCCATCAAACCTCCATCATGTTTCTCCTGGAAATGTCCGGAACACTTTGTGCGGCTGTTCTCAAGTGCGGAACAGGAGAGGAGAAACAAAAGCGCCTTCTGTCATCATCCCTTCATTAGCGGCAAGCGCTGGCTGCTTCGTTTGAGGTGTGAGCGGGGGATGCCTCATTTCACTTGGAAATGAGGACTTAAAACTCAGAATGATAATAATCACAATGAAGATAGCATTAAAAAAACAGGCCATTATCATAGTTTTCGTTATTGTTATCCTTCAGTTCTGGGAAGGGATTAAAAAAAGAGGACTCATTTGAAAGCCGTAGTCCTAGACGATACCTAGTATTGTCTAATTGTATTGTTACTTTTGTGCTGTGTAAGTCCAGTTCAGTCCATTTTGTTCTGAAAATGTTTCCGATGTCTTTCCAAGAAGTTGGAGTGGTTGCTCGTCCTTCCAGTCCACATGCTTACTGCTGCAAACAAGGACGAATAAAAAACAATTCCACCAGCGCCGGCTTGCTTTCGCAGTCCTATTTCTGTGTCTCCCGTACCTGTGCACCGTGCACCCTGTGCACCTTGCACGGTGGACAGAAACATATTAGATCTGTCATGCACCTAAGCTAACCTGTTGCTTTATGAACCGTGGGCACAACGTTTGACACACTGGCTGAAATTGGATCCAGTAAGGAGACGTGCTGGAGAAATGTGTTTTTGTGCAAGGAGGAGCGAGAAGGTATGGAAAAGGGAATCTGTGTGTGTGTGTGTGTGTGTGTGTATGTGTGTGTGTGCTGTGGCTGTGTGGATGGGTGGTGGTGTGTGTGTGTGTGTGTGTGTGTGTGTGTCTAAAAAAAGGCTTTGTGCAGCATGGAGGCGCCTAACGCACACATACAACACCCACACCACCATTCACACACCTGTGGCTCCAGGGACCATAGATACAGAGAGGTGGACTCTGTGTTTTTCCCTCCTTCATTTAGAGTTAAAGATATAGTGAGGCATTTCCTCCTCTCTGGGGCAGGGGCAGAAGGTGAACCCATGAGAGATGGAGAGGTGAAACCTGCTTAACCCCTCTTACAAAGCGCCAGACGCCGCCCGTGGATATGTGTGTCAACTCATGCTCTTGACAGCTTGTAATCTCCCTGCTCATCCGTCAAGGGCTCGGATCAGGATGTGCACACGGCTAAAGCTAACTAAAGGTTGTTGTTTTTTTGCCATGATTTCTTTATTGGATCTGCTTGATCCAACATGCCAGGTTTTCACCAGTTTTTGGGTAAGAGGAAATCAAGTGGGTCGTGTAATACTTGGCTAAAGGAGGAGAATATGTGCAGGTGGAAACATACATGAAGCCTAAGTTGCATCAGTTAAATGGAGTGAGTATGTGGATCAGGTGGATACGTAACTGGGTTCCAACATGACCAATTCAAGTAGAGATCTTTAGGAAAGAGTCAGGAAAGGATTCTGTTGTCTTGATATATAGAGACAACCTAGTCAGTATTTCATCTTGACTTTGCCAAAGCCGAAAGTTATTGTAAGTCTATTCTTTTGACGAGTCAAGGAATTTTTACTTTCAGTCACAACACAGCAGCTATATATAGGTGAGAAAACAACAACGTAAAGTCCCTATAGTAAGATTCGAGAGTGGTCAAGAGAGAGAGCAAAGAGCAATTATTTGAAGTGAAACATTTGCCCTCCCTCTGCTTCCAATCTCCCTGCGTTTCTCCGCCAGGGAATATTGTTGTTGTGTTTGTGTTGTGTTTACCACGCCGGTGATTGACAGACGGGATGGATACCCGCTGTCAATCAGGGCAAACGCCACAGAACAGGTAGTAAGACCATCAGTCAAGGAGATAAATCAAGACTGAAAACGGACAGAGCCAATCCCCAATCTATTCAAGCACATCTCCCGAAGAGGCTGAGGAGAAAGGGTGTGTATTTTTGATTAGCCCAGTCCTGACCTGAATCTAATCTTGCTAATATGACAGGCCCCCTTCAAACCTCCATTTGCTACGTTACGACTCACTTATAGAGGAGGTGTTGAACTGGGTACACCTCTTGTGTTGCAGCCTGCTATGACATCAGCCTTCACATATTTTGTGTACTGAAATGCTTTTTTTTGTTTTAATCCCTCAATGGATTTCTATACATTGTTGTGTTTCACACAATAATAAAAGAACAGTCTCGCTGTCTCTTTGGGTCAGATACCAGAGCGTGGTTAATAAGTAATGTCCATGTGTTTTCTCTTTGGCAAACCACAAATAAGAACCAGCACATCCTCTATGCTTAAAGGATGCTTTACGTTTCCCATCTGGGAGTCAGACTGTTGACTCTATGTCTCCCTTGTCTCACAAGGTTTAATTAAGTATACAACCTGCAGCGCATTCAGCATTTCAAGTAACTCCGTACCGCGTTTTCGCCCTCCCTGGGAGAACATCCAATTTAGAATATATTTCGTCTTCGCTAATTATTCCCTTGAATATTCAGAGTCCAGAGATGATGGGGACAAATTAAGTGGGGGCTCTACACGGGCGTTTGTGTCAGTTCAGGGTCAGGGTCAGGGCGGGGAAGGGTCCAGTCTGTTGTTGCTCTCTCTTGTGGTAGCCTGCTGTTGTGTTAGCCTGATGTTGTGTTAGCCTGCTGTTGTGTTAGCCTGCTGTTGTGGTAGCCTGCTGTTTTGGTAGCCTGCTGTTGTGTTAGCCTGATGTTGTGTTAGCCTGATGTTGTGTTAGCCTGCTGTTGTGGTAGCCTGCTGTTTTGGTAGCCTGCTGTTGTGTTAGCCTGATGTTGTGTTAGCCTGCTGTTGTGGTAGCCTGATGTTGTGTTAGCCTGCTGTTGTGGTAGCCTGCTGTTGTGGTAGCCTGCTGTTGTGTTAGCCTGATGTTGTGTTAGCCTGCTGTTGTGGTAGCCTGCTGTTGTGTTAGCCTGATGTTGTGTTAGCCTGCTGTTGTGTTTGTCTGTTGTGTTAGCCTGCTGTTGTTTTGGGTTGTTGTTACTCTCTGTTGTGTTAACCTGCTGTTGTGTTAGCCTGATGTTGTGTTAGCCTGCTGTTGTGTTTGTCTGTTGTGTGCCCTGCTGTTGTTTTGGGTTGTTGTTACTCTCTGTTGTGTTAGCCTGCTGTTGTGTTAGCCTGCTGTTGTGTTAGCCTGCTGTTGTGTTAGCCTGATGTTGTGTTAGCCTGCTGTTGTGGTAGCCTGCTGTTGTGTTTGTCTGTTGTGTGCCCTGCTGTTGTTTTGGGTTGTTGTTACTCTCTGTTGTGTTAGCCTGCTGTTGTGTTAGCCTGCTGTTGTGTTAGCCTGCTGTTGTGTTAGCCTGATGTTGTGTTAGCCTGCTGTTGTGGTAGCCTGCTGTTGTGTTTGTCTGTTGTGTGCCCTGCTGTTGTTTTGGGTTGTTGTTACTCTCTGTTGTGTTAACCTGCTGTTGTGGTAGCCTGCTGTTGTGTTTGTCTGTTGTGGTAGCCTGCTGTTGTGTGTTGGGTTTGTTGTGTTAGCCTGCTGTTGTGTGTTGGGTTGTTGTTCCTCTCTGTTGTGTTAGCCTGCTGTTGTGTTTGTCTGTTGTGTTAGCCTGCTGTTGTGTTTGTCTGTTGTGTTATCCTGCTGTTGTGTGTTGGGTCTGTTGTGTTAGCCTGTTGTTGTGTGTTCGTTGTTGTTCTGCTCTGTTGTGTTAGCCTGCTGTTGTGTTGGTCTGTTGTGTTAGCCTGCTGTTGTGTTAACGGGCTGACCTCTCCCTGTCAGCTCAATATGATGATGAGCGTCCAGTGAGGGGGGAGGGGGGGGGGGGGGGCGCACTCTGCTCGCTGCTGGTGGGGGGGGGGGGGGGGTGTCTGGTTTATGAGCAGGACTGGGAGGACTGGTAACGCCAGCTGAAGGTAGTTCTCTCCCTCTGTGGGCTGAGTGGGAATGCACCCAGTTTAATATCTGCCCCCTTTAATGGGTGTGTGTGTTTGCATGCGCATATATTATATATATATATATATATATATATATTATATATATTATATATATATATATATTATATATATATATACACAATGAAAACAAGCTGCGGGATTACCCATTTCAATAACGTCAGATAATATATGCGCTGAGACTGAGTCTTAGAAACTAGATTGGAACAGAAAAGGGATGACAGCGTGATAGTTAACGTTTAAACGTGGAGCTTAGAGGCATCAAACTGAGACTAGTGCTCAGCGCCGCTGGGATGAGACGGCAGCTAATCCCCTCAGACAGCAGACGAGCACCGTGTGCACCGTCGCTGTCTCCAGACACTTACCACGCTATGCTTAATAAAACAGGTATCTGCATGTGAATGCAGGCCCCGCACAGGAGTTTTTGTGTTGGGAGCACTCCACTGTTACATTTGTGGTCCGGTTTTGTCTTGCGAGCAGTATTGAAGAACCAACCAAATCGAGCAGTATTGAAGAACCAACCAAATCAACAACCAAAACAAGCAACTCGCAGCTGGCCGATTCGCGTCTATAAGAATCGACCAATCATGTTTGAGCGGGCCTAGGTCACCTGTCATGTTGGATCAAGCCGATCAAATGAAGACGCCGAAATACAGCGACGTCATAGTGAGGTGTGTGAGAAGTAATTTATGGCGCAATAATACAAACACATAGACACGCACGCAGACACACATACACACACGCACCGTAAGCTGGCACTGCAAGAATTAAAACATTGATCAGAGGCTATGTTGAGCATTTTTTTTCTGGGATTAAGACTACACCCAAACCCCAGAACTATTGAACTATTGTCGTGTGATGATAGGCGATGGTTTCAGAGATCGAGACCCTTGGATCACAACCTCTTCCCCGGCTTGGTTGTCTTGTTCTCCACTCTCGTACGGTTCCCCTTATCGTCTGGAGGAAGGGAAACACGACGCAAACGAAATCTACCTGAGGCGGCCGATTCCAGTGCAAATGAATCCACAAAAGGATTAATGGTTGAGCAGCGCTAGTGAAAGCCTGTTAGCTTCAAACAGGAGCAGTTCTTTGAAGAGGTATGGGGATCTGGAATCCTCCTACACTGTATCATTGGGCTGGCGCTTTGAAGATTTATTTCATCTGTATATTGAATGACAATATGTGAATGTATTGGTATATAGGCAATATATAGGCAATATGGCTCTGTTACACATGTTCTCCACCTGTCACCTCACCCGTCACGTGTGCGTGCGCGTGCGTGCGCGTGCGTGCGCGCGTGTGTGTGTGTGTGTGTGTGTGTGTGTGTGTGTGTGTGTGTGTGGTGTGTGTGTGTGTGTGTGTGTGTGTGTGTGTGTGTGTGTGTGTGTGTGTGGGTTGTGTGTGTGTGTGTGTGTGTGTGTGTGTGTGCGTGAAGAAGGAGGGAAACGTAAAAAGGAAAAATGTTGTTGCAGTGCTTGTGTTTCTTTGTGTACTGTTACACTTGAGTGTGTATCTATCGAGCACTTTCTCTCCACAAAAAAAAAGTGTTGTGTGTATGCGTGTCTGTCAGTGTACATGAGTGTGCGCATCTCCATAATTACTTTTGTAAATTGCACTGCTAAAAGGGGAAACATAATGGGGGAGCATTACTACATTTTTAGGTCGACGCAATTATGCTCCAAATTGAATATCAGCCCGTCCATTTCTCTCATTGTCGATGACGCGCTTTCTTCCCAGGGCCTTGGTTCTCACCTTCCCATTTCCATGGTCGGACATTAACGACATTAAGCCTCTTATATTGATTATATTGAATGACACTGGCGTTGTGGTAGAAAGTAATGATTGGATAATGAATAATGAAAGGATATTTGCCCAACGTTGATATATAAAGAAATGTACCAGAGGGGGGGGAAGAGACAGACTCCCTTCCCTTGTTATCCAACAGCTCAGAGGATCAGACAGACACTCTCTGTAGCCAATGACATCAATGTAGCTCTCAGTTCACTTAGACACAAGTATTCTCATCGTGTGGTACTTTTATAAATATAATGTTTGGCTAAATATTGGAGCAGAGGAGAGGAATATAGAGTATATAGAGTATAATATTGCATTGATGGCGTTACACAATATTCAAATGTAACGTTTATTAAGTTAATACATTATCAAACGTTCAAACTTCACCAGATTTTGGGTGAAGCATCGGGGTCATTGATGTGCAAACTCAAAAATTACATCAGGAAATAGAATTTCGTGTTTTGACCCTGATTAAAGGGAACGCTGCTATTCTGGAAGAATCTGGTATATTCCTCATCTCCTTAAGGTGGTTTGTGGTGGATGTCACACCACTGGAGCAGACATGAGAGGAGGGTAGGAAGGGTTCACTGGATATTCAGACGCTGAGTAGGAGTTAAGTTAGCTGGAGGTTGGTGTGTCCAGGCCTCAGGGTTGAGTGGTACGATCATAGCTAGCAAGGTTCATATGGCTCATGTTTGATCTTTAACCTTTGGAACCAGCATAGTGAGTTTAACAGAAGGCGTACTCATGCTGGCGAAAACTACGTTGTACTTTTGTGTCTTTGTTCCCAATTCGTGAACCCAACCGCACACAAAGTATTAAGTTATTTGCCGCCACTGTAAGGTTTTCATTTGACCTCCGGTGAAGTACGATTTCAGCAGTACGAGATAATTCACTCTGTTTACTTACTCGACAGCGGTTCAACCGTTAGTATATTGTGATGAATCATTCGAATCCAACATATTCGCTGCTTCTTTTGAACGTTCCTCATTTCACTTCCTGCCCTCCATCAGAAGTCTGCAGGACATGGGTGTCACGCGACTGCAGACAACCCATTCAAAAACACATCGGGGTAAAATGTCAAAGAACACAAAATACATCACATTTTCAGTTTATTCTCACAACGCTAAACCGATTCGTTTTTTTTTTATTTAACCTTTATTTACCCAGAGAAATCATGTTTCCAAAAGTAGCAGCCGTGAGACTGACAATAGCATTTACAATCCCAGATATAATCGTAGTTACAAGGTAGGCTTTATAAATGGGAACATAGGCAGGGATACTGCCTCTCAATCTTCTGCAAATTGCTCCTTGTGAAAAGGCAATGAAACTAAAAGCCTTTTTTTTTTCCTGCTTCCGTGCTCACATTAGGAACGGACAGAAGGTCCTCAGAGTGCAGGGAACGTCCCCGGGCTTTTTTGGTTTGAGCGTAGTTGCAAAGGTAATTAGGGAAAAGGCCAAGAGTGGAGTTTTAGATAAAAAATATGCCGCAGGTGGAGCCTACATATGGCGAGCGCACAGCAAGCCAACCTCTCGGCACGGAGAGCGGAGATGAGTCGGTGGCCTTGAATTGAACCATTATACGCCGCGGTTCAGGGCTTCAAGAGATTTAAAGGACGCATGAGAATATGAAAAAGTATTCTTCATCTAAAGCCAGCATCAAGTCGGTCTTGTCTGAGCCACCGAAGAAAAACAACAACATTTGTTTCTTGAATGACAAATGTTTTTTTCGACGCTGGATGGGTGGGTTCTTTGAAATGGTTTGAAAATCGTTTGTGTTTGACCGTCCGTGAGACAAGAGCTAAATTGAAATTGATTTAAATTATGCACATTATGCTCTGAAGCCAATCCATACTACAGCCCAATTGGAAAATTATTGTTTAGAGCTGTAATCCAAAGAGAAAAAGTGAATAAAAGCATGTTGGCTAACCACCATTTTACCTGAAGATGAACAGCTACAAGTTTTCTATCTGTTTTAATACATGCCCATTTACAAAGCCAGGGCTCCATCTCTCTAACACAACAGTTAACAAAATACCATCTTGCAAAAGTCACAAAACAGCTTTATTGAACCACATTTGCATCGTGTCGCAACGTTTTATTCCACCCGTAAGGCCGTCGGGGCTTCATTGAATCCAGTTCCAATTCTGTTCTGCTCGCATCCAAAACTAGCTTCATACCAGATAAGTTTTATTATTCCGTTTGGCGTTCGCGGGGTTAGCGAGTTCTGTGTCTCGCTGAACAGACGCCACGATAACACAGGGCATTACATTCCATATTTACACAACATGCTTCCATGTCTATGTACTTTAGACGCAAGTGTGAAGGCTGTTGTTCTCGGCCCTTAATGAACCACTTGTTCCTGTCTGCAGTGGAGTGGAGGGTTTCATTGCCTGGGTTCAGTGGGTTGGCAGTAGCACACTCGCTTGCAAATGAAGGCCTGATGGATCATGATGACGCAAGGCCGTCTCAGAAATACAGGGACTTTTTAGTGGGTTGTGTGAGTAGGCATTTATGGTACTACACTACAAAACCCATAGACACACACACTTACACACACTCACACACACTCTAACACACACACACACACACACACACACACACACACACACACACACACACACACACACACACACACACACACACACACACACACACACACACTGCAAGCTGACAAGAATTAAAACAATCATCAGAGGCTATGTTGATGAACTGCCAACCACGATCTGTGTAATCGTGTGTGTGTGTGTGTGTGTGTGTGTGTGTGTGTGTGTGTGTGTGTGTGTGTGTGTGTGTGTGTGTGTGTGTGTGTGTGTGTGTGTGTGTGTGTGTGTGTGTGTGTGTGTGTGGATGCAAGCCAAATGGTTCATGCAGACACCATGCCGTATTGGGGCTGACATGCTTGGGTCACACAGTCGTGTGTGTGTGGAACGCTTGTCAAATTGTGCAATTGAATGTAATGGTATGGGCGCTTGGTTTTTGTTTGCATGTGTGAGTGTGTGTGCATTTATGTGTGTGCATGTGTATGTGGAATGCTTGTCAAATTGTGCAACTGAATGCAATGGTACGGGGGCGTGTGCGTGTGTGTGTGTGCGTGTGTGCGTGCTGTGTGCGTGCGTGTTGTGTGTGTTTGTGGGGGTTGTCATCCAAGCCTCTTCACCAAAGCAGCCTGAAAGAGGAATTGTTCTCTGGAGCCGTGGCACTGCGAGGCGTTGCAGCGGTCTCAGAGCCCCGCCAGATGAGCCTCATTTCACACAGGCCTTGTCAGACAGAACAGGGACGTGCAAGAAGGGAAAAACATGGCCGAGGTTTGACAGAAGTGGGTCAGGTGGAGTCTTGAATGTTTTGCTGTTCTCAAACAAGACTCAGACTCTGGCGGAGACGGTTCGAAAGGTCCGCTAATGGTTTGGGAGGTTTAAGATCAAACGATCAACCTTCTTTTCCGACAGCTCAGACGACGAGACAGAAACAATGACTACGCTAGCGAGACGTGTCCAAGTGTGCAGAGAAATCGTGTTTGGTTGCATGAGCCGGCTCGTTGCGTGAGCAGTTTGCAGTTAGAAGGCTAACATGCTAAGGCTTGCAAGGCTAAAAACCTAAACACACTTTTGATACTTTGAAGGCACAGAAGATCCATCCATGTAAGACCTTATGGGTCTTGAGGAAAAAAAATGGCAGCATATCAAATAAGGCCAAAAACCAACTTATAATATTGATTTTTCTTTAGCAGGGTGGAGAGGGACTGATGTTCTAGCTTGGTCAAAGTGGTACTTAACTTTGACCAATTTTGGCAATTTTGAGTGGTGTGGCTGGTTCAGTATTTTACCCGTTAGAAAAAACTGCTTGGAAACCGTGGTAAGTGATAGGTGACGTCTCATATATGGGATATATATATATATATATATATATATATATATATATATATATATATATATATATATATATATCCCATATATATATATATATATATAGCAAATTGGCTTTGCTGAATCATAAAACGACCATATGATGTCATTATACTTTCAGTATACATGCTAGGTCAAGCTGCTGGCTTCTCAGACAACAATTACAGCCAATATAGTTCCTGTGAAATGTCTCCTTTTAAAATGTCTTGGAAACCCGGGAGGAAACGTTGTTTTGGTTTAGGGCTGTGTACTCAGGGTGGTCAGATAGGAAACAAACTGACTCACAAACGCAGCCTGCTGCAGCCATGGAGGCTAGCAGCACAGTGGGATCAACTGTGATTGTTCTAGAGAACTCGTAGTCCTTCGAAACAAGCTCTTTTTCCGAAGCCGTGCTAAGACACGGGGAAGTCTTGGGAGATGGGTTTGACAGATGGAGACTCCTTGGAGCCCAGAAGGATCTCGTAACATATACTACATGAGCCGGTTTATCTTTAGCAAACAATCAATACATTGCAAATGTAGACAAAGGCTGATCCTTTTGAAGTGTAGCCTGTCGCTGTGGGTCTTTAAAGGCGGGGTAGCAGAGGCTACGCTCCAGTAGTGTGAGTTCAGACGGCAGAAAAGTCTGTAACCCCTCGGCAGCTCTTTGGCGGACTTGGGATTGATTAGATTCGGGCTGCTCATTTGCCAAGCTTTAATTGTGCAACACGCTTCTAAGGAGCATGTGTACCCGATTTGTTGGTATTTGGGGGTTTTGGTTTGACAGAAAATCATCACCCCCCCCCCCTATGGACACTTGCCTCCCTCCCCTTACCGTATCGTGCCAAATGTGCCACCTCCAGATGTTCATGTTTGGTGTGGCTGTTTGTAGCGTTTCGGCCCCCATTCTCTTTCCATATTAAATAATAATATGCAAAATAATAAAATAAAAAGATACGTTTGCCCTTTAAAAGTAGACGCGAACTGCACTCATATATGCCCATCTATTTTCCATTGGGTTGGTGTTATTCCCTCCATAACTGGAGGAGGAAATACGTCTGACAAGAAAAGGAAAAAGGAAAAAAAAGGGAATAACAATAGAATAGTGTCTTGTTTCGCAAATCGTAAAACACAACAGAAAATCTGAAAACACAATCGCAAAACAGAAAACACAACCACAAATCAGAAAACACAAATGCAAATCAGAAAATTTGTGATTGGCTCTCGTCTGATGTCAGTCTTATGATCTCTTCTCATTTGTTTCCTAAACAGCAACTATATTGAAATTGGTAAAGTCTCATGTAATGTATGAATTGGTTCTATTAGCCTTCTGTGGATGTATTTGGTTAAATGCTGTTTGAATTGAGAATACTTATAATGGTAGCAAAGTGCTGCATTTTTCAAGCACCTTGCTCACATAATTTGCAGCTCAAAGTGCATTTCACAAAATTTCAGGATAAGGAGAATAATAACCTGTTAGGAAGTGTAATAATAAAAGGCAGAGGGGGAATTAGCAGAGGCAAGAGATTGCATTTTGAAGTGCTTGGAGAGCCTGTTGAATTTTCATTAATTTTATTGTCGTGAAAAATAACATCACATCAGGTAATAGCAGGTACAACAATTACCGGAGCAATCATAGATTGTGCACTAATGATGTAACAGCATCTTGTTAACATCTTCACGAGTAAGTGAATAATATGATTTCAGTTATTCAATTTGCTTTATTGCCAGAAAGCCGGCTTCTGTTTATTTGTTTGGAAAAGCTTTTTAGTGAATCCATAAAGTATTACAAATTGAGAAATGCATTATCTATAAATATATATCCAGAATATGAAGTTAAACAATGATGTGCTAAGCTTTACTATGCCTGGGGTATATTGCCAATCTCCCTAGAGGCTCTCTTGTCATCCACTGTAATGGAATCGTATGGATAACATGGAAGGATCACTCCTAAGAGCTGTTGAGTTACGAAGAAAAAAAATCAGGCCTATCATGTTTGGGAAAGGGAGTTTCGGTTGAAGAAGCAAATGGAATATCGCACTCTGCCTAATAAAATGAATTATCTAAATAAATCTGCACGGCAGAATTTTCTCTGATTAGAATATGTTGCTGCTTCACCTTCCAAACGTATTCGGCAACGATGAAGAGAGCAGTCAGAGAGGGTCTCTCTGATTGGCTGGAGTGTTTTTGAACATAAGGCCATTGTTGCCGTGTTTGGAAATCACTTGCTGCCCATTCAAGGCAAGATTGATTGAAAACCACGATGGCTAATGTTGTGAATCCTTTTAAAACACTGAGGTTTTCATGGTGCAGTGTTTCCTATTAAAAGGTTTTCTTTTTCCATGTGTTTTTAGACGTAAGAATTACTTTAATACCACTGTAAGAAGCGGGCCTTGTATTTAACGTGATGGCGGGGAACGATTTAGGAGGGGAAAAGGAAACAGAAAAAAAGCGGAAATTAAAACCATTCATCCCTGAGAGTGCAGTACGCTGAGGGTGGTTACCATGGCTACTGTTGATGTGCTCATTTAGGACTCGAGCAGCGGCGAGAACGGAAGACCTAAAAGCCACTGGATGAAAGACCGCAAGCCAAAATCAGGAACACTGCACGGTCACTCTGCAGGGAGGGGGGGGGGGGGAGTGACCTCGGAACTCTGCACTTATTGCACTCTTGTCTTCCGCTGGAATCAAGCTCAGAAGAGCATAACAACGGGATGCAGGAAGACAGACGCCCTCCCCGCATTAGCACCGCAGACCAAATAGTAATTGGTGAATGGACTGCCTTTTAAAGAGTACTTTTCTAACCAGTGGCCACTCAATGCGCTTGTGTGACCGTCCGGCACACAGTCACACACCGACTGCGGTGTCAGCCACGCAGGGTGACAGCCAGCCCGTCGGGAGCAGTTCGGTTTTGGTGTCTTGGTCAGGGAAACCTCGACACTCGGCTAGGAGGAGCTGGGGATCGAGCTAGCAACCTTCCGGGCACCCGCCACCCCGCGCTCTACCTCCTGAACCACATGCCGCCCCAGTTGTGTCGGGCCGCGGTTCCGTGGCTCACATCATTACGGCCCGTGCCAGATGTATTACTGCCGTCCGCACTCTTAGCTTGTTCCCTCAAGAGCCTCTTGGCATCTGTGAATCGAGGTGTGAAAGCATGTGAGCGTCCCTGAGGAGCCACACATGACACATTGACACTCGATTTATTGTGTCTGAGGCTCCATTTTGTGTATTGTTTTCGGGATGGTTTGTTCATTGGAAATCGTTGTTTTTGTTCCCCACCCGTGGAACCAGCCTAATTGAAATAGATTTTCACTATGCGCGTTATGATTTTACGCCAATCCAAACTTCAGCCCCATTGGAATTAGGCTTATTTTGAAGGGCTGTAATTTAAATAAAAAAGTGAATGAAAACATATTAGCTAGCCGCCATTTAACTGAAAAAAATGTTTTGTATAAGAACAGCTTTTAGCTGTTTTATAAATGCTGAATCACAAAGCGAGGTGTCAATCTATCTACTACAATAAATTACAAAATACATTCTTGCCAAAGTCCAGAACGGCTTATTTTAATGACTGCATCCTATCGTGTGGCAATGTGGGCCTCTTAAAGATGGCACACTTAAAGTGTAATGTGCAGTATTATCACCGGCCAAGTTTTTGTTTCAATTTTTTGTAATGCTCATTTCATATCACCCCAATGGCCACCGCGGCTTCATTAAAACCGCTTCAATTGAATTAAATTGGATCGCTTGAATTGCTGTGATGTCCCCTTGACTGAAGGACTGGAGGGTGGCATGGCTCATCCCTGTGTGTCTGTCAGTTAATCAGCACGACTGATATCTACTGTACAGATATCATATATAAACCACGCTAATTCACCACGCAAATAAAACATAGATTCTAACATTAAATCACTATCCTTGGTTGCTTTCCATCCGCTTTCCATCCCGCAACCAGCGAATACAGGATTTATTCCGATTGGATTATGGCATGACACAAGATGCTCTTTGAGGCTTGTGCGTGTGTTGCCACCTATTAATTGTTTGGAGGCCGGGCTAAGTGGTTAAAAACACGTGTATTACCTCGTCGTAGAGGGCGACGGGAAGGTGCTGAAAGCCATACACCTCATCGGATCCAGATCTTCTCCAGCGCTCTGAACATATGCGGAGCATCACCACGTTATCACTGCTCGCCCCATTGAAGTCACACACGGGAATTCACGTCGGAGAGATTACAAAGACCTGCCCTGTACGCCAACGCAGTGATCCATCCATCCCCCCCGAAGGCACCGTTATGCGCAATCTACAAATGGATCATGCAATCGAGTTACCGTGGTATGCAAATGAGGGAGTCCAGAGGCCAGTAAGAGCCCTCACACTCTTGGGTACGGCTCATATTACCCCGTCGACTTCAGTTGAATCCCCCGTGGGCTCCCTCAGCAAAACCCATGGCGGGGACTTTGGTGTTTGCCTGCCGCCGCGACCCCCATGCCTTCAGTAGCGTTATAGATCTTACACACAATGCGGCGGGGCGAGCACTCCTAGGCCAGAGAGGGAGAGAGAACAATCGATTTTCCAATGATCCTCCTGTGTTTCCCTTTCCTTCTACCCCATGTACAGTAGTGCGGTGAGTTCTGAGCACCGCGGCTGGTAAACACATTTTGAGGCCCTCCTCCCACCCCACCCCCCCCCCCCAAACACCCCTCCCCCATGCCGCCCGCACCCTCCTCACCACCCTCCCCCATCGATCTCCCGGCGAGTCAGCGTTCTTCCGAGATTCACAAAGTCACAACGCGGCGGTGCCGATGGACGCCGTGTCACGTTCTCCCTCCGTCCGCGCATCGATCCGCGCTAAGCGCCCGGCGTCGAAGGGGAGATGGCGCCCGCCGCTCGGTTCGACCGGGTCAATAGCGAGCGATCCACAGGGCTCCGGTCGTCGATACGGAGAGTCCACATGTCACAGCGGCTCGCAGAGTGCTTCAGATCCCCACAGGTCACTCACACACCTGCCACCACTCGGACGTGCGTCCGTAGGTCGAGCGAGGAACGCTTCTAAGTGTGTTTGTGTCCATGTGTGTAGATGTCTGTGGTGGTACTGTTTTTGTGTGTGCGTGGATGTGTGTAGGCGTGTCGGTGGGGTTGTGTGTGTTGTTTCTTTCCTTGTGTGTGCGTGGAGGGGTGTGTGTTTGGATATACATGTGTAGGCTTATATGTGTGTGTGAAGGTGTGTGTTTGTGAAGCTGCGTATTTGTGTGTGTGTTTGCATGGGGCTGTGTGTGCACAGAGGTTTGTATGTGTGTGCGGAGGTTCAGGCGTGTGTGAGTGTGTTCAGTTTAACACCTATGGATCAGCTTGTTGTTATTCTAATAGCTGGCTCCCTGCCGGAGCGGACGCACCCCTCAGCCTGGTTTCTCTGCGTGTCTCTTTGGATTTGTCGCGGTATTGGCTGACTCAATAGATCCGTTCACCTCAACAATGAGGGGTCATCGACACACATGGGGTGAATGACAATTTATTGCAGCTTTTTGTAAATAATTTGGTTTAATTACTCTTCCACATCAGGTAATATTATCATTTTGCCCAAAAGTAATCTACAAGTCAATGCGTAAGTCATTTCTGATGATAAACTAATGACCATAATATATTGCCCTAAGCCTCTACACCTGAAGCCACTTTGATTAACTAAAATAATGCATGGGAAAAAGTTTAAATATAACTTCTTTTTTTTTTGTTTTGCCCCATTTATTAAATTATCCGGGCTGTCTTCCTGTTGGGCAATGTTAAAAGCAAAGATTGTGCAATGTTCTTTGCTCCGGGGAAATAAACATGCCCTTAAATCATATGAATTATATTTTGTTGTGGGATAAATCATATCGAGTGCAGCAGTGTACATTATGTTAATCTCATTGTTTCTCTAGTAAAAACAATGGTGCTATTTGTTTGCCATGTGTGAAAGCCACATTCACCATCTATTATCTGTTAGTACATTATAAGTTGAGGCTTTATTACAGAGCGTGTGCCTGAGAGTAGCGTACTAATGAGGAAGTCCATTTGTTGTTTGGCTCCGCGGCGGTTTAACCCATCTGGGATCGTTTCCCGGCCGCCACCTGATTCTTGGATACTTTTCCCGCTCTGAGATTCCCGATTCGGGGAAGAAAACGATGCCTTTGCATCATGCTGGGGCCAATCTAAAGCTTTGTGTCTTGTGGGAAAGTGGATTCCATTTTCTCCTCGAATTATGCGTCCCGGGTCATGCCATCATGGGGTTTGTTCTCCAGCGCCGCCGGCGATTGGATAGGACAGTGATTATTTTCCTCGATCCACCTCATCATGTAATTACCCACGGCCGCAAAACGGCCTTACGCATTTGCTCGCTGGTTTTGTCCCAGCGTGTGTGTTGTCTGGACACAATTGTGTGCAAAAAAAATACTCGGGGTGCGCCGAGGAAATAAGAGGTCCCTGTTCCTGTCATTATCTGCTGCTTTATAAATTGTTTCCCCCCCCCACTCCACCCCCCACGCTCCCATTGTCTGCCGCTGTCTGTGCGGTACACATCCAGCAGCCCCTGCATAATCACCACGGCTAATGCCGTTAATCACAGACCCCCCTGTCTGTCTGTCTGTCCACCCTCACCCACGCCGTGTGCCCCCAGCCTTTGGTTATTTCAGGGAGCTGTTGTACGTGTAAACGTCTAGTAGAGTCTAGTATAAGAGGCAGAGTAGGACTAGTTGAAGACCGCCCTGTCTGTGTGTCCACTCTCACCCAGGCCATGTACGTCCATTCATTAGTTATTTATATTTATATGTAGGGCATTTAGCAGACCCTTTATCCAAAGCGACTTTCATTTGTCAGACGAAAGAGAAACAATAATATATCGCTGTCTGTACAGTTAGGATGTTCATGGAACAAAGTGCCAAGCAGTAACAATCAGGAGGTTCAGCCGTCCCCCGCTAAGTACAATTTTTATAACAGAATAAACTATAAGAGGCAGAGTAGGGCTGGTCTCGGACCCCTGATGGGGAAGAGAACGGGGGTGTATCCATCAGCCCCAGTACCCTTTATGGGGGTGGTGGGGGGGGGGGGCAGTGGAGGCACCACAGGAGATCCACCATGTAATGTGGAACCAGTGTTCTTTGCTTTTTGTGGTTGTTCTGTGTTTGCCTTGTAGGCCTGTATCCCTGCTATTCTATTCTGTTGGTTCTGCGTGTTGAGGCTGTATTGTTTTCCAACCCCTGCCGGTAATTGATTTGCTTCATGCCCCCAGGAGTCTGGGACAAATAAACAATGGTGGTGTTTTCTCGAGCTGTTAAGGTTCACGCAAAGCACAGCTTGAAGGTGTTTATCGGCACACATCTTCCAATGAAGACTAAATAAAAAAAATACAATGAAGATGATTCTGTGTGAAGATATCTTGAAATAGAACTTCAATGCCGGATAGTTCATTGCACACCTCAAATGGCTAAATGCTCGAGTTTTTTAAGGGTCCTATTGACTGTTAAAGACTGGCTTTTAACTAGCATTTAAAAACCGCTTGCTAATCTGATACATGAGTCAAAAATGAAGCTTTGACCTTTCATTAGTTTTGAAGACAATTTCTGTGAATATTACAAGATAATATGCAGCAATAAATGTGGCATATCCTTCATAAATTATAAATGAATAATTTTCAACCACCTGTCCTCCAGTTTCCCATCCACTTATCTAAGTCTTCCAAGAAGTAAAGGCAGAAACAGATACTCATATTTACAGGCTTTTCATGCGCTTCACACTTCATTCTCTCATGGCTCCAACCCATCTGTCAGGACAAACGGAACGACATAAATACACCAAAGACAAGGTAGAAAAACAACCTTATGCAAGAGCGGTACGGAGGAAAGTCACCTTGCGCATTAAACATTTTTACTGGCGAGCCTCACTATGGTCGCGGCGAAGACGGTTATTTGGTCTCAATAAAAAGTCCTTCACAGATTGTATCTTAGATGAATTGCTCTCAAATGAGAATGATTTTAAAGCATTCAGTCCACGTGTTTGAAAACATTTTCCAGCAAGCCCTCCATCAAACAAAGGAACGTATTTTTCTTATAAGAACATTTTACATGCTTTTTATATCAAAATAATCTATTATATCTAACTTACACCTCAAGAATATCTAAACATATATATATATGATGTCATAATTATAATTATTATTTTTATTGAAATTGTCATAATCATAGACATATATACAGTATATATTCTATGATTATGACGATTATAATCATGACTACTATTTAACCCATGTACAATTGAATATCTTATATTGTTAATTGTCGAAAGCCACACATTTGTTATTCAGCAACAGAATAGATATAATGAGAAATGACACCTTACTTAAGACAAACCTTCTTACCATCAAATCATCAGGCAGTATAGAAAATGCAGCCCGAATTCTGACCCTGACATCTTTGGAGACCACATGGGGATGGGATGAGGCCGCAGGCCTTTGGTTATTCAAACAGACCTCAGTCTTTAGAGATTACACCTGCAACTCGACGTCATCACCACACACTCTAGTTCATCGCCGCCCACCACTCTAGGTCAGGTCATCGCCGCCCCCTCTGAGTCATCGCCAACTCGAGGTCATTGCGGGAACCATCACCGCCCACGGTTTACAATCCTCGCTGCTAAAATTAGGACACCCATTAGACAGCGCGACTCACCATTCTCTACGTTGGGAACCTTGTGATTTGAACTGTGAACAGAGTTCACGGTTCAAATGGAGTCCAGTGGATGAGAGGAGGACGCCGCCCATAAGATTAGCGGTTTGGGTTTTCTGTGCCCTCTGGGACCAGCTCTGTGGACCAGCTCTGTGGCACACAGTCATCACGTCGGCCATTTGCAGGGGCTGGGACAGAAGGGTTTCTCGGGAGTGCTTCTCGTTGTGCTAGCAGAATATCTGCAGGCGATGGCACACACACTCACACACTGAGATGGATATTACCACATCATTCTCTTCTCTGTAGGCTGAGGCCACGCTCCCTCTCATAGCCCTTCAGTGAAACAAAATATAATGCAGACGGGAAAAAAACCCAGCAAAAGGGCTTTTACTTAACTACGTTATGGAAAGAGAACATTTTGTGCAACGCTGCCAGAACACGGCATTACTTTTGGAGCCTCTCGCGCTCGTTCGCTGACCCTCACATGTTACGTTGCTCAGCTCTTGTTTATCCGTTATAGGTATTACTTATTTACAACGTGTCTTGTGTAGAAAGGCAGCAAAAAGTGGCTTGATCCCGTCGCTGACTGTACCTCTGGTTCCTCCACTCAGAATGGCAATATTGAGGCCATTCCCTAAAGACTCAAATAGTATTTATTAGTTCTGTCAGTTTAACGCGTTATTAACGACGTTAACGCAAACCAATTTTAACGGCTTTCATTTTTTTATTGCGCGATTAACGCTCTTTTGGCTTGGCAAACGTTGTAGTTTTTTCACCTGCAGTCTAGCATCAACTACGTTAGAAAAACTACCAACACCATACCGGATCTAGCTACACCAGAAACAAAACAACAAGCACGCTGCACAAACTTGTTGGGGCAAGCAAGGATACGGAGCGGGGGAAAAACTGTGTGTGTGTGTGTGTGTGTGTTTGTGTGTCACTCTGTTCGAGCCTGCAAGAGAGCTCAATTGTAATTAGCTGTTATGTTTCTCTGACCAATCACAGTTCAAGGCCCACCTGGGCTGTACCACTTCGGGAGGGGCCGCTCAGTTTCTCCCCTCCAGACAAGATCGACTTGGTTGCGACGTTGACAGTTGTTGCAGCCGGACGGCGCTGCAAGTAACTTTTATAAACGCGATATTGTTATCCAGCAGTAATCAGCCCGACAGCCCCGAAACGTTAACGGCCCAGCGGGACTTCTCCAGACTCTCCCGATTACCACTCTGAAGTTTTACGGTAGGCCTACCAGTGTCATGCACCTACCCGATGTCAAGTGGACCGGGTTGAATTCATTGCGGGTCTTCTTATATCCATCTTACCAAATATATTTTATTACTGTCCTTCTCAACACTCACTGATCTAAAAGGCTGGCAGCACGAAATCAAGAGATATTTAGAATAGAAAAAAATGTGTGATTAATCGTGAGTCAACTATGGCATTAATGCGATTAACCCAGATTAAATATTTTAATTGCTTGACAGCACTAGTATTTATATGTTTTTGATTCAATGATAAAGGTGGTAGCTGGACATATTCTGTTCATGTGCAATGTTTTTGTGTGGAGTACACAGTTCTGCATTCATGAAAGATGAAATAGGAGGCTTTTATTGGCGATATATCTTCTCCTTTTCGCACAATATTCTTGCTTCGGGAATGGGATACTATGCTTCCCATCCGCATTGCAATCCCAAGCACAGCTGTCCAGGTCGACCCTCGCAGATGACCTATTGCCTGGCTGACTTTGCTCTTGAGGCAATGTCTTTGCGAGCCAAGCTTGTAGTCTAGATATCCCTTCAGGTATGCGTTGTTGTGTTGTTTGTTTCTGTCGTTGCTATTTGTTAAATTTCATGTCAAATGACATTTCATGTCATTAACATAAATTGCAATCCAAATGTTGAGTTATCACTGAGACAAACATCCTGCTCTGAGTGTTTCATCATCTCTCCTTTGTACACCTTGCCCAACATAAATGTGTGAAGATTGTGTTATTTTTGTTTATTTACTCTCACTTCACTTTCCTGAACTTCTTTCTCTTCATTAACTTAAAAAGCTGTTAAAAAGCATAATCCTCCATTTGGGAGGGAATGGGGGTAAAGATAAGAAGAAGGGTCCTTTTCAACCGCTTTGTTTGTGATCTTATTAACGCGCGCCTGAACCATATAAATCCTCCTTCTCCAGCCAACCATTCTCTCTCTCTGAGATTACTTTGACTCCATCCGTCTCTGGCATTATCACACTCTATCCTTCTCTCCAGCCGAGTTGTTGTTTTTCTCCAAAAGACAAACGACTGCACTCGACCCAGCATGTGGACCTCGAATCATTTCCCTCTGCCCTTTGGAGAGTCATTCAACACATTAAAGCTATCTCAGTCTGCGGCCGCTGGCAGCCAGTGGCTTGCTACTGACAACACCCAAGCTTGTGCCGTTTTAATATACCTATCGATACCAAACGATACCCATACCTCTTGGTGGTGCAGCCCCGAAAGATTGATACCAATGTACAATCGTCCATGATTCCCCCTGTTCATTATTTAGTAAACAAATATTATTTCCAAAGGGTTGACTCTGCTGTTGATGACATGGCAACAAATTGTGAGCCTCATAGCATAATTGCCTCAGTCATGTTTAAGCTTCGTCTTGTACTTATTGTCAAAAATAGTCAAATAGTCAAATAGATGAATTAGGCAGATATTGATTATGGACCGTAAAAAGCACTCTGATTGGCTTGGAATATTGCAGATGAGGGACAGTGAATCAGCTGTTTTAGGAGAGTAGAGTTAGGTTAGATATCACAATTTGGACAATTTATGACCTTGGTAATTTATGTTATGAGGCTCACAGTATGTGGAATCAAAGTTGAATCGAGTGTTATAATCGAATCAGAATCATATCGTTGGCCGAGTATGTCTCACATGCAAGAAACCTGACCTGGTTTCTCTGCTCTCAGTAGGAAATGCAACATAAATGATGATCACGGTCGTGCTTGTGTCAGACTGATTATATCTCCAGGAATTCGCGGGACGCTAATACAGAATTTCTCCTCCGTGTTCGCTGGAAGCTTGCACCGGAGAAGGAAGCTCTGCCAATGGCTGCTGCTGCTGCTGCTGAACCCACACGGTTAATAAGCGTGAAGTGATTTCCGCCTCGTCACTCCCGACGCGGACACAGTGGCGCTGACTGGCTGTCGCAAAGCCCTCATGGTAAATGAATGGCGTCCGGACACTCTGATGCTCATGAATCTTTTGGTGTGACTGTTCGGTGAGCAGACAACTGCTCCGTTAATTAGTGCCTCTCGTTAGGACGCCGCTGACAGTTGGCAAGAAAAAACGAATATGAATCGCTTAAAGATGTTAAAAGTCCATCTCTCACTATGAACCGGTGCTCATTGAGTTTTATGTCCAAAGTTCTCCCATACTGTAGAGAAGTCGTCCAATCGTATTAGGACATCTCCCCAGCCTCGGCTGATCTAGATTGCAACTGACTACGGGCTATGTTGAAACAATTAAAAGGTTGCCTCTTTTTTTCAGGGAAACCGACCACTTTCCATAGGAGATCCAAATCGTTTGGGGAATATCGCGCCCACCATAGTTGCGTCGTCCTTTAATACTGTGTTACACTCTTCGATCTTGGTTTCCACGTTAATCAACCTTTTTTTTCCCCAGCCGAACATATTTAATTTGTTATTCTATCCAGTTTAGCTTTTCTTCTGGAAGCGAGTCTCTCTAAATCCCTCATGCTGAGTTGAAAGTGTGAAGCATCAACTCCTAGCATCTGCTCTGCAATGCCATGTATTCATTTAGTTCTGGTGGTAACCATGGGGAATATCTAAGCTGAGCCGAATGCATACACACACACACACACACATTTACGTTTAGTTTCACAGGAAAGAGTTCAATACTGGCTGCCTACATGCTCTACCAGCAATACTCTGGTGTGTGAGTTCATAAGATATATGGGGTCGGGGTGCAGGCATGTGCTCGGCTATGAATATGAATGCATTCGGGGTGTGCAATCTCCTAGCACTATATTTCTATGGCTCGACATTCATTGTTCTCGTAAATAAGAAGAGGCAGCTGCATGATCTTAAAAGCCACACAATGTGGTGCATGTGTTCACCATATGTGCACGCTGTGCACATCGTGTGATGTGCTGCAACTCGCAGCCGTTATGCACACAATTTGCATTAAGATCAATATTAATTACGTTCCATGTTTTACACATTCTCCCATCTCCAAGCTTGATTAAGATAAAAATAGGTCTACTGAACTACACGTGTTATACGGAGAACTTCTAGTAGTCTTGGAAACTGTCATGCTCGGTTTGAATGGCATTTAGCCGTGTCTGAAGTGTGATAATCTTTTCTCTCGTTAGCTTTGATTGCAGAAGCGATTTACAATTGTATTTTCAGAATGGCTGTGGACATTGTTGGCTTATGTTTGGTACAGTGTGTGTTTTTATGTCTTCTACCTTTTGTTAACGTTCAATATTCAGACTCGAAATTACAATACCCTCATCACAATAAACAGAAACCCGTTAGGATTAAATAAAAGGCAAATGAGCTTGGTATCGTGAAAATGTGTGATTGTTGAGCCTTTTTATTCTACATTCCCATAGATTTTCGGTCGTTTACTGAACCCGGAGTTCAAAAGATGCTGGACCGGGGAAGGAACCCCCGGAACCTCAAGTTTATGAGTTGCTAGCCTGTTTCAAAGCAGCCAGATAATGAAAAAGGCAGGCCAACATAAGCCATGTTGATGAAGAGCAACAGCTGGTGCTGCTGCTGCTGCTCTTCATTCAGATGGATGGCCTTTCATCAACTCCCCTGCAGAACACGGGGACACTCCCAAGGCAGCACTAAAGGGGGCTTAGTGGGGAAGGTCTCCAGAGAGGAAACGGTGGCGTCGGATTTGAGGGAAAAGGAAGTGAGTCAAGAACCATGTCTGTCGCATAGAGGCGCTTTCATTTGTGACATGAATGGACACCGTAATACATTTTGTATGAATACCATTTTTTTGTCATAGCTCCTAAAAGCAGGTCTATGAGCAGCAGCCATATTTCACGCGTCATTTAAAGCAGCGCTATTATACTATATGCATTGCCAGTAGAAAGCTGCTGTCAATCCAAAACACATTGGAAAACCGTGTCTGGAGTGGTTTTGCTTTGGCAATCATCCGTTATCACGAAAGCTGTTATTATGTGACCCTAGCTGTCTCCAAACTGCTTGACTGATTTAATGTATGGAAAATGCGGAAAAACCAATTGCATGCGGTGGTGAGGGCGACAGGACAGTAGCCTGGCGTCGCCGGACAAACTGAAATCATTCTGGAACCTCGCTGTTCATTTTCAATTTCCAAGGGGCGTCACCAAAATGCGCAGACCAAAAACGCCTCTGGACGCCATTGGATAGGCCCTCAACCAATCATTGCAATGACACGGGTGATGCATTACTGTTCGACCAGGCAGAAATCTTTTTGCATGGGAGCAAAGCCACACCTTATCTGCAAAGCAACTGAAACATGAGCCTGCGATATTCGTCTGGTTCCGGGGCTAACAGGACAGAGCTATCTTTATCTTATCCAAAACAGCTGCAAGGAAATACAAAAATGCTTAAATCTGCACTTTTTTTCACTCAGTCACCACTTTGTTTTTACCTTGTTCTACAGCCACTTTTGCCTAAAATAATTCTAACTGCTGTGTTTAAGATCTTCGGAACCTGTTGGCATAAGCAACAGTGCCATGGTGGTGTGCACTGATTATGAGCATCTTCTGCAACGTTATCACCATAGTGCTGCCACAGAAGATCATATTGGAGGTCTAATCAAAATATGTTCATCCGCACAGCACACGTAATCTAAACTTCTCCTGTATCCGCTGGGAAGACAAGCTCAAACATCCTGTCCGGCCACCAACACCCTTAGGGGCCACTCACCCTAGGGCCGCGGCCCCGTGCCCGACCTCATTTGCATACTAAAGTCTAGAACGTTTGTCTAGTGTGATCACACCATCCGTATTCCAGCACGGAACAGCCCCTTGGCCACGGCACACTTGGGAGAGGTGTGCCTAGCCAAAATACAGATGCTAATGAGATGACATGTGGACACGCGCGGATGCGCTGGATGACGCGCGGATGCGCTGGATGACGTAGTCCTTGCGCGACCCTTCTTTCTTTATAGGTCCATGCCCTTCTTCCCCACAACAATCATTTTAAACAATGGCGGCAAGTGGTTCACGAGTGGGTTTACGTTGGTGCGATAGTGAAGTCAAGTGTTTACTTGAAATTCAGGCCGACGACAGCATTCAGTCGCAGCTGGACCCCACGCTTGGTGATGACGTATTTATCGTATTACGACGTGATCACGTACTGTATGTTTGAAGGAGCAATCGTGCCCAGGCCACAGCCTTTGGGAGCAGTGTGACCACGGGCCAGCGGGGGGGAATCGTGCTGAATCTTCCTGCAGCACGGAACAGGCAAACTTGCCTAGTCTGAGTGCGCTGTAAGTGAAAGACCCCTTGAAGGTTTACGATCAAACCTGTGTAGCAGACTGACAGCTGTGGAAAAACACTGGTTGAAGTCGTCTTCTGAAACCTCTGTCTTGTCGCTCTGGAATGACTTTCTCTCCCAAGTGGGGACGAATATCCGGAACAGGGAGCCCTTCTAACCCTCACACTCGTTCAGCTATAGCATTATGAACTTCTGGATCCCAGGTCCAGTGCCCACTCACCCCTACCGCTCCTGAGAGAAATGCATCTGAATTCACTGCAAGTCAGAAATCATTCAGAGTTATTGATCAGGGAATGGTCAATAATTTGTGCCCTTCCCCACCTTCTTTCACTCCTCACCTTCCACTCCACACCTTCAACTCCTCCCCTCCCTCCTCCTCACCTCCCCTCACCCATCACCTCCCCCCTCCTCACCCCCATACCCTCTGTTCCCTCCTCCCTTCTCCTCACCTCCTCTCCCTCCCGTGGACTCTCAAAAGCATAAACCCACCATCTTCCCCCATACCGACACATCACCGCCCCCCCACGGAGGAGCTGGCCATCTTAGAGGCCGCAGAGGGTGGCCCTCCTCACTGTGGGAGGTGCACAACCCTAGCACTCACTCCTTCCTGTCGCGGCGTGTTCGTTAGCATTTAGATGGCGTGAGCAGAGTGGCCGCGAGGGCTCCATAACGGCGCCTCGTGGCCTTAATGGGTCCCAGGGGGTGGATCTGAGGCCTCCTAGGAGGCAAAGTGCATCCACAGAGCGATAACACGGGGTGGATTCATGTCATCGACCACCTGGTGGTACTGGAGACGCCAGGGGGGGGGGGGGGGGGGGGACGCCACGCTGAGCACCGGGGAAGGGAAGTAAGCCCGGGAGGGGGGGATGTCATGTCATCGCGCTGATGCTCAGCAAGGAGTGCTGAGCTATGATTGGACGACATGTGGATGACGTCATGACCCTTAATGTGCCCGCCTTGTTGCGTGGCGTGTGGATGATGTTTGGGTGGTGGTGATCGTGGTGATGTGGGGGGTCGTGATGCGGGTGGTGGGCGGTTGATGTCACATTATGTTCCTGCTACATCGAATATAATGCAATTTCATATACTAAGTCGATAGCGAGTTCGTAGAATATATTGTCTGTCTGGGTGAGTGGTGTGAATGTATGCGCGACGGTGGCAAAAGTTCATCCTTTATCACTTGTTTTAGGGGATACCCTTTGGGCCAAGCATGGTGGATGTCGATGCCGAGAGGTATTCAAATGAAATCATACTGAAATAAATTACCACGACAACACAAAAACCCTGGGGATTTAAAAACAATAAATAAACAAATGAATATTTGTATTTTCTAAGACAACAAGACAACCACATATTCGTAAAAAAATAATAATGCACTTTCTGGTTATCTGTGCTGTTGGCCCTGACTTTTCTCTCGGCATTTGACTGATGACGTCTGGGGCGTTGGATTCAACTCATGGATTTTATAAACGGATATGCTAAATTCAACAGACCGGGTGGATTGTAGAATCTGTTTTTATTTGCTTTGACGTCTAACTTGACAGTATTTCAGTTTACTTTTTAAATTCACAACAAGGAAAAAGGAAAATAAATTAAACGGAAGATAAGCCACCATACTTGATTGTGTGTGTGTGTGTGTGTGTGTGTGTGTGTGTGTGTGTGTGTGTGTGTGTGTGTGTGTGTGTGTGTGTGTGTGTGTGTGTGTGTGTGTGTGTGTGTGTGTGTGTGTGTGTGTGTGTGTGTGTGTGTGTGTGTTTGCGTGTGTGCGTGTGTGTGTGTCGTCCTGCGTTCCCAGACAAAGACCAATGACCAAGGGAAGGAAATTAATCAAGGTGTCAAAATAGTTTTGACACCTTGGCAAAAAACTATGCGCTGTGTCTTCTGCTTTCCATAGGGACAGTTGCGTTGTCAGAGTACAGATAACCATTCTTCTAGAAACCCCAGCCGAGATCAAATATGCCTCAAATGTGCAGTATTAAAGCCTTTTCAGAAGCTCCAGCTTGCTATAGATATCTCTAGTTCCCGACCCACCTTGCTGGGTATACTATAGTTTCACAGCCAGTATCTCTGAGGTTGTCAAACACCCCGGTGAATATCAATGCTGTGTGCATAAATATGTGTTTGTGATTTAGATGGACTGCTTGTAGCTGGCTTCCTATATGTATTCGTCTGCGTGCCTGTTTATATGTTGAGTGAAAGGCACCTTCTCCCCTCTCGAAATCCGCGGGGCTTTATTCGCTCGACCTAGGGTTTGCATTTAACAACTCAAACACACACCACGTAACTAACATCAATCTTACCTGAATGCGTTGCATTCAATGTATTTTCATACATAGGCATATACGTATTGAATACTTCCTGTGTATCAGTTTTTATATTTAATCTCTTGTCTCATCTTCGCTGTGCCTCTGTATCTTTTATCTTGCTGCATTCTCAGGGTGCTCTTCCATTCATAAGTGAACACCCAACAGGGGTACCTAATTTTCTCCCACCTTATTTTATTGGTGTTAACATCATGCCTGGCCACAATTAAGTGAATCTGTGTGAGACCAAGAGCTCCGGTGTTCAATTAAACTGTCTTCATCCTAACAGCCGGTGAGTTAAGGTGGGCGATAATATGATTACCTCCGGCCCCCACAGTTATCTGAAAGACATCAGCACTTCAACCAGTCAGACATCAGCACTTCAACCAATCAGACACCGGCACTCCTAAAGATCTGTCACTCACAATGGAGGACGCAAACAGCTAGAGCTATCTAATGCTGTTTACAACGAGAGGCATGACCACTACAGAATAGAATAGAATATCTTTATTGTCATTGTAACAAGTACAACGACATTAAGTGCAGTCCTTGTTCAGTGCAAAAACAGTGAGAGCTCCACACCCCAACACCAGGAGGAGTTACAGACCAGTAACCAATCACATTCATTTCCTCGAGCTCCGCCATTACCCATGACCCTCTATAGCTACGGGTCTGGCCTGATTGTGTTTGTTTCATTGCAGGCATCAGCCCCCCAATAAATCCACCGTAGCGCCGACCATCCCGGTCCATGCGCAGTCTTTCTCCCATCGATGTCTCTCCCCACTGTTGTATGGGCATGTTGAGCTATACAGAGTTTAGAGTCTAGTTCACCTAGACTCTGGGTAGCCTTCCCACCCCCACACCCCTCTCAAGCACTTATTGTATTTCGTACCTCCTGGCAATAATACACGCACCTATTGAATGCTGTACGTCCTAACACTTAAAATATAACTTGAGTATTGTGTAGCATCTTAGCCAAGCTTTCTTGATTGTATACGAGGAATTGGTTGACCTAACAATGGTATGTGCTTGGCACTGGTTCTATGCTGTCTATCCTTACTGTACCGACAGCGATATATTGTTTCCCTTTCTTCTGACAAATGTACTCATTATAAGACACTTTGGATAAAAGTGCTCCGAAATGTTGATGTTTTTTTTTTAAGGATGATATCCTGCACAAACAAAAACTATCGTCAAATAGCGATATCGAGACATAAGATAGGATGGTGGCGGCCTGGCACGGCAGCACTGAAGACACGCCAGATGTCTTCCTCCCTCGAGTCGCAGACGGCCTTGGACGCCGGCACAAACAGGAAACGAGGAGGGAAAGGACACACTGGCAGCATACATATTCGCCTCAGCGAGCTGCTGGCCGTGTCTCGTTGTCATGCACGGAGGGACGCGTGCGCGATATGGGTCCGGTTGTCGGAGCACCACGCGCCCCCGCTATCATCCGCAGGATCCAGATCTACACGCATTCTACGAGACAATGATAGTGCTTTACCAACGAGGGCTTACACTCAGCAGGGCCGTTTGTCACAATGGTGTGTGTGTGTCAGGATGATATTGGAGCCGGTAAAATATGATTTTACTCAGGAATGTATCAACTGTTAACCATGAGCCTCTTACATTGAAGGGGCCATTGAACATGGCCCTGAAATACATACTTTTGAATTCTGTTTAAACACTTTTTATTTATTACCGAGAGGATTGTGGTGTAATGCCTACATGCTAAGAGTATCCTTGACACTAAACCCAAGTACAGACTCAGCTCCATCTTTCGTGAAACAGCAATTGCCTGATACGTTTGTAGGTGTACTGCTTTTGTTTGGTATTTTTAGTTTCTGTTCAACACTAGCTTGGGAGGTTAAGCCCCAGTGAACCGCAAGCTCCGTCCTTAGGATCAATATTTGTATAGCCCCCTGAAGTTAAAACAAGCATTGTCTTTGGTATTTTTCCAATTCGACTTTAATCAGCTCCCGGCTGTACACAATACGTATTTTAATAACTTAAGAGTTCATCCCTGGTTTCTTCTGGGTGAAGCACTGGGCCGGGCTGAGTGGATGCTGCGTGGATCCTAAGTCTGGAGTCGGTTTCCCCGGCTCATTGACTTGCTTAACACGTCAGACCCTGTTGCACATCGAGAACAGAAACCCAGCCGCTGCAATCCCGGCTTAGAGTGACTCAGAGGAGACTGCTGGAAGTTCTCTGCTGACAGACCAACACAGTGTCTCTGAGTGGCTAGTTAGGTCCACCGATGTATGACATGTGACAGATTAGCTGCTGCGTAAAGCAGGGACAATCGCTCTCCTATCTGATGTCTGATGAAACTAAAGTCCCAGCGGGCCAGGGAAAGAAGGAAATGTGTTTGAGTCAGCTCAGACTCACCCTGGACGGAGCAGCAGTGGACAGCAGACCCGTTTGGCTCCTCTGCCTAGGGTAAACAATTTTCGGTAGTATAAAAAATACTAGATTGCTTCCGGTATTGTGACATACGTGACCGTGACATATTGAGCTAGAAATGCTTTTTCTTAAAGCAAAAGATTTTCTAAACTCACGACACGAGGAATCCATTCGTAATGATTAGGCAAAGGTCACACCACCGGAAGCGATCTAGAATTTCTTATACTGCCGCTGACAAACCGCAGACTCACCCTCCCACTACGCCCGGGGAAAATTGTTTCCCCTCTGCCTAGCAACCACCGATATAATGACCTGGCGAGAGTAAACGGTGTTCCAGGATGTTTTACCCCTGCCGATATTTATGATTAGCCGTACACCTTTTGTTGTAATATTTTTTGTATGCGATTCCATCGGCCTCCAAAGCATTTAATAATGGATGTTTGGCTGCGCCGCTATTGATTCTAGTTCGTAGGTCACTGCAGGGGAATGTTAATCTTTGTTGCTCTCCGATAACCGAGGGAGGGAGGATGTACGCTACACTTAAGAATAGCAATGTTTTTTTGTTTTCCCATCGCCGTATCGATCCTCGGAACAAAATAAAAAGATTATGTCAGGACAGTGTGACTGCAGAGTCGATTGTAAACAAAGAGACATCGCAGCTTTCTCTAGTGTGTGAGAAGGACAACGGATGATTCACAGGCTAGCTAGCTCTGAGTGCTAGTGAGGAAGCCTTGTTCTTCAAGCACACTACGGGGGTTCATCATTTCCGCTAATCCTATATCATGCTATTCCTGTAAGAAAGACCAATCGATGATCTCCAGAACGTATGGAGGGCACGGCTATTGATACCCTACTCAACGCCCACGAACACTCCTCGCCAGTTCACCGTCTCCTTTAGTCGTGTTCACTGGCCATTCCATGGCTCCATCTACATTTACATATTACATTGAGGGCCTTTAGCAGATGCTTTTATCCAAAGAGACTTACAATCAGTACATTTGGCAGAAGAAAGAGAAATGGTATATCGCTGTCAGTTCAGTAAGGATGTACATAGAACCAAGTGCCAAGCACTAACGATCGCTAGGTTAATCCATTCCCTGTATACAACAAAGAAAGCTAGGATAAGATGCTACACAATGCTTGGTACTATTTCTAAGTGCAAGGACGTACATCATAGAGTAAGTGCATGCATTAAATGCCAGGAGGTACAACTAGAATAAGTGTGTATATTAAGTGCCAGGATCTACATCATACATAAGACGTTGAGGTCCTCACTGCCCTGAAGCCCTCTCTGTTCTTGACAGTGTACAATCACAGTGTACGCCTGTTTTTTTCAGAGACAACGCTATTGCTGGGACACTCCTAGCTGCACTGCATGTACAGAACTGTGTGTGACGCCCACCCTGTACACTACCTAAGATGCATTCATTCGTAGCATTGAAACGTATGTTGTACATTTTTTTAGGTAGCATCGGATCATGTTGAGGTGTTTTCAAACAAGGCGTCCCCTCACTCCACTTACAGAATGGCATGCATAATGTTATGAGAGGGAGACGGCCATGGTACGTCTCAGGAGTGCCAGAGCCGACCTTTGTGTGATTACCGAGCGGTGTTATCCGCCCGTGATTTGTGATGATTCATTGTTTTGTGTGACGGGATGTTTGAAGATTTCCTTTTGATTGTGATTGTCAACAAACAGGACAGCGAAATAGCTACCACAATAAATAATAGGAAATATGACATTTCCAGGTGGCTCGAAAGAGAAGCATAAGCAGGACATTTAAAGTGAACATTTCAGATTATTCATCTTTGAAATTCACCTTTACATTTCAATAACCAAGGTAATGTCGTTTTTGACACATCCTAATCTCGACGTGAAATTTTCTCTGGAAAGACTTGTTGGTGAGGAGGGGATAAAGCTGTCAGAGTATAGGATCTTGTTGTTCTCGTGCCACGCTGGGTCCAGCGTTTAGGCCAGACTTTCAACCAGACGCTCAGTATGAACTATCGTCCGTTTATACCGATGAAACCAGTGACACGCTTTCAAATCAAATGCAAATCAGAAAAATGTTCCAGTAGAGCCATAGCAGTGGTATGATTTCACCTCATGTTTAATTCATGTGGAGTACTTACTCTACTGTGCCGGAGCAATCTCCTTTCACAAACTACAAAATGGATTCTGGAAAAAAACACGATTTCCCAGAGGAAACAGCTGGGCCAACATAATCATGTGAGGTGCTCCCCTTGTTGCGTTCCAACTTAAGAAGCTTGTTTCCCCTTTTTTTACGGTTCTCAGGCAAGCTTCCATGCCCGTATTGTTTAGGGAACTGTTTTGAATTTGTTGAGCAAAGAAATTATCACGGCAGACAACAAATAATCATTTTTAAATGTCGAAATTTAATCCACGAGTACCTTGTATTCCTCCTCAGTGACACAACCTCTGTGGCACGGCAATTAAGGTGCACCAAGGCAATTAATTCCCACATTCTGGGATTTTGACATTTCAGTCGTTTTTCAAGTAGTACAGTTGGAGACAGTCCCTAGGAACGGCGTTGTTAGGCGGGCTCACATGAGTGGTTACCATGACTTCATTTCAGCCCCTACAATACTTCATTTTGGTTAAATATCAATGGGGAATTCATTTTATATATTTATTTACATAAAACTCGGCACTCTGAAAATAACAGCAACCCTGGCAAGTGATATAAATGTTAAATTGTTGTTGGTTAAAAGTATGTATAAACAATGCTTAATTAATATTGTCCTAATTACATGTGTGATTATGCCATGAAAACGTGACACACATAATAAATGATACGAAAGATTGTGTATGCAGGGTTAGGGTAGATTACGTAAATTATAAAAAAAAATCCTCTTTCTTGTTTGACAGTCACATAACAGGACTTGGAATCCAGCACTCAACAGGGAATCAAGGCCAACTCTAAGGATTTTTCACTTCCCTTTGAGATACGTAAGATTTAATGGCCCTTCTTTGTGTAGTCTCTCCAATGCAGCTGCCATTCTCTGTCTGAATGTGAAACATAGTTACTTTCAGTTTGATATCTCAGAAAGTGCCCGCCGGTGTACATGGCCTTGCGCTCTTGCAAATGTTTCAAAGCTCCACAATACAGAAAATAGTATGAAATAGACCACATGCATGTGCTGTGCTTTTGTATTTATAAGCACACCAAAAAACCTCCATCCTATTTCATACCTTTTAAGTTGCATTCCCTGTTTAAGGAAATCTTTCAAATGACAAGGACGTCTCTTGAGGTCCTTGGGACTTGGTGTAAATGTCCCGAAAGACCTTCTTCCTTCACCTAACTAAACCTGGTCTTATTTTAAATGGTAAAGGGACTGCATTTATAGAGCGCTTTTCTAACCAGTGGCCAGTCAGAGCGCTTTACAATACCGCGTAACATTCACACATTATTCCACACATTCACACCCCAACGGCGGTGTCAGCCATTGAAGACGACGGCCAGCCCGTCAGTTAGGGTGAGGCGTCTTGCTCAGGGACACCTCAGGACCCAGCCATGAGGAGCCGGGGATCGAACAAGCCTCCTATCGGTTACAAGCCAACCCGCTCTACCTCCTCAGCCACATACTGCCCATTATAGCATCCGACAGTTCGTCATAACAAACCAGCCGAGTGCAACCCGGAATAATGGAATTCCAGTTTCTAAAAGACGATTCAACTGTTAGCCTTTCATTCCCCTTCGTTCCACAGGTCTCGGAGAACTTGTGGGGACAACTGAAGCGTACACAAACACCCACACAACACAATGTTTGGCACACATTGGGAAGTAAACCGGATCACGATAGTGTGCATTGTTTCTGCACCGTGCTTGTGAACTTGTGAGCGGGTTGGTGGACTGGAGCCCTGTCCAATCCAGACAGCGCCTCTGACTAATGGACCCAGCTCATGCAAATTGCTTTCTGGATTGATCATGCTAATGGTGTCATTAAGCAGCGCCGTGGCGTCCAACGCTGCTGTATCTCGGTCCCCTTGCTGAAGGTGGATAGCGGCGTTGGTTAATCTTTCTTTGTGGGCCGTAGACGACAGAATAGTTGGCTTATTTAACTTTGATTCAAACATCACTGGCTGTTTTTTTTTCTTCAGAGCTTGAAAGTTGGCAGCCATTTTTACACTCACATTTGACCTTATGTATTGCACAGAAGCCGGTATTTGTTATATAGATATATATTTATAAATATATATATGGATATATATCATTATTACACAAATCCCCTTATATTAAAGGGTATACTGTATACTGGCTTGGTTAGCTTTAAGTGTATGCATTTTATACCTCAATGGTCCTTGAGGTTACAGCTGGTGCCCGGATATCATGTTATATCTGGTCCCTGAAGTCACCACTGAGCTAAGACAGCTCCTGGCTCAGCTATAGAACCATGGTCCATGACAGTAGATAAATAATTAAAACTATAGGGTTTTTACCACCACCAAGTTCGAACAAAGCATCGGGTAACTAGTTTCAGACGAGCAGAAATGTTTGTTTCTCCTTCAATGTCGACGCAGTGAGCAAAAGCGGGCTATAACCTGAATGCTCCCCCTTTCGTTCTGGTGTTATTCATTTTCTCAACGTCAAACAAAGGTTGCAAGAATTTAGAATTTGGCTGTCAATACACCTTGAAGCATAAGAAGCATACAGTGTCTGTGAGCAAATGCTGCAATGCTGGGTCGTGTAGAATGTTCTGTTGAATATTCAAGCGTCAGAGACTCGTTTTTGACTGCGGTTCAGTCCGTTTTGGGCTGAAAAAGTTTTAACGATAGCCAGCCTGGAGGCCCATTTATAATTCACTGAAAACAGAATCAATTTCTAGTGGAATGGTCAATAGAAAAATTGGGTTGCGTTAGAGGAACAGCACGTTATTTAAGTTCCAAATGTAGTGTGACTGGGGTGTGGGGGTGAATTTGTACTGCTCCCAATCTCCCATGTCTTCCTCCCTGGTAAAAAGCTGACCGTCAGTGGAACTAATCGAGGACCCCAATATGGGTCCCAAGGTGGCGAGTCAGGGGGTGTGTTCACAAGAGAGGGAGCCACAGGCCCACTGAGATGATACCACACTGACGGTTGGAGGACGGTTCGATTGGGGCCGTCTCTATGAGCCTCTCGTCCCGCTGAATAAACAGGACACTGAAGGAGACTGTTGTTTCGTCATCTGCCAAAGCTCTTACAAAGAAGTCTGCCTTTTCATTCCACCACCAAGGGAACCAGCATGTTTACACTACTACCTGGAACAGAACCCTGGAGCCCAGTGAAACCATTTGCAGTTCTTTACAGCACACGCTTGTCCAATACCTTTACATTCCCCTGCTTTATATTTCCCTGAGCGAAAGCGACGCTGTGAGGGAAGAACAGCTATATCCCCACTCAGAAATATCGTATATTTTCTTATATTATCCCATACCATGCCCCGGTTGCCAGTCTCCGTGTCAGCTGACAGGTTGCTGTTTCTTGGGCTGACAGGTTTGCACCCTGAACAGTTAGGTTGATGAGGCCTGATATGTCCGTCCATGTAGCCGTCCATTCCCTAGCAGCCCCAATAGAGCGCCCAGGCCCTGCCTGTGAAGGTTGGACGCTCTAACTGACACGTGATGGACAGCCTGGTCCTATAGGCCCTGCTCTGGGTTACAGGGGATCTAATGAGCCACCCGTACTAACCTCTTGTTCCTGACCACACACCAGGAAGGGTTTCTCTGGGAATGACACACTCTTGGACAGGCCATGCAAGTTGGGAGCAGTGGAGGGTATCATAGGAGTAATGATTTAACAAAGGTGTACACGAGAGGATACGACGGTACTTGGGGAGGATTTAAATGGTGGGTTTAAAATTGGTAGATAATAAGGCTTCCTGGATTTATTTGAAATCATACATTGCCCATTTCATTAAATGAATCGAAAACTACAAGTAGAAACTACTAGGGACTTGTTGCAACGTGGAACACATTAGCTTAGTATTTAAGCCTCTGTTCAGGGTGTTGAAAGCGCGGTAGCTGGAGGGGTTGTAATCTGTACCGTCGGCACTCACATAAAGTCTCCTATTCATCCATAGCGACCGCAGCCAACCACGCAGAGCCCCTCTGATGTCCGTTTATAGAGCATATTTTACACCGTTTTTCCATGTTTTTTATTATATTTTAACTCCTTCACAAAAGACAGAAGGGAAATGCAGAGGTGTTATATGGGCACATTAACATATATGTATAGATGTGGGTGTTGGTATGGATTTATGTATATATATATATATATATATATATATATATATTAGATGTGTTATAACATTTTATTTAAAATATGTTTAAAAGGCTTCTAAAGTTTTGAAAAGCCAAACTAGAGCTGAGTCAACTCTAAAGCAGGAATGAATCAGCACATATGCCAACATCAGTCTACCTCGTTCTTAACGTCTGACACCTTTTTTCGGATTCCGTGAGCTTGATTTGCTGTCCGTCTGAAATGGTACAGAGAAAAAAAACGAGCCATTCAGTCAGAATCCAGCTTTTCTCATGGGTTTAAAGGTTTTTTTCATATCAGGTATGATTGATTTGCACCGTGACTGAGAATGAATCCCTCTGCTCCACTCCCCTGTCATAACGTTACCCTAACCCTTACCCTATCCCTAACCCTTATCCTATTCCTTACCCTCACCCTATCCTAACCCCTGAATCAGCTATGGCTGTGCAGTTCAGAGGATGGGAATGGTACGTGCTGTGCACCAATTAAACAGCAGTCCACTTCGTGTTTTGCTCCCGTAGTTTCACCCCCTGATGCTCTCCGTAGCCGAGTGCACATGAACCGTACGGAAGACCACGTCTTCAAGTGGACCCCGGCTCGGTTCTCTGATCCGCGTTCCGCTACGGTACAGTGTTCCCATCACCAGTTCTCCGGCCGGGCATGGTGTGGAAGCTCGGCACATGCGATGTGCGCGTGTGCGTTTGATGAAGACAAGTCGACCCATAGCAGGCAGCCATCCCATAACCCAACTTCATACAAGTGTCCCTGTGAGGTTCGGTTGGGTTGTGCTTCAGCAGTTAGAAGCAGTCTTGTATAAAGTATTTGAAAGCGATACTTAGTAAAAGTGAAAGTACAAGTATCTTACCAGAAAATGACTTTGGAGTTAAAGTCACCTTTTAAAATATTACTTGAGTAAAAGTCTTAAAGTACCTGATATTTAGTGTACTTGAGTATCAAAAGTAATTGTCTGCTATAAAATGTACTTAAGTATTAAAAGTAAAAGTAAAGGTATTTAAAAAAAAAAGTGAGTTAGAGGGTTAGAATTTTGATTATGAAATTCTTCCCCTTACAGGGGAGTTTTTGAATGCCAATATTTCAGTGACTCTCGGTAGGCATAACAGGCACTTAATCCGGTAGGAAGAATCTTTCACTCCAAAGTACAAAAATATTTCTTGCAAATACGGCCGCGGGTGTGTAATGTAACGTTATCTTCGTCACCACCACAGAGTTTACCAAGTTCGCCACTGTAGTCGAGATGCTCGTCATCTGCTACCGGAGTGGTAAAGTTAGCAGCAGAGCCTGCAGTAGGTGCTTCCATGATCAGCCGTTTAGTCTGCAGACTGCTGGCTTAGGTTTTGTTTCACAGTTACAGAAAGGGTCCATTGTGCCAACGAGGGAAAAGAGAGGAGGTAATGTAATTGAACATGATATTAAGGGGGCACGCAACATCTCTAATTAATCATGGACTCACCCCACTGGTTTAGAATTGCAATTGGGGTGTAGCGTTTGAGCTGTTGTTACAATGACCGCTCTGCTGGTCTGATGCGCTCACGATTGCTCTGAGCTAATTATTCAGTCTGTGAATTCTTCTGTACAAGGATTCCTCTGAAACTCGAAATGTCGAGAATAAAGTTGAAATTAGTTTGGAGAGATAGCAACAGCTCCACAGGGCCTGCACTGAATCCAATAGATAATTTGGTAAAATTGTATTTCAGAATCGGGTTTAACATAAAGAGATCCTCGCTGTTTTAGAGCAGAACCACAGTGCAGTGATTAGTGTAAGGATGCTGAAAAGGTTGTGCGGAAAACTTTGTCCGTTCAGGAGGAGCAATCATAAACATTTGTGTCTTTAGGGTCATGCCATTAGACGTGGGGCAGCTCATATATCCCCATACATTTTCGAAAATGGACTTGACCTGCAAGCTGTTTATTGGATAAACGCATTAACCAATCCCAGGAGTCTTTGCTCTATTCTACGTCAATCCAAGAATAAATTAAAGTAAACTAGTTCGTATTTTTTATTTATGGCCATGAGAGTTCTATAACGCCCGAATAATGAAGAATTAAAAGAAGCAAAAAATATATATATATAAATAATAACCATGAATGAGACATAGATAGCAAGCGAGTGGTATAAATATTGGTTGGTTGTTCCCAAGAGTTATATTGTATATTTTTGGGGTTTTCACGGCGTCTTGAAGGGTATTAATTATGCTCAGGGCCGGCTTGCAGACGCCTTGCGGCCGCCCAACATGACACTGGGCCGGTCCAACTGACCTGGCAGGCCGGCCGGCCGACCGGGAAATCCCCCGATCCACCCCTGGCCGAACCCCTGTGCAACACACTTAACTTTAATCTCGTCACGGAAAAAATATTTTTTTGCTTCACGTGTGGTCCGAATACTCGTCGTATGTTTGTCCCTATAAAACAATAATGGTAAAAAAAAAAAAATACAAAACAGGAAGGTAACTGAGTAAGTCAAACCGTCCAATCTGAAGGCTCTACTCAACCACTCCCCCTCCTCACTTCCACCAATGCAAAGTGAACAGAACTGAGTAGAGGAGGGCGTAGCCTAACTAGTTTGTGAACGACCCAAAGAAACGCAACGCAAATTCAATGTGAACATGAGGCTTTAATAAAATCCCGGACGATTTTGAAATTCCGCCACACCTTTTTTCGGCACACAAGTGTCTCAAAAAGAGGGCATGTCCGGGCAAAATAGGACGTCTGGTTACCCTACGTACGGGAAACCCATTTGATTCCGACCTGTAACACTGTTAAATAGCGGCCCAAATAGGTGGGCGGTATCCTGGTCATTTCTCTGCGTGAGAAATACGAAGTGTGGCGTGTGAGCGTGTGCATGGGTTGAATGGCGAGAGCCCTGTTACCAGTATGTTGACAGTCGCAGTTCGGCAAAAGAGGCGCAGAAGAAGAAGGGGGTCCGGATGTTGGCAGTAATGGTTGTGGAACTGTGCAGTGCCGTATGACGAAGGTATTAAATATGCAAATTTGATCGGACCTGACTGGAAAGTATTACCCGGGTGAAGTGACACAATTCACGTGTGGAGGGTGTTAATATCCGTGTGTGTGTGTGTGTGTGTGTGTGTGTGTGTGTGTGTGTGTGTGTGTGTGTGTGTGTGTGTGTGTGTGTGTGTGTGTGTGTGTGTGTGTGTGTGTGTGTGTGTTTGTTGTGTGTGTGTGTGTGTTGTGTGTGTGTTGTGTGTGTGTGTGTGTGTGTGTGGACCCACCAACTCACACACCCACAAAGACACGCGCACGTTTGTTTGGTTGAATGTGTGTTTGCGTTGATGCAGCGTGACAGAACAGTGTCTTAAGGCTCACGAGTCGGCTCGGCTTTGCTTTGCGAGATGAAGCTGGCCCACGGTGTTTCCCTCATGTATCTGAAGAGGGATTCAGAGCAGCCTGCCAGGGAGCAAGGCATGTTTTAACTCCCTTTACAACGAGACAAAAGAGCCGGTCTGTGTAACAACAGAGGGCGGCCATGCCAAGCAAAGGCCAAGGCGGCTCCGTCTCTCTCTGTCTCTGTACTCGTTCTAGAAACACTTTCATCGTAATGCAAGGCAGCACTTTGTGGAAGCGGCCTTCGGAGGACGATGTCTTATCCTTTTCAATTTGAGCATTTTAGCATTTTGCGTCCAAAATGAGAAAATGAATGGAAAATTTTGAATCAACGAATCAGAAGACAAATATGGTCATTCCCTCTCGTAGATGAAAGTAAAACTTTCTTCCTAAGATCTGTATAGGGAGGAAGAATGGTGAGTTTTCACCCTCCCCAATTTAAATGCAAATGAGCGGCTTTAAAAATGTGATGCACACTGTTATCGAGATAAGCCTTTTGAGTGAACATGGGCTGTTTAACTACGTACTGAGACTGAGTGGGATCAGACGTGATCTGATCCGTTTTTTGGGCTCCCTCTTCCTGCAATCGTTGGCATGTATATTTTCTTACTGATTCTCTTGTGTGCACGTTTGCATTCAGGCTATCTGGATGTGATTCCTGTTATTTTGATAACTTGCATGCATAACTTGGTAGTTTAGTTTGTCTCATATGATAGAACGCTGTGAAAAGTCATAATGCGACAATCAGACTTGTGATTGTTAGTGAAGATAACCACAACCTTCTCTCGCACCATTATCTAAATGGCTTTACCGTTGAGGACGTGATGTATTAACAATGCAAAAGGCCTATTCAAAGACTCTAATTTGTATTCAATACCACCCCCTACCTGCACACACACACACACACACACGCACACACACACACGCATGCACACACACACACACACAAACACACACACACACACACACGCGCGTGCACACACACACATACCCACACGCGTGCACACACACACACACGCACGTGCGCACAAACACACACACACACACACACACACACACACACACACACACACACACACACACACACACACGCGCGTGCACACACACACATACCCACACGCGTGCACACACACACACACGCACGTGCGCACAAACACACACACACACACACACACACACACACACACACACACACACACACACACACACACACACACACACACACACACACACACACACAGCCTCTTGCTCCGGTGAAGTTGGGGAAGCCTCGTGGGGCGGCAGCAGCAGCCGATGCACAACGGGGGGCGCGGGGGTTCGGCGGTCGGCTCTGTGTGCGCACGTGAGAGAGGGAAAGCCAGGCTCACGCTCCTCGGTGGCTCGCTGGCTGTACGCCGGGAGGACAAGCTGTCCGACGACCAGGGCACGGAGAGCGAGAGACAGGCAGAGTTAATCCCACGCTGCCTACGCAGAGCGGAGGAGATAGATCACCGCGGGGAGAGAGGAGAGAGCAACTCATCCAGAGGGGGGGAACGCACGGGAACGCAGCCCCTGAGCCGGGCGAGGAAGGCAGATCGAGGGAGAGAACACGTTGAGCCCGCGGCACAGAGAGAGAGGGAGGGAGGGAGGGAGGGAAAGAGAGAGAGAGGAGAGGGAGAGGGAGATAGAGCGGCGAAGCGTGCGCTAAGTGGAGAGCAGAAGGTGGAGAGTGGGTGGAGAGAGACGGGGACGGGGGGGGAGTCCTGGCGGAGGGTGGAGTCAGCGGCATTTTGATTGACACCCTGCAAAGTGGCAAGGGGGGGGGGGGGGGGGGGGGCGGAGCATCGTCGGAAGTTGATGTCGGGGAGAGGAGGATGTTTATTTTTAGAAAGGACCGAAGCGATGGATAAAGAAGCACCATGAGGTAGTGAGGACGTGCGTCGCAGCAGCGAGGAGAGACAACTGTAACACACACAAGAGGCAGAAGCAGAGACCGGTTTGAGGAGAGCAGGAGGACAGCAGGCGACAAAGGAGAGACAGCCCCTCCTGCGGGGGTCCGGTGAGACGCAGACCGCTTGCGACCACTGAGAGTGTGTACTTTCCCTCCCCGGCGCGCACCGGAGCACTCCTCTCCGTTGGCAGAGCTGCGCGCTCTCTCTGCGCATGTGACCGTGGACGCGGGCCAAGTGAGCCGCTGATCGGGAGAGCGTGAGGGGGTGGGGAGGATTGTGGCTGGCTGCTCTCGCGGGAGACCTCTGCCAGTCGCTGCTCAGCGGAGAGGGAGAGAGGAAGGAGGAGGAGAAGGTAAGCGAGGGACTTGCAGAGCGATTTGAAGAGGCGGAAAGTGAGCACAGCAACAGCGTGAGACCACAGCGATCAAGCTAAATGTCCCCGGACTTACTGACTGTGGAGCTGATTGTTTGGAACGGCCGCCGTGTTGCAGAGCTTTGCACGATGATCAGAGCTCGAAAGAGCGACTGAAGAGCCAAGAGAGACAGAGAAGGGGGGACTCCAGAGAGACGGGGGAGACGAGCTCTGTTCTTGACTCATTGCTCTTTAATGTGTGTGGGTTTTTCTTCTTAACACACATTTTGCTTTATTTCCATGTCTCTTGTGTCTGTGACGTTTTCCGCTGCCGTGTGTTCTGGCTCCTTGTCTCACTTTCCCCGATCCTGTCCCTCTCGCTCTCCCTCTCCTCCTTGGGCTTCAGCCCGGTCCGTCTAATCCACTCTGGTCCGCTGTCTCTGCGGAGGACTGTGGAGTCACTCACAGCCAGGGAACAACCTTGCTCGGAGCACATTCGCAAGGGGGCTGACGACCCTGCCAACTGGGGAGGTTTGGAGTTATCTGAGGACGAGTATGAAGAACGGATAGTAAGGAGAGAGAGACCGACTAATGAGCAGGCAAGGGTGAAATCAGTGCCAAAAAAAGAAACCAACGCCAGAATCAGAGACTTTTGTTTCCCGCCCACCGGCGAGTCTGTGCCAGTTCTCAAGACGCCTGAGGTTTGAGGGGAACCACGAGGCAGACGACGGGCATCCAGTAGTGGATTACAGCGTTGGGGATTCTGGTTACCCTGGAGCCACATGTGGAGCCCAGCCCCTGAGGCCTGGCATGGAAACGAGGCCTTGTCGGCAGCTATAGGAGCGCTGTGGGCAGCCATGGCCATGGACGGCCTCTGCCTCAAGCGGGGTTCCCCTGTCGCAGTGATCAGGAAGGGCCGCCGGCCACGTCCGGCCAAGCCCAGCCTGGCCCAGATAACCTCCAGCCTGCTGTCCAGGACACGCCTGCACGGCCTCCGGCACGTGTGCGTCCCGGGGGGGTCGATGGGCCGCAGGGCCTTCTGGATGCTGGCCATGTGCACCTCCATGGGCCTGCTGCTGTCCTGGTCCTCTAACCGCCTGCTGCACTGGCTGTCCTTCCCCACCCACACCCGCATGCACACGGAGTGGGCCAAGGAGCTGGCCTTCCCCACGGTCACCATCTGCAACAACAACCCCATCCGGCTCTACAAGCTCACCAAGAGCGACCTGTACTTTGCAGGCCACTGGCTGGGTCTGCTGCTGGCCAACCGAACAGTCAGGCCCATGATCCTGGACCTGCTGCAGGAGGACCGACAGTCGTGGTTTAAGAAGCTCTCGGACTTCAGGCTGTTTCTACCGCCCAGGAACTTTGAAGGCACCAACTTGGAGTTTATGGACCGCCTGAGCCACCAGCTGGACGAGATGCTGCTCTCCTGCAAGTACAGAGGGGAATCTTGCGGCGCGCACAACTTCACCTCCGTAAGTCCACGCGTTTGCTCAGTAGGCTCCCCTGGAGGAGGCTCCGGGTCAGCCGTGTTGATTCGACCGGGCCTCAGCGGTCACCCCCTGCTTATCTGCACCGCATCGATCTCCAATGTGTGGCGGAGAGGCGCTGGGCTGCGGACATGTTGTGATTGTATAACATGGTTTTGTTTAATGGTGCTACACACCTAAGGGTGTTTTGCTGTGTGTTACAAAGGGGCTTTGAGAGTAGTGCGTGTTTTTGTTGTACATGCTGCTGTTGCTAAACTGGCAGACTGTTTGTTACAAAAGATTAGGCTGGACAACAATAAGGTGAGTTTCATGGTTGGTTTTATGACTCTTAAAGATGATATGCGTAATTATATTGTGGTAACATACTATGCAGTGTGCTTTTTGTGGCCTCGATGTAGGCAGTGCTGGAGATAAACCTCCCCTTGAGCACGACAATGTCCCTGATCTTGCTTTTCTGTTTCTACCCGTGTTTTCTTTGGATGCTGAGGAGACTCTGGACCCACAGATGCCTCCAGTCTGTATCTAAGCCCTCCCCTTGGTGTTTCTGGACCGCATGTTTTCTCTGCTGCTGTGAGGCAAAACATGAGACTGTCCTTGGAACTAAATTTTTTAAGAGATTTGGGTTCTTTCATTTTTAGTCACTTTGTTGTCTTAACGTTGGCGTCAGAGTGGCGGGATGCAGAACACGATGCCGTGGCGGCTTTGGTAACAAGGGTGTGAAACAAGGCCAGTGTTTGAGAGCTGTATTTGTCAGGGCTTGCTGAAAAATGGATTTTGGTTTTTTTAAGCAATGCCTTTTGTGCATATTTTATCCATGAGTCCATGGGTTTAAGTGTTATGCTGTAAGCGTAAGCCTCGTGGATCTCGCAAATGGCTTTGAGGAGAGGGAAAGTATCAACAATTTGATCGTCACAGTGAGTTTGGAAGAACATTGAAACTCAAGCTCCGTTTATGAAGCCACTTAGCAAAAGGACTTCAAACTCATCACAGATCATTACAACAGTTCTGATTTGGCATGAGCGTTGTTTACTGACAATGTCAACAGGAGCAGCTTCAGTCTTATGAACTAATTATCTTATTGCCAGCTTGACTTTTCTAAATGCAATAAAGCCAATATTGTGCTATAATAGAGCTTGTTGTACAACAAAATCGATTTGAGACTACTAAATTAATTAACTAAATTAATTCTGAAGACGTGTGTGTGTGTGTGTGTGTGTGTGTCTCTCACTCTCTCTTGCTCGCTCACTCTCTCTCTCTCTCTCTCTCTCTCTCTCTCTCTCTCTCTCTCTCTCTCTCTCTCTCTCTCTCTCTCTCTCTCTCTTCTCTCTCTCTCTCTCTTCTCTCTTTCTCTCTTTCTCTCTCTCTCTCTCTCTCTCTCTCTCTCTCACGCTCACTCTGGGAGAAGGAAGGTTGGCCCTCCATCATGTAAATTAAGAGCTTAATCACAAACATGCCAGCTTCCATTATTTACATTTTTTGGACAAGGTTTTGGTTAACACACACAGAGGCAGATTAGTTTGAATCCGAGGGATTTAATTAGGCTCAGAATAAACAGGGGATTGTGAATTGCTTGGCTTTATGTCTCGTGGGTCTGGACTTTTTGCGAAATCACGTTATTTTTCTTTTTCTTTCTCCCATCAAATGCATTTCCATCCGACTTCAAATCGTCTACTGTCTAATGCTGAGTAAATTCAAAATTGACAGTGTGTCCTGCTCAAAGCAGCCATACATTCTCCCCAAAATTATACAATATGTTGTTATCAGAGCTTTTCACAACTGTGGAACTGCGTGTACTTTAAAGGGTGTTTTTCACTCCTCAGACGCTTCCCCTGCGACGATGCCTGCTTAGAAACATTCCTTCCACGGTTCCATGGCCAAATTGGTTGAGAGAGAAAAAAAACTAAAAATGAAAATACACCAATTATTTCCAAGAAGAAAAGTGATTGCGGTGTTGAAAAGTGTGGAAGTGGTCTGAAAAATCGTTTCAATTGACAAGAATCTGTTGCGATTCTTCTCAAGAACCCCTTGAAATAACAATTCCAATTGTTGTTGTGGGGCCTGCTTGTCTTACTGAACAATCCTCTGCGCTCGGTTATATTGGTCAGAATCACGCTGATAATCCAGTAAATAGTTTCCCTTGCCAAACTCTATGATTCTGCTCAGTCCAAATCCTTGAGGGGGAGTGGGCGAAGGAGAGATAATATAATTCAACAACATATTGGTTCACAGGGATCATAGGAGCTGAGGAGAGACTCATAAACACGCCTACAAACACAATGGTTAGGCAGCGGTGATCTCTAAAACAACATTCATCTTTATTTATGGAGCAATTTTCAAAATGCTTGTTACCGAGTTCTTAACAAAGACAACAAGTCAGCATCCAAAATCAAAAGTCTCGACTCACAACTGTGTGTATGTGCAAGTGTCTACAACACTGGTATGCATGTCAATTAATTGACATTGACATTAATACATTAATTGTAAACTGAACAATGTAAACGAGAGAGAGAGAGAGAGAGAGAGAGAGAGAGAGAGAGAGAGAGAGAGAGAGAGAGAGAGAGGAGAGAGAGGATAGAGGAGAGAGAGAGAGAGAGAGAGAGGAGAGAGAGAGAGAGAGGTTCAAAGTGAGATGGTGTGGAGAAGTCCATGTATTTTATGGACGCACGAGAGAGAGAGAGGGAGAGGGAGATGGAGAGAGAGAGAGGGACGGAGAGAGGGCAGTGGGAGGGAGAGGGAGAGAGGGAGAGAGGGGAGAGCGAGAGAGAGAGAGAGAGAGAGAGAGGGGAGGGAGGAGAGGGGAGAGGAGAGGAGAGAGAGAGAGAGAGAGAGAGAGAGAGAGAGAGAGAGAGAGTTCAGAGAGAGAGAGAGAGAGATGAGTAGAGAGAGAGAGAGAGAGAGAGAGAGAGAGAGAGAGAGAGAGAGAGGCTCAAAGTGAGATGGTGTGGAGAAGTCCATGTATTTTATGGTCTGGCGGGGCACACTGATGTGGGGAATGTATGTGATCATTCCTCTTTGCCGCATCAGGCTCCTCTGTTTTGAATCCATCACAGCCAACCGGAACCAGTCAATACGTCTATTAGATTTCCACTGTGGTTTATGGCAGCTCATCCTGGCGCCAGCCTCTGCCTCCATAGCACAGGCAGATAAACATCCTCAGCCTCCCCGAAGCTCCTCTTAAACCGACGTCTGGGGCGGACCAGACCCCGGTGACCACAATCATAAAACAATTAGCTGAAACAGTTCTCCCTCCGCGCAAAATAATGGATTTGGTGCTTGATATCTTATAGCTACAGGGCAGCTAGTACCGCTGCGTGTGTTCAACGCAACACAGCCACCAACGGCCAGCACCGGCTCCAGTTGTGACCTCAAAACGCGTCTTTGATGATCAATTTAAACCAGTGGCACCGATCAGATAAGCGGTTAATCGGTGCCTCCTTGCAGCGGAAAAGGCAGAGTTAAGGTTATCTTCCGTGTCTTACAAATCACAAACATCAACCCGATCCATGACGATCACACCTCGGGAGATCCAGTACCCAACCAGGGGTAAGCACCTTACCCTGTCTTCATACACCTTGAGATCGGTTGAGTCGGCTGGACTTTCTCCGCACTGAAAGGTAATCTGCTCCACTGCGAGTCGTTTGGCAGCGCAGGAGGGACTCTATTGCTAACAAGGTCCCTTTGTGTTGATCACAATCGCGTGAATGCAACAGGGAGAAATAATAGCTCACAGTTTGTGCGAGTACGCCGGATTAAGGAGCAAATCATTTTCATCCTCTGTTGACGCGGGGTCTTAAACCTAATTTAATAATCATCTGATTAATCTCTTTGATGCTCTATTTGAATATGCATTTGGTCTAGATATGTGATTAATAGTGTTAAGGCTTCAGGAGTTGTTTCTCCAGGATCCATAGGTCAGCAGAGGTCTTTGGAAAAACAACACTTGCATGTTGTGTTGTTTCTCTCGTATCCCATGACAACCTCCTCTAATAAAAAGCTCATTCTCTTCACACCTGGAAGTGTTGGTACGATCTGTTGCTCTTCTGATGTTCCTCTTAAATGTTGACACTGTCTACGCTGAGATGTAAATCAGCCTTGATTTTTTTTTTTACGCGGTGTACACGTTGTCCAAAACGGTGTTTGCATTAGCCATTGACATTCATTATATTTAAAAAAGGGTGTAAGCAGCCGCCGTAGATTATCTTTGTTTAGTCCAGAACAATTAAGCGCTAAGGAGCTGCCTTGGCTTGGTGGTTATCTCCAATAGTTTAGGCAGTGGGATGATTCAGATTTCAGAGTACAGAGCCGCAGTCGCCCCGAGGACAGGTTTTTTGTAATGGATCAGTGTGAGCATTCACTCCTTAATCAAAATAAAGTGCTCAGTTCACGTGTGAATGTACCTGGACCAAGACTGGCAACTGAAAAAAAAATACAAAAACAATCCCACTTTGCCAGTCCATTGCAACCGCTTGGCGATGCAATAAAATAAAGCGACGGGAGCGGCTGCACTCTTTTTTTCGTCAACAGCCCGCCAAACTACCTAATTTCAGAACGCACATGCACTGCTTGAGGGGCTGAGTTGAACAAAAATCAAGGCTGAATTTACCTGTTGACGCGGACAATGTCGACGGTTAACCTCGTAGCAAACCGCCTGAATCCTTTACACATAGCTCTAATAAAGCACGGGGCTCTCAGCCGCTCATTTCCCATTTGATCTTTCCCCACCGACGTCTAATGCAGGCCCTGAACTATTGATTCGCTCTGACATGAAAAAACACCCCCGAGTCGAGGAAACGCCGGAGAATATTCTCCCCTCTGTCTGAAGAAATCTCATTAACATAGCGTGTCCTCTGCTTGACATGGAGGGAGGGAGGGAGGGAGGGAGAGGAGAGAGAGAGAGAGAGAGAGGAGAGAGAGAGAGAGAGAAGAGAGAGAAGAGAGAGAGAGAGAGAGAGAGAGAGAGAGAGAGGAGAGAGAGGAGAGAGAGGGAGAGGGAGAGAGGGGAGAGGAGGAGAGGGGGAGAGAGAGAGAGAGAGAGAGAGAGAGAGAGAGAGAGAGAGAGAGAGAGAGAGATTGTAAGGTGACATGGGAGCACTTTGCGAGCCCCAGCAGGCATGTTGTTTTCCCGAGCATCAATTGGAAACCGCGAGCAGTAACGCATCCTCTCGGGGGGGTTGATGACATCACCTGTCATTGAAATGCTATCAGAGAGTCAGGGCCTGTCACTCCCTCGCTGTCTGACAACAAGGCCATAGGCCTGCATTGTACTCACCCAACCAATCTCTGCCCAGAGTGTGAATGCAAATGACACGATTATACCCGGTAGGAATAAGGTCATGTTGATCATGCATAGTCTACAGGACTTTTTAAAAGATTAATGTTGGGAATGGACAGCTAATGCGTTACACTGTGTTCCCTCCACACAATTTTGCAAAAGCACAACCCTCCACTGCAGATGAAGGCGTGCGTGCATTATGGTGAAAAGCTGAACCCCAGATCCTGATCATTTGTTTCATAAAGCTATTTGTGTTGCCACAGTGTACATTTAGGAAGACAAATTCGACAGAGTTCAAGAAGGAATAGTTGCCTCTCTTTTTCTTCTTCATCATCTGCTGATTTTGCTCCCAGACTTACAACGCACACACATACAAACACCATCCCACTTCCTTGTTAGTTATGCTGGGTTAAGGGTCAAAATCTGTATGCACGCTTGTTTGTATTCTCCCCCATTTGCTCTATCCTCAAGCCTTGAATAAAATCGATGCCTGTGCATTGTCCGTCTGTTTCGTGTGAATACAACTTGACGGAAAACACCCATAAATATTAATGCGCACCTCTCTACATTCCACACCAGTGGTGCTCGCAACTCTGTGTTCTTGGGGCACGGGAAAAGTCCGCCAGGCTGATCGTTCTCTGGAGGAAGAAGTTGTGGTTCCAGAGTTTGGCGTTCCCAAGGTCAGGTGACCTTAACAGAGAGAGGGTCAGGGGTTGTGTTCAGTCCTTCGCAAGGTTGGCAGAGTTCCCCAAGCTCCAGAGTAAACCAACCAACACTGCCTCCTTCCTCATCGTTACAGCTCTCTCTACCGTGAACCAGTTTCTGTGATGTGCCTTAATGGCATCAGCGATGTCGATCTCCTGACTTGATCGTATATACCTGGAGTGATATTGCTGTAGGCAGCTGGTAATCCGCAGCATTACCAGATCACAGCTCCCCATCGTTCTCGATCATGCACATTCTGCAGCTCAAAATATATGCCTCGAATTGAATCGTAGTGACCGAATTGTTGTACTTTCTGGTGCTATCTTCGCCAAACAGATTGAAGTTATTTTACGCGCTAGCGGATTCCTTAACTCAAACTCACAGAGAAGTTTCAAGGTTAGCGAGGAAGCAAATATACTCTCTAACAACTACAAACTAAATCCACTACGCAAACGCACACTTTAGCAAGTGTGTGTGTGTGTCTGCGACAAGCACTCATGGTCCTCTGTTTGATTACAGCTTTCCGTATGCCCTTGGGCAAGCCACTTAGGGGGTACCGTCAAAATGCTTTTCGTCTAAATTACCTCACAGACAGCAACGTAGATGCAGACCGCGCGTCGACGCGTCCCGTTCATCCACGGCGAGGTAAGAAGAACGGCACCGGAGAGATCTTTGTTTTTTGGTTTGCTTGTTAGTCCATGAAGGATACCTGAAGGTATCAACGGAGACTGAAAGTACCCTTTTCTTTTTGGGTCGATGCCGGTGGAGTCCTGGAGTGTGGAGCTGTGTGGCTCCTCTCAGGCAGCCCGTCTCCAAGCAGCTCTTCTGGTTTCAGTGTAACATCACACGAAATGGGACCTTCTCAGAGCTAAATTAATTGTGACAGAGACTAATGAAAACAGATTTCAAACACTGAGTCCATGTTGGATCTCACCGCTGTCTCACAATACAATGGTGAGCAAACTGCTAATGGCTCACTGCAAGGTTTCTCTCTCTGTCTCTCCCTTGGTCTCTGTCCTATCTGTCTGCCTCCCTGCCTCTCCCTGTCTTTCTGTCTGTCTGTCCGTCTGTCTTTCTATGTGTGTCTCTCTCTCTCTCTTTAAAAAACATACTAATCCCTCTTAAACTTCATCATCCATCCCCGTTGTCCCTGGGACCCAGAACACCTCTCTCTAGTAGAACAGGAACTGTCAGGAGCACTTACAGCTATTGGGCCGGGCCACTCCTGACCCTGGACCTGCGTTCATATTTCATTAGTGTGGTTAGTGCGGAAGGGTTCAGTGGCGGAAGCACAGCTCTGACGGTCGGCCATTCATCATCCCTGTGACTAACCATAGATGGGATGATGCATGCTGGGAAGTGACGTGGAGGGGTGCTCTTGAACTTTCTATGACATGTCTCTGCACGCATTAAACAACACGTTGAGAGGAGTGTTGACATTTGGAAGTGCTCACCATGGAGAGGCTGAGATATCTTATTCTGATGCCGTCTCTTTCCTCCTCAGAACGACTTCAAAAAGCATCAGTTCCCAACAGGGTATCAGCGGCAGCACTAAAGTTACAGTGCAACTGTGACTTTCTTCATGCTGGTTTCCGAACCTGACTCACTGGTTGAATTGAGTCCAATGCCTGGCAAACGCTTCCAAATCAGTGTTATTATGTACTCAAACCCGTGTGTTAAACGTGTAGGTTTATCTTGCAATTCTTAGAATAAAGAAAGTGTTGTTGATTCTGGAAAGTTAGCAATCATGAATTATGTGGGCACAAAGATTAAATTGCCGGACTCGACGCAGTAGTCTTAAAAGCTGTTTTGTCCGAGGGGTTTTCTGTCACTATTCTTTCCACCTGAAATGATTCTGGGAAAACTCGGCCTCATCCAGCTTTAGAGCTTTTCGGTCGAGGGCTTAATCAGTGACTTGTTCACGGACCCTTTGTCATTGATTAAACATTTATTGTAGCTGCCATCGCACAATTTTCCATTGTAATGCCTCACATTATATTAAATATTTAACTTTGGTTGGAACTATTGCTCTGGGGCTGTTCGTTGTCAGTGGTGAAGAAGTGATGACTCATTTCATAATACAATCAGACTTTTGTTCCTAACTATTTCCAAGTGAAAATCTTCCTTTTTTTCATCAGGACGACTAGAATTGTCATCACTGGGGGATAAGTAAACATTTGGCAACCTCGCCAACGCTAGAGGAACGCTTCGAGGGTTTAGTTCAACAGTATGTCTACTCGAAATATGCTGCACTTGATCTGACTGGAAACAGACCTGATGGGAATCCTCTAGTCTAGACCATGAGGTGAATGAAGTAAAAATATACGTTTATAAGTTAAATAGTGTTTTTGTTATTTTTTACCAATAGATGATTCTGTGGTTAATTCAAGGGTGAAAACAATAAATGGATAACCGCTGCATTATTTTATCAATGAACCAAAACCCATTTGAAGGTCTCAGATATTTAATTATTTCAATAGCTTGGAAATGTGACGTTCTTGTAATAAAATAAATAAAACTAAGCGACTCAAATCCCAATAATCCCAATGTGGGCAAAGTTTGAACTCTCCGCATTTAGTTCCTTTAAATTGTGTGAGGCAAGGCAAGAAATCCTTGTAGGGTGCACTGGAGCTGATTCAAATTGCAAAGTGTTGTGAGAGAGGCAGAGAGTGGGATCCCTTAGTAAAGAAGGCAAATTGGAACTGGCGCCTGGCCTTCAACTCCACCACTCTTTGGTCGAAGAAGAAACATCTCAGCAGCCGAGAGCCGAGATCGGGTAAACAGTAACCAAAAAGCTTGAAAAGAGTTTGACTCCACAGATATTAAAGTGAGAGTCCTGTCTGCGATCGCAGGATGTTTTTCATTATTCAAGACGTTGGAACGAACGTGTATTTGTGGGCCTACCTCAGCTCCGGATATCTCCATGAATAATGGAAGTTGCTTCTCAGCGATTCATTCCGACTTCTTTTCTTTCTTCTCTCTCTGTACTCGCGAGTAAAGCATGATCTACGGTTATCCCGTCCCGCTCCACAAAGTAGTACTGCATTTATAAATATTCAAATCTAAAACACGATATATATATTCTCGGTCCATGAATCCCGCATTGCACTGTGAGCGTTCAGCCTTGCATGTCAGGGCTGGACAACGCTGACCTCAAACGGTGCAGCATATTACACCTTTTATCTTCTTTGTTTAAATAATCTAAGCATCAGCTGTTTCTTTTTTCCTTTTTTATTAATACCTTGTCTCAAACTCCTTCTCTATAATTCATACAATGAGCTTTAGGTGGCAGGGATTGTACGAATACCAAGGCTTATTATGGCTTGTTCTTAACCAATCAAGTAAAAAACAATTACTTTGATTCATAGTTGCCCGTAATGCAGTGCTGGTACGTGAGCAGGAAGTGGACCATATCTCTGCTTGAGCTACAGGGGAAATGGATCCAAACACCTCTGCATGCTAATATACACGTATGTTAATGTAATTTCGTTTGGCACCTTTTAGGATGAGAAAGGTGCCATGGAACCCACACTGTTTTTTGTTTTGTTTTAAGTATGTCTTCTATGATCTTAAACATTGTAGTCTACAATGTTTTGCTATGGTCACTAAAATAATAGATTAGAAGCCTGCTGTAGAAAAGTGCAAATTAGGACTATCAGGATCTAGTCTGCTCCAAAACTCCAGTTCTTTTCATGATTTGCTTCAAAGTGCCTCATTGGCACTTTGATGCCTGGACGAACTCGATGTGGACGCTGAGAGAGGGTATGCTAATGCTAACGCCGCGGTGTGTGGAGCCCCATCTGGGGAGCGCTTTAAAAGAAAACAAGCATTATAAAACGTTGTGAGGCGCATTTCAACATGGCTCATTATAACGCTCATACTCAATGACGCGTACTAGTTTAAAAAAGTATCACAAAGTTGTTGTGAGTGCTGGGGATACACAACGGAATACTCTCAGAAGTCTCACATCTTTCATTTAGTAGCGCTGCTGAGACACTTACCCTCTGAAGGCATCTGGCAATAACATGGGGCGTCACAGTCCGGTTGCATCATACACCCCAGACTTAATGTAGTCACACTGCTAAAGGCTAGCGGTTGCCTGTGGTGGCAGAGCACAGAACGGAGGAAACATGAAGTTGTTCTTCTGTCCTAGCCACACATCTCGGGGGTGGGGGGTGGATATGAATGGGGGGGGGAGGTTGGGACTCAAAGCAATTCAAACAATATTTTTTACACCATTGTTGGGTTGTTTGACTTTTTTCCCTGGGATGGATTAAATGGATCGCACAGCTTTTGTTTGTGTGTTTGTTCCTACAAACGAGCAAAGAGGGACGCGCATACTAAAGGATTCTGGGTGAATCATTACCCGGGCGGGTAGGGGTGGGCAGGCTGGAAGATACCAGAAAATAGCTACACAAACAAACTCATTGGCCCTCCGACACTCTCCGGCATAATGATCCTTATGTCTCCAGAGCGAAGTGGTACACAACACTCCCCCCCCCCACCACCACCACCACCAGCACCTTGCCCTCTCTCTCCACCAACACTACCACCACTACCAAGGCTGTCACACATTGTGGCACAGGGGAGCAAGGCGTCCTAGTAACAACCCCCCCTCCCACACGTCGCCTCCTGCTGTGCCAGCGTGGGTTTGCCTGAGTGTGAAATGGGTCGAAGAGACAGAGCCACCAACAGAGCAGACAGCAGAGACAGGCGAAGGTGTGAATTGGATAGCCGCAGATGTTAGTGTTTTTCCTCCATTATTCTCACTTTATTCTCACCCTGGGTGCAACAGCATGTGGATTTTAATATGGCAGTGTTTTTTTTTTTTTTGCTGAACGGATGGATCTGTCCCTGGCTGGAAGGATACATATATAGATATGAGAGAATATAAGGCACAAATTAGATAACAAAATGCCGAGCAGACTGAAAAGTTAGTTTCACGAGGAGCTACGCACATTGCCCCCACATACCAACCCTAATCATTTTCAGGCTTGCTTTATACATATCATAGATACAGACATAGCCGTGCGCAGTCCGAAAATATATGTGGGGGGTACTTCGCCCAAGGTCTCTGGCTGAGCTGCATCTCCAAAATAAAGTCGATCCGGGGCCAGAGAGGAGGTGTTCTTGGCATTCAGGCTGGCATGCCTCATGTTTCTCAGCTCCCCGTCCTGCCAAGCAGCTACACTGGTTCCGTATGTCGTCCTGTGTTGCCAAGCCCCGGCACACTCGACATACGCTTATATATGAAACCAAAGGATAACAACACTCGACATACGCTTATATATGAAACCAAAGGATAACAACACTCAACATACGGTTATATATGAAACCAAAGAATGCCCCAACGTCAACGTTTATGCCAAAGTAGTCCCTGCCGGTACTGTTTGGATCAGTGCGATGATAACCCATAGTACCCCCGACCAAGGGGCCACAGAAATAGCTAGCCCACCACAGTAGGCGTCAGGGACGATGCCGCAGTTTCACAGTAAGCCGTTTAAAAGCTCTTTGACTCAGTGGTTGCCTGTTGCACGACTAATTATCATTTTTCACTGCGCTGCTCTTTTAAAGGACGTCGATAATAGTGATAATGCAGATTTTATGTTCCATTGCTTACCAGTTTTTCTTTTACATAACAGCTGTTCCGAGGACAGGTTTCAGGTCCACAGTTTGACACGTAAAACCCCGCCGTGCTTATCATGACCACTTTGCTGGAGCCAGACACATTGCTCCCTTGGAAAGCCAGTAGATGTGTGCTTGTCGATACTATATTATGTCTGTGTGACATACTGCAATTTAGTTATCCCTAGTCGTCGGAGTAGAGGCCTTCTCCTGCTGTGTTCCAGCAGTGTTCCCCCTGTGTTCCACCTGTTAACCTGTGATTTGCAGCCAGGAATAGTGGACAAATAGGACTGGGTGGTGCTGTGAAGGACAGCGCTGGCCCCAAGGAGGGCCCCCGAGCGAGACAGAAGGAGGACCTTCTGGAGCCAGCAGGTGTTCTGCTGTCGTCGGGCAGATTAATGGGAAATGCAAAATGGAGCTCTGCACGTTTTAAGTGGCGGTACTGGAGACGACAGGGGAAATATTGGGATGAGCCCCTCTGGGATTGTGGAGTCCAGTGGGAGCGGCTTGTGTTGACTCAAGTATTGAAACAAAAGTTGAAGCATATGGGACACAATGCAGTACCTGTGGCTGCATTGCCAGTGAGTTCCTGGAGCTGTTCCAGTGAGTTCCTGTAGCTGTTCCAGTGAGATGCCGTAGCTGTTCCAGTGAGTTCTCATAACTGTCACAACATCTAATAAATCAGAAAGAAGCAATATTATCCATGGTCAACAGAGATGCTGCCACAAGGGCCATCTCCCCAAGGTTTTTCGATCAGTTAGTGTCTACAAAAATAAGAAAATTGTGTATTCCATTTCAAGCTTTCACACTGAGGAAAGTTGAACAGCTTTCTCCTTGCATTTTCTTTCTTTCTGTCGCCACACCTTCAAATCAGGCTGTTGTCAGAGTCTGTCTGTTACTATCTGCGGTGGTTCTAAATGTTTCTGTTGGGAGCGCTCCATTCTGAATGAGGCAGCCAACCTCCTATAGCGGTTTCAATAGTTTGGCCAGATTTTTTCCCTGGCTACAGCCATTGTCTCTCTGCCCTGTCCCCATTACAACTACATATATTCCAGCATGTCATATTACTGCTGTTAGCTGGTAGGCTAGGGAATTATTCTTGTCTGTAATGCCCCTGAAAGAAACACGGGCAGAATTGCCAAGGGTCAAGTTGAAGCCATTTTTTGTCGATGCGAATGAGGGAATGTGAATTTAAAATATGGGCAGAGGGCAGGATTCACTGGATGTGAAGCAAGACGTTTAATGGACAATATGCCTCTGTGAATCTTAACTCATAGTCGGGAGAACTGGGACCAATGAGCCTCACTCCTTGCCTGGGAACCGAACAAATCAGCAAGCTCATGCTTTATTCTGAAAATGTGTTTAGCCCCACACCCATTCAGACAGATCTCACGCACACCTGGCCTGCTTCCAGCCAATCACAAACCGTTTCTCCGATATGGGGCGGGTTCATTACGATGACTGCAGAGAGGAGCAGCCTATGAAAGGCGCAAAAGAAAAAAGTCTGCCGCCAGTGCCACTGTGTCGTCACTCTGAATGGTCGTCGGTCTCTCCAATTGCGTCCAGAGGCATCTTGGTCTGCGGCCGTTGATGACACTCCTTTGAAAATAGAAAAATGAACTCAGGTTCCAGACAATTGCACACTTACGATTTGGTCTGGCCGTGTCAGGCTTATTTAGCCCCATCAAAAATGTCATCTCTGACTTTCTCCCCAGGGCAAATCAATTCTATCCCAGGGCACCCCACTTACTGCCGAACGTTATGTATATGTATATCCCCCCCCCCCTCTATATATCTATCTTCTCTATACCTGTAACTGTAGAGGAAATTATAGGTCAGAGTTATATTTCAGGGCTCCAATAACAGGAGGTATTGGCTTGGAGCTGCAGGCCCACTCTGTTAATGTACGTTTGTCGAGTTGAGACAGCCGTTTACACTGATAACACACCCACACCGCCAGTGATGTTAATGTGAGACTGCACAATAAGGGAAGTCATTTCACGTATGAGTACTCAGACGAGGTTTTAATAAACTCGGCTTTGAAATGGAACGGAGGCTAAGACTGTCATTTCTTTTCTCCTTGTGACTGGTAAGTTGTTTAAGGGAGCTCTCGTGATTGATTGTCCCATTCTTTGGCCTTTGTATTCTTGGGAATTGATATCCATTTATTATTCTGATCCGGGATATTTTTGTTCTAATAATTAAGGAAGAACATTTTAGGCAGTGTATTATTTAATTTTTTACCAGATCAAAGTTAATTGTATAAATGTATTAAATGGATGAAATATATCTGGATGCTGTGCATTATGGGAGTCTTACTTGTTACAGCTTTGTTGGACTGTATTTCATTTGGAATACAGTTAACTTTTTCCATTAAGTGCGAGGTTTGTGAGATTTAATCATTATTTTAAGAATTATCATCTATTTAATAAAATAACCCATAATACTTTTTTTTACTTCAGGAATCAGTTAAAAAATACCAAATATGTCAACAATCAACATTTCAGAAATAACTTCTAAATGAATTTCACCATTCTGCTGTGGTGCAAATGCCATAAATTAACACCTGATGTTTTCATTAAAGGTCTTATTATTGGCTTCCAGGGTTGAACAGTGCTTGTGTCATCGCTCAAAACTTTCAAAAGCAAAACCGAGCACAACATCTCTCCGACTGGGGACTAAGAACCATATCATACCAGGGGCGAAATTCACAAGAGAGTGTTCTGCTCCATCGCTATATGTGCTCTAATACATTCATAAAGAATATCGCAGAACCCATGGGGAGCCACAGTATGGGGGGAGCAATGGGGAGGCAATGGAAGCCAAGGGACAGACCGTGTTGAACTCGTAGCTATGAATGTCATGGATTAATGAACTCTCACACTTTCTTTGAACACAGGGATTGGCAACTTGGTCCGTGTCATACATTTAAGTTCACATAGTGTTAATAGCCCTCTTTAATTGTCTTGAGATGTTTATAGTGAGCTTAGATTGAAGCAGCCACTGAAACAGCCACTTCACTAGACACATTACTGTCGATCGTTTATGCATGGCCCCAAATGAGCAATTAAAATATTTATAGTTAAATGAAAGGAAAAGGCCTTTGGCTCAGGTAATATTTTAGGGCCGTTTGAATGTGAACCACTCACTGATCGTGGTAATTGGTAATGTGTGATAAGTATTCATACCAAAAAATATCAATGAAATTAATTTTAATTCAATCTATTTCAAGGTGTCACCGTTTGTGTTCTCGCACCGTTGATGATTTAGAAGTAGGTTTTAGTTCAAAAAGGTGTTTGTTAATCCCTCCGCGGCGAGCCAGTTAAATGGGCCCCTCCCACTTAGAAGGAGGCCGACTGCAGTGTGAAAACATCCCGATAGCAGTGCTCCGTCCACGCTAACTGGATGTGACACCCTGCGGCGCACACTGAGTGACTCAGCGTCGCTCGGCTGGCTGTGTGGCGGGAGGGGTTTGGGGAGTCTCGACGGCAAAAAGAGACACGCCCCCTGCAGGACGTTGTGGTAGAAACAGAGAGAGAGAGGCTGGCCATATTTTTTTGTTTGTAGTTGACGTCAGTCGTATGGTGTGATTTTATCTGTAACCTTATTGAAATCCCTTTCCATCAGCATTGACAACATATATGTCCCAGTCATTGGAAGCTACGAGCTAGTAGAAATGTTACGTAATGCATCTTTAAGAAACACATATTATGCTGGTGGAGTCCGGTAGGGATGGTGGTGGTGGTGGTGGTAGAGTTGGGTGGTGGTGGAGTCCTGTAGTGGTGGTAGGGTGCGGGGGTGGGGGTGATGGAGGCCCGACGCACTAGTCCTTCCTGAAGGATCTCTGTGTGAGTGCTCCCCAGACCTCTTCAAAGAGACTTCAGAGAGGCTGTGCTGCTAACTGTCACACTTCTCCTCTTCGGCTGCAGCTTATCGCATCCCACTCAGTGTGTGTGTCATCTTTGTCACTTTAAGAGTATGTGTGTCTGTGTGTAGTTTATGTCAATGTGTGTGTGTTTTATGTCAATGTGCGTGTGAGTGTAATGTATTGATATGTCTCTTCAAAGAGTTAAGTGGGTTTTTTCTTGTTACTTATCAGTCCCACACATCTTGTCTTGCGTGAAGAGGGTTGTGTTCAAAAAACGAAAAATGTCTGCGCTTGATTTTTTGAGCTTAAGAGCCAGCTGTAAGGATTTGTTGCCGTTATCGATGTTATCGAGCAGAGATCAAATTCAGCCATAAGAAGTTGTCTGTTCGCACATTCAGTCCATCTACGTTGCATACCTCATCGGAGTGGCTGATTCTTTAAGTGCACTCTGTGAATCAAGCATGGTGATTGGGACATGTTGACATGACATTTCATAGCACGCTTGAAACTGCACACGCACTGCTGTGTGTGTGACCTGAACTGTGTGTGTGTGTGTGTGTGTGTGTGTGTGTGTGTGTGTGTGTGTGTGTGTGTGTGTGTGTGTGTGTGTGTGTGTGTGTGTGTGTGTGTGTGTGTGTGTAAGTGCGTGATTATGCGCCAGCTCCCTGATGCGGAAAATAGCACATGCATGCATGACCCAACCTGACCTGTTGGTATTCATAATTTACCGCATCCTCTGAATGGACGAGCTGTATGCCTAAGGATACAGCACACCACAATGTAGTCATGAAGGTCAAATGAAGGGCACCCAGTTACCACCAGGTGTGACATTGATTTGTCTTTACAAGCGGTGGAGTGTGGTGTGGATGATGGCTGTTTCAGCAGCCTCACCTGGCCCAGAGTCAGGCTGATTGGCCTCTTGTGCTGGGTGAGGCAGCACACTGGTTGTGTATTGAGAAATCAATGTGCACAGGTTAAACCAGCCATCCCCACACACACTCAGGGAAGATCTCCTACATGGCAACATGGAGCAGCTTCGTCATGTATAATTTTCTGCAAAGCTTCGGCTAAACCGCTTTAAACACCGCCAACTCCTGCGTCCTTTGTTTTGGAGGAGCCCAGAAAGCCACTTTTCAGGTGGAGCGTGGCATACACTGAGTTGACGTGTAGCATGGACATCGCTACACAAGCCAATTTGAAATCAATCCCATAGTGACATCTGACGTCTATTCTGACCCTCCTCCCCAAATGGACTGTAACAACTGGTCGCCTGATCTGTCCATCATGTCCATCGTCTTGGTAAACATTCCCACTTGCTACTTGTAAAACGATCATGCAGCTGAATATAAAACTCAAACCTTGCAATACTCGTTGCTATTGCTCCTGTCCCTTCTGTCATGCTGTTGTTTGAAAACTTTGTGTGGCACTTTAATTTATTATTGTTTACTTTGATTGTTCTCAGAATAACCCAAGAGCCTCTCTTTGGATAAAAGCATCTGCTTAATTGCTAATGAAACGTCTTGGACGTTGTAAAGGCTGCTCTACGTCAAACTGAAATGGCCGCTCTATGTCAAACTAAAATAGGGGCTCTTTGAGTGATTATGAGACACAGGTTACAATTAAAGACCATGAAATGCTGATTAGAATGCCCTCAACTTTCGGATATGACGTTTGAAGGGATGGACAACAGAAATCCATAATTTACCTCTAATTATGTGCCGTCTGTCTCAGATGTTACACTATAAAACAAAAACTATGATTGTTTTGGGTAATTCTTATTTTCATGGGATTATACACAAATTAAAACAGAATAATGAATATTTTGTTCGATTTCTGCCAAGCCTGCCACTTAATTCTACATACTGCACCTTCAAATTAACCGGGTCATTAACGTGTTACGCGCTTTAATGCTTGGAGAGCTGATGAGATTGCAAAACTTAAAGTGCTCGCCATCTGTATAGGAGGCCATTACAGGCTTAATGCGGGCGTGGGAGAGGAAACGCATTGTTTCTCATTGTCAGATATTTCGAGGTTGCCGTCCATTTATTTAATTTCGTGAGTGAAAAACGTGACCGTGACCACAACAAGCCGAGGCGGTTTGAGAGTGCATCTCCACCTGATGCTGCTTTCTGTGTATCAAGCGTCATCAGAGATCTGAGGACGCTCTCCCCGCATCGATCCTTAATGATGTCTGCGCTCTCCCATTTGTGATCTCGCTCTATTAATCCTGTCCGTCTCGTGCCCCACGCCGCTGGATAATTACTCCTGAACCAGTTGTCGCAAGTGTTTTTTTCCCTCTCTCCTCTGCCCCTTTTTATTCTATTATTCATTAACACAGAGTAGCTTGGAAATGGTCGTCCATAACTCTTCTTTAAGGCCTGTCTCGCCGTCTACCGCGGCCTCATTACCGAGATTCATGGTCACGCGGGGGGGCGGGGGGGGGGGGGGGGCAACGGCCGGCTGACATGTTGTAGGTCCATCATGCCACACACCCACCACCTCTCCTTGGTGGTGATTTCTTATTCATCGTGGATGCACCATCCCTCAATATCGCCATGCGACCCTTGTGTTTGGGCTTATTCGTCCTCGCCTTCTTCGGGCCCGTCCACATCCGGCTACCGGGCAAGACGGATGGCCTCGCTTCGCCCCTCGCCTTGAACACAAACCACTTAAAGAATGTGGCACAGATACTAATTAACCCATTTGTTTAGACGGGGGCTCTGAAACGACCCAAAGTGCGGTACGTTTTTCCGTGTGCGTGTTGCATGCGTGCTGCTGAACCACTGGTGAAAGTTGTTTTAAGGCAAAGTTAATTCACAGATCAATCTCGCGTTGCCGTAATGGATCTCCCCCTATCACAGAGCGCGCTGCCTGTTGAGGAGCAGTCCTCCTGGGGTTCACTACATCATTATCATGCATCATACACGTCGGTTCAGCTGCTCAGTATGCCTGGTCGTTTATTATAATTGATGCTATCGTTTCACACAGAAGTCTGCCGGTGTAGTGAATAGTTATCCACGAGGGCCGCAACCCCTTAAACGTCTAGCTCTGCTAGTGCTTTTGACATTTTGGTAGGGGCCCAGGAGCCAAGGTAGGTCGTTTGTTACGTCCCCGGCCCCCTCGTAGCCAAACGCATGAGCAAGACAATAACTGCCCCTTCATAAGCTGGCTGTCGCATTGCATGGCTGACATCGCAGTCGGGGTGTCACTGTGTACGAATGAGTGAATGTAAGGCACTCGTTTTAAAGCACTTTGAGTAGCCACAGGTGAGAGAAGTGCTATATAAATATATGCAGTCCTTTAGAATTTACCATTTCGATTCCAACGTTTGTATGCTGTGACTAGTATGAGCTTGCATTCAGTCCTCCCTGCCTGATTAGGAGAAGTTGCCTGATTGTGTCGTCTGCTGTATCCTTTGGCAACATGGCATGCATTTCTTTTCTTCCTCCTCCTCCCCCTCTTATTTTCAGGAGTCCAGTCATGCAGATCTCGTAACTGGAGAGATAGTTGGATGCTCATGCAACCCCAATTAGCCCGGAATTAATTATGGACAAATGGGATCTCTCCTGTGGGTTGTGTGTACATTTTCTGGTAGATTTCTTCTTCTCACGCGATCGCTCGTATGGACTCATAGACTAATGGGCTTAGTGAAGACGCCGCAAACACTGGTTTATATATTTGTGTGTAGTGTGTGTGTGCGTGTGTTGGACACTAAGAGCCTGTGAGCTGGACCTAAGAGGCCTAGAATATTGACAGTGATTGGGGATGCCACTGATTGAACATTCAGATCTTCAGTGGAAACAGTAATGTTGTCGGACTGAAGGAATCTATTCCAAACAATGTTAATCAAAATGCTAATCCAATGATGTGTGGATGAGAAAACCAGCAGAGAGAGACTAGTAACCTCGCTTGGAAATAAGACAGACAGAGTTTGCTGTTTGTTATGTGGGATTTATTTTTGGCAGGAATTCCCGATCTTAAAAAGCACAAAAATAAACTAGATGAAACTCCAGAAGATATCAAAAGAAAATGAGCAGAGGATAGGATTAAAAAAGTTGTTTCAGTCTGACTCTTACACCATAATTGGAACTGTAATTGAAGTTGATAGAAACCAGATCCCTTCCCCATCCCATTCATATCTGCATAAATGCGTATTTATTTTTCTTTGATTGAAATGATTTGGGCTTTGGAAATCAAATCTATTTTCAACAAATGTTTTGCTGCAATGAGCTCTGCATGTCGGATTACTGTCATGACGCCAACAGCTGTTGCTGCTGAGGCAGTGAATACCGGTTTATGTAACGCTTGACAAAGGACTCATTATTCTGTATTCTGTACCATGAAAGACAACTTGTTTATGGCAACATTAAACGTAATGATATAAAAGCGTGTACAAATATTTTTAGCCTCATTGTCGGTATAGAAGTCATCCAAAATGAGTAGCTACATTTTGTTTGTTGGTTTTGCTCATTTCAGCATTTCCTGCTCCATCCTACGGCCCTCGACAACAGTAAAGGTGACTTTAATGCATTCTAAGCCGCTTAGGAAGGGGACATGTCTCTGGCTTCAGCTGTGGGTGATGGTGGAGAAGTCTAATCTCTTCTGGAGTTTATTTATTTAAAAACCGGCGGCGGTGTACACGAAATCTAGGCGGGCGTGCCAATGTGCTTATCTAAGGAACGAGCCCGAATGAAACCACAGCACATCCCGGAGAAGTAAATTAAGCGAAGAGCATGAAAATAAGGCACTGTGAACGCAATTCCGATCCTAATATCAAACAATTATACAGCAGATTAGTACATCCGTGCTCATTTGATTTTCTTTCAAATTTGTAGCAAAACAGGCAAAAACTGAAAGGAAGAATTACAAAATGAAAACCAAAGTTTCCTCCTCACACTATATCGCATGGATCACCGCGAGCTAATTAGCTAGTCGCGGTCTCCGACCTCGGCTCACAACAGCCACTGTGACAGTTCTTTGGCAGGTTCAAGGTTACTGGCTCTCACTATAATTGATTCATAATTGATATCAATCTCATCCAGCCGCCATGGGCCCAGAGACACGAGTGCCGCGTTGGCAGAATTCTAAAACAAAGGCTCCCCCGGGGGGCTTTCTGGCGAGCGTTGGCGGCTGAACGCTGCCTGCTCCTGTGGACGGCCATCTCCTGCTCCGTCCTAAGTGGTCGTGTTTATTGCATAGAAGTCCGGGGGCAGGGGAGAGAGGAACGGTGCGGTCGCTGGGATGAGACTCGCGTCATGTGACGAGTTGCTCAGCCATCGGTGGGGTAAGATGCTGAGACAGTGTTTGGTATGAGGCTGGAGATTCGCTCCGATGGGATGACGGTTCATAGCTCTGCTCACGGTCCATTTCAAACCACTCTCCGGATGGTTCGCCTCCACATAGAGCCAATGTGAATCACTGGGGTGCTAATACTTCGGGATCGTCTAATATCTCTGGTGCGTGGCCCATTGCCGAGCCTTCACAGCTCATAGATTTACTGCTAACCTCAAACAGTCCCTGGTGTTACATCTCGGGTTGTATCTGGCAGCTTGAAAAGAGGCACCTGATCTTCGTGAGGAACAAAGGCTGCCGAGACGGGGAACACAGATGAATAGTGGCTCAGTGTATGCCCGGTCTGGTTCGGTTTCTGCCCAATCTCGGGGTGTCGATATTCGAGACTTGTTTTTGACCAGGGTTTGTTTGTCTGAATGGTTAGTCGTTTGCTGTTTATTTTGTTGTGTTCTGTGATATTTCCCAAGGGCAAACGAGAAAGTCATTCCTTCTTTTGTGTTCACCTGCTACTCAGCTCTGGTTGTTGACACCACCCACCACCTCAGGAGAAACGGTGAATAACAAAGCATATATAGAGTGTAGAGTGTCCTCAGGCCGGCTGCTCTGTGACTCACAATGCTTCTCTGGCCCTGAGGTCTCCGGTCCTCTGTCACCCTGCCAACTGGAATCACCGTGTTGTGGTGTTGTCTCCGGTCTAGCACACAATAGCGCGCGTGTACATGTACATGCACGTATGAGACTCCCAGTGTTCCGGACTCCCATTGAGCTCTAATTCAGCAGACAGGTTGGTGGGAGTGATGGGCGTCTCACAGCGAGGAGGGGAATATTAGAATAGACATGACCGGTTTCCCATGAGGCACTTTGCCAGACTTCCTTCCCCATGCCAGCAGCTATCGCCCCACAAACGTGGTGGGAGGGCAAAGATAGATTTGGCAGCAGAGAAGATGAAGAGAATCTGGAAAAATCAAGACATGAGGACTGAACCGGGTGGCTACATGTAAGCGTTGACCATATTGCCACCAGTATGTTGCTCGCTGATGGAACCACGAAAGCAATGGCAATACTTTGGGTGCCAATAAAAACTAGTAAATAAGTAATCCTAGGTGCTTGCCAATTTTAATAACACGGGCTGTGCTCACTCATCGGTGATCCAGTGAAGCAGTGTGGGGTAGATGTTTATTAGCCGTGCTCTGCTTCGTTGGAGTTCCACTATTACCCCGGTTGTGTTAGCTCAGACAGAGCTGATTACAGCCCCAACATCCTCCTCTCATTTTCATCTTTTCCTGTTTCTTCTGATTGATTTTTGATGGAACCGTTACAGAGTATGCATTCAACAGATTTTTATTGTCTCAGAATAATTAGCAACTGATGAATGTCGTCTTGTAATAATTCACAAAATTCGGCTTCAACAGAAACATGTGTATTTTGTCAATAGCCGTGAACTCCTAGCTAACCAGACTATTGACTACAGTTCACTTGGCATCTCGAAGGTGGCCAAACCCAGGCCAGGCTAAGTGTCTGCAATCAAGTGAGTGTTTGTTTCCTGCTTGTCTGCTTTGGCAGTCGGGCATGCACTGATAACCCAGACCCAACAGTGTGGTGCTTAAGCAGATATTATTATTTGGTTGACTGAATTCAGACATCAAATGGAGAGAAGGGCGGCAATACACTGAGCTGGCTGAAATCCCGGCCAGACTTCGAACTCTGGCTTGGTTTTTCTTTTCTGGTCCGGTGCTCCACTATTCTCTTATTCTCAAGGACCCTGAGACACAGGTGTGGAGCTTCTGCTGACCGGCCCACTCTTCCTGGCCATGGGTGATTAAAGAGACATCTAAGTTGGTGTTTATGTCTGGAAATGGCTGACATAGCCCGCCCACATCAAGGCAAGCACCCACGTAAAAAAGACAAAACCCATCCGCACGTTTGTCCTGTAAGCTGAGCTGTATGAAATGAATGCCCATTAGTTTGGATAATTCGATCTGGTTTGATGTGTGATAGCGCCGACCTTCGGGGAGCGATAAGCCTGGAGTTTTTTTCTGATTAACGTTGTGTGCTTTGCCGTCACTCAAAACACAACACAAGACATTCTTCATTGTGGCACCACTAAAGCAAATCAAATTACAGTTCACATAAACCACAAGTGCTATCCTCTATCACAGACGGTTGTGTTTCCGTTGACCCGGTATATATTGACCTATAAATGACATCACGTAGAAGTTCCATAGGTGCGCCCTGACCTTTACAACAGACCATAAGAAGGTACATATGTGGCATTACGTTACGTTGTAGGCGACAGGCGTTTCATTTCACCGTTCACCAGGTGCACTAGGCGACTCGACATTAATTTGTGGGGACTTCTGAGCAAGGGGGGTGGGGGGAGCGCAGACCATAGGTTAGGCCTCTTCATAACTAATTTATACAGTATATATTTTTGTAATTCAATAATGTCATTTATTTAATTTTTTTTACACCTAAATTTTTGGTGCCTTCCGCACTCTGCGTATAGGGAGCGGCGGGCCTGCTGTTCAGCTTCTTTCTTCCTTGAGTGCAAAGGTGTCTGAACCGTTCAGGGATGTTGTGTATACAGAGGTAACATGTAACCACAAACAACCGTGACTTCTCTCAACATGCATTCCCAGGCGTTTGAACCGCTGTTGAACATCTTGGCCACTAAGGTCAAAGCAGTGTAAATGGATTTTCTGCTGTTTTAAATACCAGATGTTTTTACGGCCGCTTTGGTCAACATTAGTCCACAGTCACTCCATTCCCAGATGTCAGTAGGTCTCCAGTAAGATCTCTGCAGGCCTGGTTTAAGTCCTTCTATTCTGAGTTCTGCAGGCCTGCTGGAGTTTGGTCCACTTCCTAATATCCTCATCCCCTCTATTCTGAGTTCTGCAGGCCTGCTGGAGTTTGGTCCACTTCCTAATATCCTCAAACCTGCTGTAGTTTGGTCTATTAATGATCCTTGGAGACCTGCTGTAATTTGGTCTACTCCCTGATGTCTGCACACCTGCTGTAGTTGTGGTCTATTCCCTGAGTTCTGCACATAATAATATTAAGAAGAAGAAGAAGAAGAAGAAGAATTCATGCACCAGCTTCATCAAATGTCCCCCATTTGGCTTCACTTGCAGCTTTCCTAATAACAGCCCCGGAAAAACCAAATACAGAACATCAAATCACGTTTTTTAATTTGAATTTTTATAATACTTTACAAAACGGATAAAACATAGCTGGTGTGCCATCACGATTTTTTTCCATTATATTTTATAAAACGGATAAAAGGCTGGTTTCCCTTTAAGAAGAGCGAGGTGGATTGTAGAACCGACTAATCAGGGATGGAGCCCTAATAAGAATAATCCATTCCGATCACTGTTCCTCCCCAAATATGTTCCCCTGCCTTTCCAGCAGCGGGGCAAGCAGCAGCATCTCCTCTGTGTGACTGTAAAACGGTTCTATCGGTTTATTTTAGTCCTGCACCCCATGAATGTACCCCTCCCCGCTAGTTTATCTTGCACCTCTTATTGACTTTCTATTCCCCTTGGGCTTCTCATATCTAATGTATATTGTCTCTCCCTCTAACCTCCCTCTTTCTCTCTCCCTCCCTTGATCTCTTTCTGTCTCCCTCGCTTGCTCGCTCTAACCCTCTCTCTCTTTCTGTCGTGTTGCACGAGCCACCCGTTGCCAAATACCGTGATGAGTCCTAAGTATTCTGCATAGGCGACCGGTTCCCTGGGTGCTCACTGTCACTGGCCATTAAACAGAGCTGGGAGAGGGGGAGAGAGAGAGAGAGAGAGAGAGAGAGAGAGAGAGAGAGAGAGAGAGAGAGAGAGAGAGAGAGAGAGAGAGAGAGAGAGAGAGAGAGAGAGAGAGAGAGAGAGAGAGAGAGAGAGAGGAGAGAGAGAGAGAGAGAGAGAGAGAGAGAGAGAGAGAGCACTGTGCCGCTGCAGTGCCGCATCACGTCTTAGAGCGCTGGCTTTCTGCACGTTAAAACAGGTGATGGGGTGGCAGGGCTGGGGGAATGGTTGTGTGTGTGTGTGTTGGGGGGGGGGCGACTCCTGACACTTGCAATGATGGATCGTGAAACCAGGGTACCCTGTCACGAGTTCAGTGCGGCTTTAAAATTTTAGGAGTGATTTAGTTTTGGGGGGAGGTTTTTATTTCCTTCTTTATTTTTTTTGCTCCCTCCCAGTGAATTTCAAACACGTTCGATTTTGAACAGTATAAAAAAAAAGGGCGGATAAAGGAGAGGGGAGGTGGAGGTTTGCCGGGGATGAGACTACCGACGGAAGATTGAAGAGAAGGGAGAGAGTTGAGCGGTGACATCAGAGTCGTCAAGGGACGTCTCCTCTCTCGTCATTTCCATTGGGAGAAAAAGTAGCTAGCATGACGCAAAGCCATGCTAGCTACTTCGAAAACTCCTGGATATCTTTAGTCTTCATTAAATGTCTGTGTGTATGTGTGCTTGTCAATATACTAACTATTGCTTCTATCAGCTGGAATTACGTACTTGGGATTGCGAATCGGTATGAGTGTGTGTGCCTGTGTGCCAATATGAAGTTTCCGACAAACTCGGTCTCAGAAGAGCCCAGAGATTGCACTTGTAATTAAGACGCAGTTATCACACCCGAAGCTAACCAAAAGCTGCTCTGCTCTAAAAAGAAGAAAAAAACTAAATCGAGGTCCCCATTTAAACGTAGAAAGAAACCACCATGGCAGCAGAAACATCAAAAGCCCTCCGCCCTCCATCCCAGCAGCCTGGTGTGTTCCCCGTACCCGCGGACTAGAGCGGCCCACCGTGCGTTCGAGCGGCCCGCCGTGCGTTCGCGCGGCGTCGCTAATCCGTGCTGGATGAAGGGCTCCAGTGAGGGGTAATTTGCATGTATCTGTTACTGTGGCGGCTGACAGGCTCCCCGTTGCCGAGTCCGTGAGATAGAAAAGGGAAAAGAGAAGAGCGTTTCTTCGTATTAATAGAGCTGCCTGTCTGTGTGATTCAGCCCCTCCATTTCCTTAGAACTCCCTCTTTCCCTCTCCCAGCTCCATGTCACCGGGAAACCTTGTGCCCCTATTCCCCCTTCATAACTAGTGTGTTTCTTTTTAGGGTTAAGGAGAGCTTGCTGGCACGTCGACTGACAGCCAAGAAAGGCAAGGGAATGATCCAGCCGAAAGAACACCATTATTCCGAGGCTGAAGTCGCGTCACGTATCTCCTCGAGTCTTTAGGACCTTTAGACAGAGACGCGTGAGAGAGTGAAACACAGACAGGACGTCGTATAGTGTGCAGTCGGTCATGAGTGCGCGACCCCGACTTTGGTGGCGGCATGGCAGTGAGACTACAATCCGTACGTGATGTGCTTACAAGATGCAGACCCCCGCTTTGGGGTCGGCGCTTAAGGTGAGCAGCTTCTCCATACATGCTTTCGCCAATGAACGGCTCGCCAGACTGCAAGGCCAGATGGCCAAGGGCAGGCCAGCCCTCTCAGGAAGAGGCGTGAAACAGTTGTATGTATGGCGTGCGTGGGACGATTGGCGCTGGAGAACGCAATGTTTTGTGCCGACCTCAATCTTTCCGTCTTCTGACTTTGATGGCTGAGACCCTGGGGCTGCTGCTAGAGTAAACCCATCTACTTAAAAGTTTGTTTTGCCGTAGTCGGAGAACCGCAGTTGGTGATAAGGATGAGGAAACCCAGTCTGGCAACTCAGCACTCCAAAGCCAACAATCAGGACTTATTTTTATGGGCTTTGGCTCCCAATGCGGGTTGAGTTATTTTGTTTTTGTTTAGTTTCATCTTCTTCTGCAGTATCTCCTGACCGAGTGTCTGAAAGGGCCAGGTCCAGCAGGGCTCTGAAGCCATTAGCGTTCATGTCTGGGCTCCGGCGTTGGTTCAGAAAACACAGACCAAAAGACCCCTGGGAGTAGACCGGTGACAGCTACAAGGCCCAGACCCCAAGAGCTCATCAACACCACTCCCCCCCCCCCCCCCACCCACCTTAATGCCAACCCCCACCCAACCCCTCATGCCACCACGGGGAAATCATCCAAAGAGGATGCTGGCCTGGATCCTCCAGAGACCAGCACTCCTGCACTGAATCGCTGACGTTTCCCTGAGAGAAAAGTGCCTTTATGGCAGCGTGTAGCAAGGCCACTGATGAGTGGCAGGTATAGCAATCCTCCTGCGACCACACGATTGTTTAGTGTTTCAGAACTAATAATCACTCTGACACGCCGCTCGCAGAACGGCAGGATAATTAAATCACCCGACGGACGCAATCCTTCCAACAGCTGCTACATCGGGGTAACTCATCGCCGAAGTACTTACCCGAAGCATTAGCACTGGACTGATCTAATGTTGCACATCCACTCTTTACGCAGCCAACGGAAGTAATCTCAGTTTGCACCCCAAGTTGGGGGGCCAGACCGTAATAGGAAAAGGCTCCAGTGAAGGCAATGTTCTTTGTAAAAGATGTTCATGACGGCACTAGGGGAAAGCCATTATTTGCTGTAGTGATACATTTAAAAAAAGGATAAAAGCGAAACTTGAAGACAGCATGATATATATATTTCAAATAACTTTGTTTTCAATCCGTGACGGGTGAACACAGCACAAAACACAAATGTGTTTTGTTGATTTTTGCATGAGCCAACCCGATCCTTTAGGATCAAATCACAATGCTTCAATATTTTCAAGGTTTTTTTTACCTGTCAAGTGGTGCCACCGAAGGAAAGCAATTTCGTATCATCTTTACGCTATCTTTGACTGCATTCTGGCCTTTTTGGTGACTCTGCATAGCGATAGCATCGATCTGTATTTCATTACATGATTACCTACGTGTGCACTAGCAGATGCCGTGGGAATATACAAAGATAGACTCAACAAACAGGTTTGACCCATCCCGACAGATGCTGCTGCACCACGGTCAAACAGCGTAAGGCAGCATCCCGCCCTGGCACGGCTCGCTAGCACAGTGTGGCGTGTGCCTGGCTCTCTTTCCTTGGGTGGGTGCTGCATCATGATCATGTGTTGTTGATGTAGGACTAGGCCTTTGTGACTCCCCCCTCACAGTCAGACATCATTAGCTCCGGGGCCAGCATGACAAGATTCCTAACAAAGTTGCAGATTCGTTTTTTCCTTCTTTTTTTTCCTGGAGTGTCCCTTCTTGGCCTCATGGTACTGATGTTAATTTTTAATCCCCGTTTAGAGCGGGAGAGAAGCCCCTCTGATCAGGGCGTTGCAAATTTCTCATGGTGCCCGTTCGGGTCAGGACATTCCCTCACCCACCGCCACTTCCTCTTAATTGCCTGGTGTCCAGGTCTTAAACCTTTAGCACGCTGCTTGCTAACCCACGAACTAAGTGTTGCTGATCCCCAGTACCGTTTCATCTTTTTGCATTCAAGCTCGACAATACAAGCTCAGGAGAATCGGGCAGACATGAAAAAAACAACTCATCTGCACGGCACCGCAGACCTTTTGATATGGACAAATTATGACGCTCAATAAAACCACATGCTGGCACCCTTTTTAAAGTCCTTTTAACTGTGAGCTTATCCTCCAAACGACTGCCATTGATTTATGCTAGCTGTCCAGGAGCAATCGACTGCATGTAGTGCGTCCATGCGTACCGGGCTTGGCTGCACATCAGTGCAAATAACATTAGAATATAGTGGTGCAAACGCGACAGTCGTACTAATTCTGATGTGTGGAGTTCATTCCCTCGCGGTGAAATGTAGTCATATTCATCTTGTTATTAGGGTAAGGCAGACAGCTCTGGGAGATGGAAGAGAGGCTGAACAAAGGAAGCTGTATTGGAAGAGTGTAGAGGATGTAGCATTACCACCTGAGTGATGGTGGTAGTGCTGCAGCACCTGAGAAATGCTGCCACGCTTTTCCGTCAACGATAGTGGGAGCAGTATGTAGTGAGTGGATCCTACTCTTTCATTAGCATAATGTTATAATATAATTTTAGCCTGAAATTCATTTCAAGGATGGCTGAAAAAAAAAAGATGAAACGTGTAAGAACAAGGAAATTGGCTCGGAAAGGGGTTTAATTCCAAAGCAAATAAATTGTGACAGGCAGGCCAATCCTGGAAAAGGTTTTGTACTATGGGTTTTGTACTGTATGCACATTTGGCTGTGTGTTCTTCTGACACACTGGCGGCTCAGATACACTAGTGAGTGTAATTAGCTGCGTCTGTCACACTCTCCCATCTCTGCCTACAAGTAACACATCCTCACCGGTGAGTCCACTTCCTGGAACCCCATTCCTGAAGCTCCATGATTCCATTACGGGAAGGAAATACTCGTCTTTTTATTTGTTTTTAAGCGTGTTAGTGTGTCTTCTGTGGAATGAAGACTTTGTCATTGTTGTTTATAATCATAGTTGTTAGGAGAAAATAGGTGTAAAATCGTTTGTTTTTGCCGTTTACTGCCAACCTGTTTGTGAACGTTCAAAAATCTGCTCCAACTCCTTTTTTTTTATCCCGTTGAAGTGCCTTGCTCAAAGGGGGTGAGTGTGTTGTCTCTGTATTGCCTACTTGTTGTTATGCTTCGTGATTGTGTGTGTGTGTGTGTGTGTGTGTGTGTGTGTGTGTGTGTGTGTGTGTGTGTGTGTGTGTGTGTGTGTGTGTGTGTGTGTGTGTGTGTGTGTGTGTGTGTGTGTGTGCGTCTGGTGTAAAAACTCAATACTTGTCTGTTGTTTATTGGAGGAAGGGACTCAATCGAACCTGAAGAACGCTGTTGTTTGTGGGTGTTAAAACACACATTTTCATCCATATGGGGTGGGAATTGTGTGAGGGGATCTCCCCCTTTAAACCATCCCACAGGGAGTTAATAACAGTATAGTATATAGTCAGTTAATGACAGGTTGCCCTTCAGTCACGAAATATCTCAGGACGAAGAAGCAGCTATTGTCGTCTCCTCCGCCTCCTTCACCTGCTCTCGCTGCCACGCCGAAAGCCCACTTGTGTTATTTTAAAAACTCACTTTCATTGAATACAACAAGTGTGAGTTTGCGGGTCTCGCTGTCCTTCTTGCAGGTCGTCGAGGCAGGGAGAGAAAATCCATGGCGCCATCCCTTTCATTAAAATAAGTCCGCAAACCTCTGTGGAAACCATTCGTTGGGGATTAGAGCTTAGCAGGACTGAGACGTCATTAGTTTCTTCATGCAGCTCTTCTCCTGACGCTCATTGCTATTCCTTGGCTCCGGCGGATATCACACACCTGCTTACTGGAACCGGGCTTCTATCCCTCATTGTCTCTGGCTCTCTTCGATTCCCTCCCTCCATGTCTGTCTCTGTCTCCTTCTCTCTCCCCCTCTTCTCTGTCTCTCTTTGACTCCCTCGCCCCCTCTATCTGTCTCTCTCCAACCACCTTCTCTTTCTCCACCCCCTTCTATTTCTAATTCTTTTACTTTCATAGCTCTGCTTGCCTCTCGCTCTCTCGCTCTCTCTGTCTCTCTCTGCCTCTCGCTCACTCTCTCCCCTCTCTATCTCTCTCTCAACCACCCTCTCTTTCTCTGTTCTCTCTCTCTCTCTCTCCCCCCTCTTTATCTCCCCTTCTTTATCTCCCCCCCACCCTCTATGTCTCTCTCTCTCTCTCTCTCTCTCTCTCTCTCTCTCTCTCTCTCTCTCTCTCTCTCTCTCTCTCTCTCTCTCTCTCTCTCTCTCTCTCTCTCTCTCTCTCTCTCTCTCTCTCTCTCTCCCTGGCCCTCATGCCCTCTGGGTCTGTCAGTGTTGATAGGACCGGCATGGGGGTGGTGGGGTTGTGCATTCAGCTAGAGGCCTCTGCTTTGAAGGGGAATCGAAAGGGGGCTGGGTGTCAGAAGAAAATCTGGCGACACCAATGTCTGCCACCCTTACCCCCAGTCACCAGGGGTCCGGCCTGGCCCCGTCCATCCATGTCTTTGAAAATATATACAGGCTACTACTTGTGGCTTTTGTTTGTGATCGATGGATAGACAGACAGAAACCCCGGGGTGGGGATGTGTCATTCTGTGTCGTTTTCACACATCCATCGCCCTACGCACGGTGCGCGTTTTGTTCACGTCACCAAAGTGGGAGGAAGCCAGCGGCTCCATCGGTTGGATCGCAGTTCTAATGGAGCTGTCGTGGAGCATGGTCACGTGACCACAGGGAGACGCTGGTCCGGTGCTCCCGGAGATGAGCAACGAGGGTGGAGGAGGGTGTGTTCAGGGGTCGGGTGAACACACACACACACACACGCACGCACACGCACACACGCAGTCTCACACACACTGCAGTACCGCGGCTGTAAATGTAGATGTACTGTCACTAATGGGCCAGATAATGGTCCAATCCGACACTCTCAGCCGGTGCTCAGAGTGGGTGGTAATGACCTGTGGGAGACGGCCGGTCATGATTCACACCAGGTCCAAGTCCCATAATGCAACAGTAGTCCAAAGGGAGGACAAGAGTGGGATGGGTCAAAGTTCACGATCATCACACCTTGCATTATTGATCGTTGACTTTTGAATCAATGACTTATTTTGTGGATGGATGTTTATATATTGGTGCAGTTCTAATTAGTTTTCTTCTTCTTCTTTGAACTATTTGTAATACTTAAGTGGAAGAGCATGTATTTGGCTTGGCCGTGATTTTTCAGCATAGATTATGTTTTTACCAACGCAAGCTTGTAAAGGAAAGCGACAGAACACCACAAGAGTGGTTTGAGAGACAGAGACAAACAGCCTGGCACTGACTGTGGGTCTCCTAGCTGCTGGGGGAGTGTTTTGCGTAATTGCCGGCACCATAAACACACAGCACAACATCGAGACTAAAGGGCAGAGTGCACTGGAGTGCAGCCGTGTGACAATGCAGTCACCAGCTGCCAGCGAAAGCCAGCTTTCCTCAGCAAGCAAAACGAAAAGTTTCATATTTTCCGAATCGATTGGCGAGGTGAAACAAAGTCACCCAAAGCAACGTGAATGTGGCACTTCTGCGGATATAAAATCTACCCTGAGCCTGACATTGAGTACGACCTGCCCATCGTATCTTCTTCGTCGTGACCATTTGGTGCGTTTCGGTTTTCGTATTCCTGTTGTCTGTTATTTTGTCTCGCGGTGCCTCCGCTATTACTGCGACAAACTGACACTTAGCTGTAATGTTATTCTGTGAACATCTGATTAGTCAAATATGTCAAGGGTTCTGTTTATCCCCTCAACAACGGAACAAACACAGAGATTACTTGGCGATAAGTGCTTGTACGCCACAATACGCGCGACTGTAGACGTTTACCCAGGCCCCTCGCTACCGATACCCTCGCTTCTCCCCGCTGTTGATTCTTCTTCTCTGGGAAGAGATTAGAGCGTAATGCCTGCCTCCTCAGAGACGCCCACTCCACGCGTAGCCCCAAAAAAATGATGTATGTTAATAGAGAAGACGGGCGGCTCGCGGCTCGGTGACTTTGCCTCGCTGTTCCCCCCCAGCTAGCAGGCCTGCGTAGAAAGAGAAACGACCGCTTTAGAACCATAAAGACAAACAATGGTGCGCAATCGATCATTGACAGGCGTGCAGCAGGTGTTCGTGGGGGGTCCGGGGGGGGGGGGGGGGGGGGGATTGGATAGGAGGCAGCACATCGCCATGGTAACACTAGTGGTACCTTGCCTGGCTTTGTGGCGTTTGGAAGGCCTGATGGCATAAGCGGGGCCAGTGGAGGTGTGCACGCTGAGGCATTGATCAGTGGCAGGACACGAGATAAAAGCACTTCGGCAGAAGCCAGGGCGAGAGAGAGAGAGCGAGCGAGCCAGAGAGAGAGCACATGCCTAATTAAATTTGACGGATAAAACCTGGATGAAATGCAGTGAAAGCGTTGCGTTCAAAGAGGAGCTTCAACAGGTTTCGAATGCCAGCTTTCCGTTTCCCGACTCCGTTCCTCTCTCTGTGCATGCAGAAGTCGGTGTAGGGGGGGGGGAGAAGGCCTTTGTTGAGTTTGGTGTTCGGCGAATCCCAACAGCGGAACCTCGAGAGTCTCGGATAACGCAGAGCGGTGAACAAGTCTGGTTCTGATGAAAGAGATCACTTGTGACAGCCTGTCCTTCACTTCTTTTGACTTTCTCGCAGCGACAGTTCTAAAGAAACTCGGATCAATAGGAGGGTGTCTTCCGTCTGCCCAGCGATAATTTAGTTTGAAACACATCCCACCTCACTCCTCTGTTCCGGATGAATGAGATGAGCGCTGAGGAGAGAGAAAATTTGATAGAATAGTCAGCTTGAATATATATTCCTTGCCAAACGTCCCAACTATTGTGTCTTAGGTGGTAAGTATTCAAGACAGGCTGCACCGGGCTCCCCGGACGCGGTGTTCAATACGCACACAGATTACCAGGGTTAAAGTGCTGGTAATTGGACAGGTCGCCTGTGGCTGTGTGTTGCCGAGAAAATCAATTGCATGCAAAAAGACAAGCGAGTTGAATAGCCCAAAAGCTGTTTCATGGTTCACGAGCTAGCCTATTGCTTTACCGCCACTCTCGCTGTGACTCGCTATCTCACTCTGCCTTTCTCTGTTTTTCTCCTTCTGCGGGAGAGAGCTGTGAGAACCTATTATTTCCTTTCACACATTATTGACAAGGAAAACTTCTATCACATAGTAAGCATGCATGTTTTATTCGGAGCACGCTTTATAGTCTGTATTTCTCATCCTAACCTTGACACCCCATCTCATCACTTTTCCTAACCCTGTCACCCATGTGCCGAGTGTTTACCAGCTTGTCAGCCTTTTGCTTAAACTTAAACCGATGCAGGCCAACGTCAGCGCACCCTCTCGCGAACCCTCCCACGTAAAGCACCGCTCTCCTCCGTCCAGAAAAATCGATGTGAGCCACAGTAAGCCTCTGAGCGTTTGTCCAGGAAACATGACTCATTGTGCATCTAGGAGGGAGAGGGATAATGGGGACTTAAGGAGGGAGAGAACAGCAAAACAAAATGGAGGCATTGAAGAGAGAGACACAGCAGGTGCACGAAGAGGACATGCTTGGTGAGGACGAATCTAAACCTCCCCCCGGAACAGCCTGTCGATCACACTGACCGCCGTGTACGTTACAGGAGGTCAGGCCGGCTGATACTCCCAGGTATTGTCCGCCCGGGTCCGGCTGTCAGTCCGAAACCCGCTCCAAGGTCCCTGAGGCCGAAACCACAGCATGTGGCGCGAGCTGTCGCTCAAAATGTATGAAGAAAAAAATGTGCAAAGGAAAACATACATTTTAAGGGATGGCTCACCGCAGAGAAGTATTTTTGAAGTACGCTCTGGCGAGAATACATCCCCTTATTACCACAGTTGTTTTGTCCTTGTTGACAAAGGAAATGTAAGCCCTTCATTGAGAAAATGGGAGCTTCAGCCAGCCTACGACTAGCCTGCAGTCCGCTCTCTCACAGCAGCCTCATGAATTGTGGTGTACTGGTTGTTGGATGCGATAGCAAACACTGGGCTCCACAGAGAGGACCAGTGAGTCACACTCAAAACACACACACACAGAGCCCTCAAACTCATTCCTTAGTCGTTGGATCCGAGTTGTCTTTGGGAGGCATCGGCATGCTTTAGTCATGTTTAATTTAGAACTGTTAAAAAATAACGAAAGCAGTGGCAGTGGAAACTCTAGAGCGAGAACTAAACACGCAACGCAAAGTCAGAACTTCTCGCATGCATGGGCAAACAATCGCACGACGGGGGTATTATGGTCGTAATGATTGAGCGGACCATGTGAACCTCGATGGCTCTTTGGCTAATTGATGCGATGAGCAGTGACGAGGGGCCAGACCGTAGATCAGCGGCAGACCGTATCGGGATGTCCCGTTTTATTTCAGCAGACTGAATTTCCCGAAGAGCCGTTCTGACCCAGAGCATTTTAAGCCCCATTTCACCAATTTAGGTGGAGCTTATTAAGTCTCTAACCATAGAGGCCTGCACTAAAAACTTGTACGTCATTTTGACGTATCGCTCTGTTCCCAGCAGATCGCAGGGTGGCTGGCTCTCTACCTAGCGAGTGTGGCGGAGATCTCAGTTAAAGAGCCACACGGCTGATCTCGGCTCATTTTCATTCCGGAGGTAAACAATCTCCTGATATGGACCCAAATGCGTATCCCCCCCCCCTCCTTCCCCCATCCAGATAATGAGCTCGCTGATGGAAAACCAAAGCAACAACTGTAATCCTTTTCCTCTTTTACATTTGTTATCTCCTCCTCTATTCCTTGTTTCCAACAAAGTTGCGATGGAAGTATCGTTAAGCCTTGTACACGGTGTTAAACCACCGGCGACGGCGCTATCGGCGAAGGGCTTCATTATCAGTGCTTAAAGAAGGCGTTAGGCGCTTTCAGTGTGAAGTGGGAATTAGTGTTAATTATCCGCTGTTTGGCTGCGGACATGTTGGAGTGCCTGGGGTTTATTATTTTGCGTGCCTATGGGTTGGTTATTAGCCGTTTGTGGCGTCGCTGCGTATAGCTAGCGCATCGGGGGGGGTGGGGGGGGGGCAGCCGGTTGGGAGTTTGCTTTAAATGGTTTAGTGGGCTATTGAAGGGGTTCATTTATGCTCAGCAGCACAGTCACAAGCTGAAAGACACCTGGTGGGGGGGGTTGGGTGTTTGAGGAGGTAACCTGTCACGTTGTTTCCTGAATAGTAATATACTTTATTTGAGTGAAACTTGAAGCCGCACAAAACCCTTCCGGAACACATCAGCGACACAATGAAATGTTGAGTGAAAACAAGCACCATAAGCAATTAGGATGCTTAGATTAAAGAGTATACATTTGGGAAGAAGTGTATACATCTGGAAAAAAAAAGATCATGAAATAAATCAGCAATTAAAGAATGGATAAAAATAATTTAGTTCAGAGACAGACCAAGAACGCCGTCCTTGTAGTTCAATGCCAGAGAAAACGTTTCTGTTTACAGTTCATCTTTTGAAATGGCCACTTTGGTTATTTGCTGGAATCGTCTTGGAAGCTCATCTTAAGTACAATGAATTTGGTTTGTTGCCAAATGTACATTTTTATAACTAAATATTCTTTTGAATCTGTAAAAAGCTTGCTGTGTGCTTCAAGAGTAGCGTAATATATTGTTCCTGCAAGAACTCATCTCATCTTTAAAGATGAGATGAGAACAAGGAAAGGAAATAAATTTGGGTCGACATGCCATGTGGGCCTTTATCAGGAGAATCAATTCTTTCTTTTGAAAAGGTCAGCGGAAAACGTCAACGTAAACCGAATGCGTCGGAGTCGTAACGCAGCTCATCTCCATGTGGCGGTACCGGTGTTAAACGCTGGAAGTCTTACCATGTACCAACCACCCCATTAATAAGTCAAACACCATGTCCTTACCCTCTGCATGTGCTAAGATTGCGCATAAACATTCCCTTCTGCATGTGTAGAAATCAAAGTGTGTGGGATTGCGGACGGGCGGACCGTGGGTTGGCGGGCGAGGGTCCAGCTCTCTGGCCTGGCTGGGTGCTGGTGGGTCCCCCGGGGCTCTGAGTGTGGTAAGCACATGGAGGATCAATGAGGCAGGAAATTGGCCTTTTCTGTGGCCGGGCGGCTGGAGCCGGTGGTGAGTGAGAGCAGTGAAACGCATGGAGGCAGAGGTCACCCACATGCAGCCCCTCCATCAGATGGACACATTGGGGTTTAATGAACACCCAGTCACAGTCTGTCTCACTCATGGGTGCACTCCTGGCGCACACACGTACACAAACGCATGTGCACTCGCATGGGGCTCGGGTACACGCATACACACACGCAGACCCACACATGCGTGCACATACGCACACTCTGACATGTTAAGGCACACACACATGCACCAACAACACACATGCCTGCAAGTACACACAGACATGCGCACACAAATGCATTCACAAGCACACAAATGCACACACTTATGCGCATCATTTCACACTAAGACACACACACACACACACACACACACACACACACACACACACACACACACACACACACACACACACACACACACACACACACACACACACACACACACACACACACACACAAGCATGCGCTCACACACATGTGAACACAAATGCAAACACAACCACACAAATGCGCACGCACATACGCATCATTTCGCACACACACACTCACTCATGCGTACACACACTCACACATGGGCACACGCACACATATGCGTGCACAAATACATACACAACCCCACAAATGCACACACATACATGTGCGCACACATGTATCATTTCTCATGAAGACACAAACACACACACGTGCACACATTTACATTTAGGGCATTTAGCAGACGCTTTTATCTAAAGCGTCTTACATCGTTTAATACACACATTGACACACCGACGGCAGAGTCAACTACACACTGACGGCAGAGTCAACCATGCAAGGTGACAGCCAGCTCGTCAGGAGCAGTCAGAGTTAGGTGTCTTGCTCAGGGACACATCAACACTCAGCTAGGAGGAGCTGGGGATTGAACTAGCAACCTTTAGCTTACAAGACAACTGCTCTACCGCCTGAGCGGTATCCTACAGAAAGGACAAGGAAGGGCAAAGTGCGGTCCTATGTTTGTGGGGGATGTGGCGCCATTGACCACCAGCCTCAGTTCATGGCAGCTGGACCCGACACTTCGATCGGACCGGGAGCCTTTGATTCACGGCTGTGACGTTGCCATGGGGGGTGTGTGTGTGTTGGAGTGAGTGAGTGAGTGAGTGAGTACCTTGAAGGCAGGAAGGAGTGAGTGAGCCTGTGTGTGTGTGTGTGTGTGTGTGTGTGTGTGTGTGTGTGTGTGTGTGTGTGTGTGTGTGTGTGTGTGTGTGTGTGTGTGTGTGTGTGTGTGTGTGTGTGTGTGTGTGTGTGTGTGTGTGTCGTTCGCGCCCAGAGACAGTAAGCCGTCAGAGAAGAGAACGCAGATAGCGAGTGGTGTAAGGACCGAATGGAACACTGTCTCCATCGCACCTCGCTCCCCGTTTAGCCGATAGAGGTCACGACAGTGGCATGGAGGGGAGAGAGGCACGGGGGAAGCGAGGTGGCCGTGCGTGTCGGTGTGGACGTCCCCCTGTGTCTGGATCACCCGCCCCACCCCTTGGAGGGGCAGCGGAGGCACACACAGAGTCTAATTAGAGCGCTAATCGGCTCCATCTGGCTCGATGGGGTGTGTGTTAAGCCCAGGCACAACAGATTGATCGTCCGTCGAAGCGAGCTGAGTGTCTCCTGACCGTGGTGATTGACGCGTCATAGCAGCATGACCGTAGTCACGTGGCACGACCGGCCGGTGAATCACAAACACCCTGATGCCCTCATATCCTTCCTCTCTGTGGGGCCGCAGTTGTCAAAGTCGAGGCGTTTGCGCTCAAGCGAAAGGTTAGACGTGTCGTAGGGCTCCCTGAGCGTGCCCGCCAGCTCGGAGACCCCCTCGCCCCCAGGGGGTCCGTGGCTCTGGTGCACTCGTCTGTGTGTGCGGGATCGTCCGATACTGAAGCTGACCGCGCGCGTAGCTGATTACATCCCTGGCGACGAGGCTGCGCCAACAGTGCGGTTACAGTCCTCCCCCAACTCCCCCCGTCCCCCGGAACCAAACTGCCGGAGGAATATTTAGTTTGCGAGCTGCCTCGCTCCTCCGGGGTGGTGTCTGCTTTTTGGCAGGAGGGAGTAGGGGGGGGGGGTTCTCTGTCGTTGTTTTTTAGATGAAGACATCAAGAAAGCCTCTCGCTTCCTGCTCTGTCGCTACTATTTTTCCTCCCAAAGCAACGAAAGCCTCTTGAGTATTCTGTGTGTGAGTCTCTCCCGCACCATATCTTACGTTGCCGCTCTCTTTTTTTTTATCTGTCCCTGTCTTTCTCTCTCTCGATCTCTCTCTATGTCTCTCTCTCTCTCTTTATTTGTCTCTCTCTCTCTTTATCTTTCTATCTCTCTCTCTCTCTCTCTCTCGCTCTCTTTGGCCCTCCGTCTCTCTATCCCTTTCTCTCTCTCTATCCCTGTCTCTTTCTTTATCTCCATCTCCATCTCTCTCTCTCTCTCTCTCTCTCTCTCTCTCTCTCTCTCTCTCTCTCTCTCTCTCTCTCTCTCTCTCTCTCTCTCTCTCTCTTCTCTCTCTCTCTCTCTCGATCTCTCTATGTCTCTCTCTCGATCTCTCTCTATGTCTCTCTCTCTCTCTCTCTCTCGATCTCTCTCTATGTCTCTCTCTTTCTTTATCTCTCTCTCTCTCTCTCGCTCTCGCTCTCGCTCTCGCTCTCTCTCTCTCTCTCCCTGTCTTTCACTCTCTCTCTTTCTCTCTATCTCTCTCTCTCTCTTTCTCTCTATCTCTCTCTCTCTTTCTCTCTCTCTCTCTCTCTCTCTCTCTCTCTCTCTCTCTCTCTCTCTCTCTCTCTCCTCTCTCTCTCTCTCTCTCTCTCTCTCTCTCTCTCTCTCTCTCTCTCTCTCTCTCTCTCCCTGTCTTTCACTCTCTCTCTTTCTCTCTATCTCTCCCACCCTCAGCCTTGCAGGCTTTTTTTTAGCCACAGGACTCGTGGGGCTGAGTGCTTCAGACAGGAGGCTGGGATCAAAGACGTCTGTCCATCTGTTTTCAGACGGGGAGTTCTGCTGTACAGCAAGAATGCATTCAAACCCGCCACCTCGGGGACAAACCTAAAGGAGTGCTGTGCATTATGCTGCCAGCTTCTTCTGAACCTTGCGTTGTTAGAGACTAGACGCACAATCGCAAACACGCAAAACGCACGACCGCTGTGATTACCCTGAACCACCGTTGGCTATTCCCAGACCGCCGTCACTGATGTCTGAGACTTGCGACTGTAACCCTCTCACGCATCAATCATCAGAATGACATCCCTTTCAACATATTTTTCGACTTATTTACTAATTAATATTTTAATTCAATCCATTTAGCGTTTGATATTCATGTGACAAGCCACGATGGGGACCGAAGGTCATTTCACAACAACCCATTATCTAAATACCAGATAAGCAAATTCTTGCTTGCGTCGGTGCATGTGTGTGTGTGTTTGTTGGTATATTCTAATTAAAAGTCAATTAGCCCCCAGCCCAGTGCTTTAGTGACATCTCTTAACACAGCATGGCGCGGGGACACAAATCGCTCCCCGATCTCATTATTTACCACCGCGTTGTCCTTCTCCCTCCATTTACCACGAGCTCCTTGTGTCTGTCCATCTGGCCAGGGATACGCGCCTCTCCCCCCGAATAACTCTCGCGGAATAAAACAGAGTGAACCCGTCAAAACGAAGGTTGCAAAGTTGAGCGCGTACCAACTCTGACCCTTCCTCGACCAGCCTATTTTGAAGTCTGTTCACAGCTGTGAGAGGGCTACCCGTCCCCGTAAACAAGTTTAACTGGTCTTATTTTTGGTTTTATCGCTGCTCACTGGTTTTGTACACTCACTTTCTGTCCGTCTGTTTGTGTGTGTGTTGTGTGTGTGTTGTGTGTTGTGTGTTTTGTGCGAGTGTGCGTTTTTGTGCGTATAAAACCCAAAGGTCAACTGCCTCAAACTCACCTCGTTCTTTTATTTTTTTTTTGACTGTCCAGCCCGGCCATAAACGCCTGCGTTGTGAACTTGTGCTCAGGAAATGCCTGGTTCTACATTCCGCCGCGTGTCTCCATGTTGGAGCCGTGATCCTGAGCCCCTCAGACGTGGTGGGTGTCGTGGCCGCACCCCCACCTCTCTGAGATGGAAAGGCAGAGGCAAGTCATTATAGGTTTTGCTGCCTCTTGCCTTCTCCTACTTGTGATTCATTTTTTTTCTCCCCACGCAAAGCTCAATGTTCACCACCTCTATGCTTTGCTGGATCCATCCGCCGGCGTCGCCCGAGATAGTACTTATAGATGGTACTTAAATAGTACTTCGATAAATGTAACCTACTTGACCATTGTCAAACTCATTCCATGAAACGGATAAATGAATTACAGATACTTTTCAGGGCTGTATATGTAACATACTTCTATGATGTTCACAGATTCATATCAACACTCACTTGTTCAGAGTTGGCCAGGCCTCTGCATAGCGTGCCCCCTTTATCTCGCTGAGGTAAAAACGGTGATACAAGGACTCCTAATAGCTGTGTCGCAGCAGCAGTCGTATGAATGATATTCCTTTTGACAAGGAAGCAGTTCCATTAAGGCCAGTTGGACTACTTGTATTAAAGCTAATCCTATTTTACTGCTTCAGTCGTAAGCCAATTATACTATCTATACCTTTTTAGCCACGGTGCTAGTCTTTAGTACAAACGGGGATATATGGTTTAATCACGCCAGTGTTTGGTTTCAAATGAAGAAAATCCCCGTTTATTAAAGGGACGTAAAGAGAAACGTCCCTTTCCATTCCTTTTCCTCTCCTCAGTGTGAGCGCTAATAAGTCTTGTCGGTCTCAATGCTATTATTACTACTTCACAAAACAAAACCCTGAGGGCTGCTTTTTCAAGTGAACATTGTCTCTGAAATGCGTATTGATCATAACATAAAGCAGGGGTCACCGGGTTGTGACCCATGCTTTCTTTTCGTGTTCTCGTAATAATCAATTACGTTACCAATAGCACACATCGCAATACAATGTTCTAAAATGATTATAAGATCATATAAAGCAAATAACAACGTGCCTAGAATAAAAGGTTGTGCCGGATTTTCCAGGACTAGTAATCTCCCAGGGTTAGGCTTCAATACGATACATTGCCTCATCTGCCTTGCTTTGAGATTGGATTGCGCTCTAGATTGGATGGGGATTGTATTTAATGGCTCAGCCATTTAATGTAAAGTGTGCTCGATTGTGCCTCATTTGGAGGTGTTGGATACCTGTTTTCATCATATCCAACAGGATAGGACTGGGCGGGGGGGATTACTTGGAACCACTCAAGCATACAACTCATCTTAAAAACAAAACAGAATCCACTTCAGTATGCGTACCGCTGTTAGGGGGAAATAATCGGTTTCTGTGGTGTGTGTGTGTGTGTGTGTGTGTGTGTGTGTGTGTGTGTGTGTGTGTTGTCAGTGTGTGTGTGTGTGTGTGTGTGTGTGTGTGTGTGTGTGTGTGTGTGTGTGTGTGTGTGTGTTGGTTGCTAGGCTTTAATACCGCAGCACAAATAGATCAATAAGAGTTGAAGACAGACATTTTGTTCAAGGATTGCTCACCTGGAGCAAACTTTCCTCTCACTGGGAAAGACTCAAAGAGTACTTGGTCATCAGACCAATTTAAGAACACCCAAACATCTGTTATTTGTGGACTGGGGCAGGTTTAGCTTCTGAAAAGAGTTCTGATCTCGGATGACCTTAAAGCTGCAATCAGCAAATTCTCCTCTCCCCACTTTGTTGTGATTAGATTGTGTTCTGAAGAGGTCTTGTGGTTTGTGTGCATACTTCCCTTCTGGTCATTGCTATAGAGCCCGGCGCATAAGAAACCATGAGCCCCAATCAAAACACAATTAATCACCAGAAAGTGGGGCGGGGAGAAAATTGCTGATTGCAGCTTTAAATGAGAACATTAGGGACCAAAATTCGGTGCGGAGAACAAGAGAAAAAAGGAGATGAGCTTTGAGAACCTTAATGTGGCAGAAAGCCTCACTGCAGTGGGACTGGGTGTGTTTGAGACACATCGTTTCCAATTCCATATTCCCCCTCCGTCTAAGAGCTCTTAATGAGCCTCTCGGACGCACGCACTGTAGTGCATATAGTCATGCTTTCATGCATACAAAAATACACACACACACACACACACACACACACACACACACACACACACACACACACACACACACACACACACACACACACACACACACACACACACACATATATTTATCCAATACACCTGACATGAAACCCCTAAACAAAACATTTCCCGTTTGGTATTCACGCAGTCCCGTTCCCTGCCCACGCTTGAGAGGCCGTCGAAGACCAGCAGCCGTCCGTGATAAGGCTGCTGGAGACGGGCCTCGCATCCCGGGAATGATGTCTCAATTCTCCATAGTGGGAGGAGAAATAATTATCTTCTACTTTACCATGAATCATTATTCACCGTACTCTGCCTTCGCCCACGTACGCGTTCGGGGCCAGATATGTCAGTTTAAACCGCTGGCTGTGCCATTATTCCGATTCTTTATTCATATTATTCATACGTATATATAAATATATAAATATATGTTTCCCTTTCCTGCTATTGGAGTGCTACTATGCGGTGATTTGCCATGGCGCATTTGTCTTGGTTTAGGGGCTCGGAGCAGAGGATTGGCTGATTCAGAAAGTGTCTGGGCTGACACCGTGAGTGATGAGGATAGAGTGAGGACAGGCGACCAATGGCAGGCCTTCGTTGCAGACCACGGCTTCTCCATCCAAGAGTGCAGCCTCACAGCCTGCCTGGGGGTACAGGGAGAAGAATGACAGATAAAGTATTATAAGAAGGAGAAACTAATACAATTTATTGGTATAGATTCAGCTGCACAATGGAATAATAATGCACCGTATGAATGTTCTATCATGCTTATTTTGTCGTCCCACTTTTGTGTAATTATTCCCATTACTCACTTTTGCAAATCAGCGTTATTTATGCCTCGTTTTTGAATATGCTCCTTGGCAACAGATGATTCTCAAGGTTTCATAAACATGGGACCTCTTTCAACAAACCGAAAAAAAAAGGAAAGAATCCTCATGTGTTTGAAAATGCACCTCCATTCGACGGTACATACGGGGAAAGGGGAAGAAGCAGTATGCACCTGGGAGACACATGCACGTTTGCAAAATGGACGCTCAGGAGCATTGCTGCTCTGCTTACCATTAATCCAGGCTGATCTATGCGCTATGCTCGTGGTTATACGTGCACAAGGTCAATCTATAGAACAAGATAACAATTCATCGCATAAATACTTAAACAGTGATCGAGAACCATGGATATGCAAGTCTTCTCCCTATGGTATGAGCGTGAATTGAACTTAAGAGTGCTATGTTGGGTTACAAGACTGCACATGCAACATTAACATATTCATAGCTCACTGTTTTAACCTCTTATCTTATTTTTACCTTGTGCTTTATTGTCCCCTCGCTGTACTCTGTTTAACTTCTCTTAACCTCATTGTTTTCATCTCTTTTGTCACAAAAGCCGGGTGTTGCAAAATAAGCCCCCACTATAAGCACTATGATACGTTGCATTGGATAGCTTTCAAATAAACCGTAAATAACAACAAACATAAACATGGCTGCTGTTTAATCAAACACAAGCCATCCTTATTTTAGATGCAAACTGTGTGTGAGTGTGTTTGCCGAAGATGGTATTTACGAACAGTCTAATGCCTCTGCTGTGCAAAGGCCACCCGACGGTGATTGAAAGCCCCGCCCTTTATCAGCCTGTATCCGCATTGGACGAGGAATCTGAGCCCGGCACTTGCCCTGCGGTTGACATTTGAGCGTCTTTGATCGGGCCTTCGCTTGTTCTGTTTTCAAAGAGAGGAACAAAGGCTGTGTTGTTTGAAACCGACGCCGTGATCCAGATGCAAGCAGTGGCCTTGTCCCGATATGTCTGAGGCTTGTTCCTCTTGGATCTCCTCGCCCGCACTGCTCAGATCCGCCATTGCCTTTGATGGAAGGCCCTTTGACGCGCCATCCCTGATTTCGCCTTTCACATGGTTGCGCACGAGACCGTTCTCAAACCACAAACGAAATGGCGTGATGATGGCGCTTCAATTGACGTCCGTGGCAAATATATTCTCTTGAATGTGTCGGTTTCTTGTGTTGAGGTTTTTTACTGTTTACTTGAAAACCCCTCGACACTTCCCAAAGCGTGTAGAACTTGGAGAATATTAGGCAGCTGAGCAATCTAGCGAGCGCTATAGGCACTTCTGGCAAGACATGCGCTGCTTGTAAGCGGAAGAAAAAAAACATGGACGCTTTTGGGGTTGTTCATCAAACATTAATAAACTGAGAGCTCTTGGTTGGCAAAACATGATTATTTTGGACAGAATTTCAACTAGGTCTGTCTCCCCCCCCAGCCCCCCACCCTGAAGGCTTGAGTTTGCACTATCAATCCATCCTCAGGTCAAACTTCTGAAGTTCGAGTACCAACAAATGGGTCTGCTTTTTTTGCCCAATATGGAAAGAAATCCAAGCGGTACAAAGAAATAACCAGCGTAATGACATACGGTATCGCTAAAGATATGATGACTTTGAGCACGCTTGAAAAACAGCGCTTCAAGAAGCTAATGAGTGTAATGGATGCTACTTACGCACTGCCTGGGTGAAAATATTAGGCCTGAGCATCAATCCCTCAGCTCCGCTCTCTCTAGCAGTCGTTTACGTATTTATTATTGCATTCATCAATCAATGGTCAGTATACTACCTCTAAAATGATTGAGAGATGATTGGAACCAGGCATTTGATGTGATGGGACTCACAGCAGTTTGCATTATTATTTGATTGAATTTATTCAGTGTTTAACGTAAAGCCGGGTTGGTTCTGTTTAATGTTGTTCACCTATTCATTCGGATAAAAAATAATTGTATATATATAAACCTTAATTAATCTTAGGGTTTCTTTAGGGTTCTGTCCTTTTAATTTCAATATCATTAGTATTGATATATATCGTTATAATTTTCGATATCGATCAATATCAGAAAACAATTTTTTCCGCCCTAATTTCCAGTAATCGTTGCTCCTTAACATGTTGCAGCGATTGGTCCGCAGAATGCAGCTGTTTTATAACCCCACACATAGGTCACGCCAGCGGGCAGATCTCAGGCGCTTCCAGAGGAAGCGATGCAGAATACAGACTCCATGAAACTTAACAGCCCCTATTAGCACTCAATTACCCTTCATTTGCGAGTGATTCACCCATGAAACCAGATCGACGTTAATCCCATCAGGCGATTGGCTCTGCAACCATTTGCGAGTCATTCAGTAATGCATGCGAATTAATATTTATTCAAAATAAAATGAATAATCTATAGGCTACGCTCACAATGTTATTTCCCATGCACATCTCGCCATGTATGAATAAACCAGAATATCTTCATATTATTAAGTGTATTTTCTTTGTCGCATTCCTGCTCTTCTGCTTCCCATCACTATAACCCATAGTTGCCTCATGTCCTCTTTTCAAAGCTTCGTCCCTGAATCCAGCGGGTCTCTCTCTCTCTCCCTCTCTCTCTCTCTCTCTCTCTCTCTCTCTCTCTCTCTCTCTCTCTCTCTCTCTCTCTCTCTCTCTCTCTCTCTCTCTCTCTTCTCTCTCTCCTCTCTCTCTCTCTCTCTCTCTCTCTCTCTCTCTCTCTCTCTCTCTCTCTCTCTCTCTCTCTCTCTCTCTCAAGTTTATCTTTTACTTTCCTAGCTCTGCTTGCCTCCTAATACTCCCTTTCTCTAGCTCTGCTTAACTCTCTCTCTCCCTCTCCCTCTATCTCTCTCCCTCTCTCTCCCTCTCTCTCTCTCTCTCTCTCTCTCTCTCTCTCTCTCTCTCTCTCTCTCTCCCTCTCTCTCTCTCTCCCTCTCTCTCTCTCTCTCTCTCTCTCTCTCTCTCTCTCTCTCTCTCTCTCTCGCCCTCTCTCTCGCCCTTTATCTTTTACTTTCCTAGCTCTGCTTGCCTCCTAATACTCCCTTTCTCTAGCTCTGCTTAACTCTCTCTCTCCCTCCCTCTATCTCTCTCCCTCCCTCTCTCTCTCCCTCTCCCTCTCCCTCTCCCTCTATCTCTCCCTCTCTCTCTCTCTCGCGCTCATTCTATCCTTATCTCTTTTTCTTTTACTTTCCTAGCTTTGCTCCTATTACTCCTTTCTTTAGCTTTGCTCTTCTCTCTCGCGCGCTCTCGCTCTCGCTCTCCTTGCTCCACGCCGGAGGACAGAGCGAGAACCCCGCGGGGTTTGGACTAAAATGCAACATCAGCTCCTCTCATTCTTCCCAATTATTACACCCTGCCTCTCTGTGTCACTCAACAGAGCCTGCGTCGCCCCAGCCGGTAGAGTATCTGTTCCCTCTCAATGGCAAATTAAACCCTCCTCCCAGCGCACCCCTGGGGGGCCATCTGAGGGGCCCGGCCCAGGGCCCCGATGTTGGCGTGTTTGTGTGCGTCTGTGGACACACACAAACGTCTTTCTGTGTCTACTTAGTGGCTATACGTCATGTAAACATACATATGCATCCAGTGTGTGTGTGATGTGTTGTATGTGTGTTGTGTGTGTGTGTGTGTGTTTCGGGTGCACGGTGAATACAGGTTTGGAGGGGCGTCTCATTGAATGATGCCTCACTTTAGGGAGACGGAAATTGCCGGTGACTGCATTAATTCAGCCCTCTCCCCCCGTCTCAAGTACACAGTTTGGTAGCATGAGTGCCCGACGCATGAGGTATAATTGTGCTGGTAATAATCCCTTCTCGGAGCTCCTGCGGGTACAGCCCGTGTCCCCGTGTGTTTGGAGTGACTTGTGCGGAGGCATTTTGCAGGAGACTTGATTAGCTAAAGCGGACTCAGCCAACAGATGGCCCCGTCTCTTGAAGCAAGACCGCGGAGAAGTGTCACCCTCCCTTCACCGCTGTGTTTCCTGTCGGCGCATCTGCTGTCCAAGTTGAATATTTCATCTCCAGGAGTGTGATATTAAAGATTTAGAGCTTTTTGAACAAAGCCGCGTGCCGTATAGGGGGGTTTGTGCTGCGCTGTTTTGTTTATGGGGCTTTATGGAGATGAAAACCGGGCTCTGGGATATAGGTTGGATCGCTTTTTATCTGCTTGCAATTTCTGTTAATAATTGATTTTAGTCATTTTATATAATTTAAGATGCCATTTTTTTTTACACTGCAGATGGTGGTGCGAGTTTAGTCCATGTTTTTTTCGGAGGACTTATAAATGTGATGTTACAGTGTCAATGCAGTCTTGGTTAAGGGGCTCAATTACGAAAATATATACCGGTGTAGAGCTCCTTAAGAATGCAACCCAAATAGACTAATTTCGATCTAAATGAAGCACTTATCGATCCTGTTGTGTCTCCAAATGATGTATCGTGTTGCTGTCGGGTTCCTGCGTTATTAGTGTAATTCAAAACAAGCTCAACATAGTGCATGCTGGGTAGGGATACATAACAGGCATGGGCCCACAAACACCCACCCACACAAACGTTTTTTGTTCTACTCGGAAAAAAAACAAATCATTGGGAAGGTTGCGAAAACATATTGATTCGAAAGCACACTGCAAACAAAGGTGTGTAGCAGACCATTAAAAAGAGAGTTTACTTTGCTTAGCATCTCTGCATTTATTGGGACACAGCCGGCCGCAGGGCCAACCGATTTCTCCAAATGAGTCTGACGAGAATCCATCCTGAGTTTCTTACCAGGGAAACCTTTTGGCTAAATTAAACAACGTATCAACGACGAAGCAGTGACCCAACTGAGTTTAACTACAGAATACTGAATGAACTGCATTTAAAGTAGCAGGCTGTATGAAAACATTTGCATGTTTTCTGCTACTGAAATCCCAAAACAATACGTGGGTTGGTTTTACAAATCGTAGTACAATAGCAATCCAAGGGGGTGCTACTCTGCTTACCATAATGATACTTACCCCATCCAGGTTCAACTATCCTAATAGTATTCCTATTATACAACTTTTCTGGCCTTAATTTCTTATTAATGACTCCTATAGCGCAACCTGACACGAATCACAGCGCAAAAAACAATGTCGATTTTCGGGAAACTCTTCCTCTCATCTGGGCGCTTTCAGCGTTCTCTGTCAACGCTCGGCTTCGTCATTGTCCGCCCCCTCGCCCCCCCGCTCCTGCCAACCCCACTCGGTCAGCAGGGAACACGTCTTAATGCATGCACGTCATTATTTAACACTTAAGTATGGCTAAACATGACTATAAATCGTTATAACAATGATTATAGGTCATAAAAGTCGAAAAAAGGCATAATAGGTGCTCCTTTAAGAAATAGAACACTGCAAAATGCACATCCCACCATATACTGGTCGCCCAACTCCCCTTCCTCCTCGTACAACTTTAAAAATGGAGACCACTCACTCATCCACCCAGGGTCGGCTTAGCTCAGGATGTAGAGCAGTGGTCTTGTAACCGAAAGGTTGCTAGTTCGATCCCGAGCTCCTCCTAGCTAGAGTGTTGATGTGTCCCTGGGCAAGACACTTAACCCTAACTGCTCCTGACGAGCTGGCTTTGCATGGTCGACTCTGCCTTGGTGTGTCATTGTGTGTGATGTCAATCGCTTTGCTAAATCTAAATGTAAATGTAAATCCACCCAGTCAGTCAGTGTGACTCCACCCGGTCAGTCAGTCAGTGTAACTCCACCCGGTCAGTCAGTGTAACTCCACCCGGTCAGTCAGTGTAACTCTCTGTCTTTATAGGAGGGATCCTTCCGGCTGATCCCCGGAACAGTGAATCTAGCAGTGGAGCCTCCAACGTTTGTTCGGCAATAACTAAGGATAGGGGAAAACATTCATCCGTATGAGAATAAGGATAATTTGTTACCGCAATACTTGAGATAGAGTCAAAAAAGTTTTAGTACTCAATTCAACAATTGTTCCTGCCGCACTTTATTCTCTTTAATATTTAATTTGCTGGAAAAAATGTCATTGGTACCACTGTGTTTGTACAGAAAATGAGGCAAACTAAAACAGAATATAATATAGTAGGCGTACATATGAAAACACAGCAGCTCAAATGCTGTCGTCATGGTTACTCTGTCGTCGTCCGTCCCCCCCCCCAGTCACAGATGTACCCACTCTGGCACCCATGACATTCCTTCATGTGGAAAAAAACATATTTTTCGACGATCCCTTAAAGGGACATTTCATGGAGTTTCAGATTGAAATGGAACCTTCAATGAAGCTGCGATGACAGGAAGGTCCAAGCATGACGCAGGAGGTGATCGGAACGTAGACACTCGATAGTAAACATGCATCAACGATGCTCGGCCACATTCATTTTAAAAGATCTTTGGAACCCAAACCACAAAATATAAAATCTATCAGAAAAATCGTAATATTTTTGTTTGAATGGTATCATGAGTTCACGGCTGCTTCCCGGCCATCAGCCGTTAGATATAAACTGAGGTCCCAATCTGTTTCACAACACACCTCTCTATCCCGCTATATCCCTCCTCGCTGTTGGTCTGGGATCAGTTTGGCCTTTTAACCTCCCTTTATTCGCAAGTGGAATATATGTCCCAGAACACCGTGGCTCCAGATGAGATTTAACAGGCCTTCCTCCCAGTAGGCCATGATATTGAGTCCAACAAAAATAAAATATATATCACTTTTTGTCATAATTTCATCTTGTCTTTCCAGCTTGTTATTCCTAGTTCTCTCTCTCTCTCTCTCTCTCTCTCTCTCTCTCTCTCTCTCTCTCTCTCTCTCTCTCTCTCTCTCTCTCTCTCTCTCTCTCTCTCTCTCTCTCTCTCTCTCTCTCTCTCTCTCTCTCTCTCTCTCTCTCTCTCTCTCTCTCTGTCTCTCGCCCTCTCTCTCTCTGTCTCTCTCTCTCTGGCAGCCATCTGATCGGTTTTGAAGATTAAATGGCATTAGATAAATCCCAAATGTAAAGAAGGCAAAGGCCAAATCTGGGAGGTCAGGTTTCTTTCAACCCTGTGCGATTATCTTGTCTCATTTTAATTTTTTCTTGCTCTTTCTCTCACAGAGATACAGAGTGTGTGTGTGTGTGTGTCTGTCAGACACACACACACACACACACACACACACACACACACACACACACACACACACACACACACACACACACACACACACACACACACACACACACACACACACACACACACACACACACACACACCAAGCACACATCTCTGGCCTTAATCGCTGGCTCCTTTATCAGCAGACTTTCCACCCTTTCTTTCGGTTTTATTTTACACACAGAAACCGGGCCAGTGCCCAGCAGGGGTCCCACCGCTGCAATATCCCGCTTTCTGGCTGCAGTCATCAAAAAATAAGCCATAAGTTAAATGGTAAATGGACTGCATCTATATAGCACTTCTCTAACCACTGGCCACCCAAAGCGCTTTACAATTATTGCCTCACATTCACCCATTCATGCACACATTCACACGCCGACGGCGATGTCAGCCATGCAGGGCGACAGCCAGCTCTTTGGGAGCAGTAAGGGTGAGGGCGTCTTGCTCAGGGACACCTCGTCACTCTGCTAGGAGGAGCCGGGGATCGAACTAGCAATCTTCCAGGTACCAGTCAACCTGCAACCTCCTTTGTCACTCCCGCCCGATAAGCAATAGTTGAATTTGAAGCCATGCCTCACTGTTCGATTGGTGGAGCAGGTTATTCCCAATCCCAGTTTTGTTGTTCGCTCAACGTGTGTGCGCTGCTCTGCGGTCTCTGCTGGGGCTCCAAGCGACTGACGAGCAGTGACAAGATTTATTGTACCGCTGGTGCGTCTCCGATGACGGATGGTCGATTCCCTCATGAAACGGATGACAAGGGCATAAATCGAAGACAAAAAAAAAAAGACCAGAGCGCAATAGTTTAAGCCGTTGCAATTTGAAAATGGCTCCCCTCCTCATGACAAATCCAGGTCTTCTGAATCTAATCTTGATTCCTGGGTTTGTACCAGGAATTCACTGCAGTGAACCGCAACGCTGAATTATACTTTGGAATGTGTGCTGGGGTCTTATGCCTGACCTCCCAGTCCACGGGGGTTGAATGAGGTCGCGGTCACTCTGAGCTTGATTCACTGTTGGTAACACACTACCAGATCTTGTGCACTGGACGAGATAAAGACAATCGGAAAGAAAGTAAATCCTTTGTCAATAGAATACAAACAGAGGGATTAAGGCTGAGGTTAAATTATATCGTATTAGATTAAAGTGAAGTTGATCGTTAGATGTCTAATAGTAATGTAATAGTAACATTTCATTGGAGATGAATAGAGGACTCTTGGTAGGGGCAGTGGTGCGGCTGCAGCTATCTAAAGGTCCATCACATCATCGGCAAGGTGGAGTTGCTATAGTAACTGTAAGGGAAGCTGCTAATTCAAGGCATGCTGCTTGCTTGGTGACTTGATGGATGACTTTTAAGGATTGAAGTCTCTGGCAGAAACATCGGTTTCTTGTATTGAGTTATCGTTTTGTTGGTTTTTGTGTCGTCTCTAACGAGACAGTGTCAGAAAGGAACATTGGATGACATATTGAGTTCTTCAGCATCATTAATGAGCAACTTGTCGGTCCTGCTGAACGTATCATCTTGGTTCTCGGGTTTCTCATTTTTCTCCTAAAAACACTCCACCAAATTGTCATCTTATTTTCACACAAACATTATATTTTCTACTTGTATCCAAACCAAATGCTTGCATACGAACATCAATAACTTTTTTCTTTTCCTTATTAAACCTTTATTTAACCAGGTAAAAGACAAAAAACGCCAAATTTCCCACAGTTAAAAGAAAGTTTTGGGATTTCATTGCGATTGAATTAGACACAGGGACAATTTCCAATCCGTCCATATTCTCGGTCCTTCAGTAATGAGCCAAAGGCATCAAATGCACACTTTGGTAAATAATCACATACGAGAGCATGTATACGTTGGACATCAATCCACCCTCTGTGGTTCAGAGAGCAGGGACAGATCTCCTCTTTTTAGATTGTGTTTGATAGTTGCGTATGCTACCACGTATGCTACCGTCGTTGTGCGTGTCATCCCAGATATTCTGGGATGTGACCGCCTCAGGAAAGTGTCTCTCCAATCATTATAGCTCGACCTGTTCCGCATCCCACAGAAAAACAATTAAACACCCTCAGGTGCTATTTCTGGCAGGTCGAGGTCTTCTTACCGTATCAGATGAGCCAACTCTGGCATGCCCGCATCCTTTTATGTGATTGAACACGCTGTGATTAACCACACTAAAAAACAACTTTTCCTCCTTATCCGTGTGTGTGTGAGCGAGGGCTGTGCCTCAGCGGGCCGCGATATCGATTGCTCCTGTAGGTTTATCATCCTTCTTGCCTTTATGAGTGAATGCTGAGGTTTTGTTGTTGAAAATGTTAATTGTGCTCGGGCGCCATTTGACTCCCTCCCTACTTTGACTTCCTTTGGAAGCTCCCACACTGCACTCTCATTTAATACAAACGCTTAAGCAGTTTGCCGTTGATCAGTGTTTCAGGAAGTCTCAGCATGTTGCCTGCTTTGATATACGGCACTTGGTTAAAACCTAGCGTAGGGATGAAAGGCCTCAAGTGGCCAGGAGTGCAAGAGCCTCTTCTGAAAATCGAACAATGCACGCTTTTTCCTCCCTTGTTCTTTGTAAACATATCTAAAACCTCAATGGCTAATCGATTGCTCCAGGGGTAAAGCAGCATGTTTCTTCTCAAAACACCCCATAATGATCAATCGGTGCGGACAAAGCAGCAGGAAACCAGGCAATCTCACAGGTGGTCAATTCTTTCAAACTCTATGCTTCCAGGGGGGAAAATACAGGCATTGCCCTCGAGCAAAATGTGCAGCTGAAGAATTGACCGCTGTGCGTGTCTCTCTGTTTTGCGTGCAATGAAGAACACCCTGGCCGCCGCACAAACAGAACCCTTACCGCCGTAGTCAGGGCCATGGCGGGGCGGAGCTGCGTGGTCCTCTACCTCGTCGTCGTGTGCGGCGGGCCTGACAGTTCATCCATTCGGATTAGCGGTTCGCCGGTGTAAGCGATCAGTCGCTGACAGAGTACTCCCGTCCCGCGCCCATTAGTCAGCCCGTTACATGGGCCATGTCCCAGTCCCGGGCCCAGGAGGACAGGTAAGGGCCGCCGCCCGGGCCCCCTAGTGAGGGGCCAGGGGGTCTGGGAGTAATGACTGGGAGGACTGCGGTGAGATTAATGAGGCTTAGAGGAGGTGGGGGTCCCCGGAGCTTTATCTTAGACGTCTAACGCACACACACAGTCACACACACACAGTCACACACACACACACACACCGGCTGCACTGACAGGCACCGGGGTAGGGAATAACAGCAGAGAAAGACACGCCGCACCTGGCATGGTGCGCCGCGGCGTGCTGGGAGGGTAAAGGAGTTTCCGTCAGTTTCCATCAGAATTAGTACGGTTGAGACCCCGAAATGATCTGATATTCCGACGCTGCCAGCCTGCCTCAGAAGGTCAAGATAAAACCGGGGAACGGGGGAATTGGAATGGAAGTTAAAGGTCACGGAGATGAATTGCTGATTATGCTCTCCATGCAGGGGACCCCTTTCCCGTTCAATTAAAAACACGGCTTCCACCTTTTGTTTCGTCTGGCGAACAACAGCAGTAGAGGTGATGATTCCAAGCCTGGCTTGGCTCGCAGTCGGGCTGGGTGGCCTTATCATACTGATCAACAGACAGGGGCCGGGGCCCTTGATGGATTACACTGCAGTGCTCCACCTCCTGTGGTGGACCCGGGGGGTTGGGGGGGGAGTCCACTTGGCCCTCAGACCCCAAACTCATCAAGGGACTTTACATTTCCATAGCAGCAGCAGCAGCAGCAGCAGAGATACATAGACTGTGCTGCATAGTTCTCGTTTGACCAACATTCACACGTTAAAAAGACGGAGCATTGTTGGTCATTGCTTCGTGGATGCACCGCTTTGAAGCTGAATTCTGCCCCCCCCGATCTCCGTCTTGCGCTTTAACAGCACAGTCGGCTGAATGGGCCATTAGCTGTCTCGTCTCTGTTTAACATCCAAAGTCATGGGTTTCTGTTTCTTGCAAAACTGCATTTTTGTGCAGCTTTTGTGACTTTCAAGTGCCAAACCCTTTTCGTACCCCACGCCAGATTAAAAAAAGATTATTGTCACTTTGAATACAATCAATGCTCGTTTCCAGATGAGATCGCAGCGTGAGTTGTGTAGTATTTATGATGCAACCCAGTCAAAAGCAACATCATCCAATAAATACACGATGCTTCAATTTCACATGATAAACGTGGTATTCTCTTTGTGCATCTCTTTGTCAGTCATTTATCCTTCCAGACTTTTCTCTGCGTATATTGTTGAAGGGTAGCAGTGATGATTCCTCTCTCACAGCCTCAGTTTCTGTTTTTCCAACAAAGAAGATTGGAATGGTTTAAGACGCCGTTGAAAACAAGACGCACAGCGAGTCTGACACGTACTTGAAAGTCGAATAAACTTCCGTTCGAAAAACATCCAGGGTCGGCCGTGCACACTGTGTTTATCATCATTATTATTAACATTGGATCTTGAGAGGACAAAGGGTCGAGGGGGGGATAAGATGTGATTGGAGGGGGGATCTCGGCAGTGTGTGTGTGTACATCGGAGAAGGGAGATGAGGGCATCAGCAGGCCTGGCTGTACATAACGATGAACGTCCACCAGTGTTAGCTTAATCGATGGAGATGTCCTGGCTCAGGTGAAAGAAGCTCTGTCTCCATGACTTCCCCCACATTGTCTCCCATTACACTGCAGCAGGGCTGCCGAGCAAGCGCACATGCTGGGATGTGCGCGCACGCACACACACACACACACACACACACACACACACACACACACACACACACACACACACACACACACACACACACACACACACACACACACACACACACACACACACACACACACACACACACACACACACAAAGATAACCAATGAGCCCATTTCAGTGACCAGGCTTTCATTTACCTGTCCCTGCAGGAGGGCTTTTCCTCTGCATTGCTCCATGGTTCCTAAGTCTCTCTTTTACTTTCCTAGCTCTGCTTGCCTCTCTCTCTCTCTCTCTCTCTCTCTCTCTCTCTCTCTCTCTCTCTCTCTCTCTCTCTCTTCTCTCTTTCCCTCTCTCTCCCTCTCTCTCCTTCTCTCTCTCTCACTTTCTATCTTTTCACCCAGCCAGTTATATGTAATACTAATCAAACCTGTCCACTGGTTCAACGGGTTGGTTACTTAAGATTTACGAAGCGCAGGTTTCAATGTACTCAGTAGCCAGTTTTATATAGCAAACGTAGGAACTGCATACAAATCCTAACTGTGTGCGAAATAGAGTCAAGGTTATAGTTGCACAGGCCGTCAGAGTCCCCCTAACCCAAGTTAGGAGAGGTTCTGCACAGTTAGGTGAGGTTTAGGGGCCACTAAGATCGTTGTGTGTGTTGTGTGTGTGGTTCTCGGTTTCTCTTCGTTTCATGCATCTCAATATCTGCTAGATCACTATTTGTTCTTAAAGTCTGAGCTCATTTTAGCTGCTGCTTCTGAGTGGAGAAAACACAGCCCTAACAATTGTTATTTAAAAAAAATAATAATCCTGTTGTTCACTCTAAGAAAACACAGAAAGTATGATTGCTCTGGTCTCTTTTATTTTATTTTTCCTTTCCTTCCCTGTCTTAGTTCAACATTCAATGTTTGTTAACCGTTGACATCGAAATAACGGTTTCCCGTGACGTTAAACCGATAAACACTGCAGCTCACAGGACGACTTCTTCAGACGTAATCTCAGCTTTGAAGTCTCCTCACTGCCAGAGAGGTACTCACAACTGGTAAGCTCTGTCGCATCCAAAACATTGGTTCCACTCATCAGTGGTTTCCCCCTTGGGGTCCCCAGCCTGTCACTGGTATAAATCAGCTCAACGAGGGAACAATCCTCATAAGAGGTTGAGACTCCGGTTCCGGAACATAAAATAAATCCACACCAGTGTTTTGTGTCAGCAGTCTGGATCTGGCCATTAGTGCGAACCCCCCCCGTCCACCTAATGTGTGAATATATACTGTATATAATATATATATCTGGCTCAGTGCACTGGTCGAAGCCAAAACCAGGCACGACTTATGCCTTCCCCCCCACCCCCAATATGGCTGTCTGAATTACATGATAATGATAATGGGGATAGTAGGGTGTGGAAATTCACTTTGCCACGGCCGACTCCGGATGGGCTTGTTGCATGAATGTGAAATATGAACAATAGTGATAGCGCAGTCAGCTGCATGCTGTAGTAAATTAATAGCGGGAGTACAATAGATTCAATATGGATTGAATAGCAATTTTCGGGGTGAGAAAATTGCCTGTGCATAAGGCAAGCCCGTGTGTTATCGCATTCATTCAATCATGACGGAGTTGAAATAATGGAAAATTGATTTGGTTTAGACTCTGGGAAACGTTGCATGGGGATCCATGTCAAACGCCGTATTCGTTTTTTTTGCTGCATCCCAAATGCTAAAGGTGCGTGGTGAGGGTCAAATCACTGTGCAGGACCTGCCCTCTTGGACCGGACGTTTCCTCTCTCTCTCTCTCTCCTCTGTCTCCATGGCAACAGCTTAAGGAAGAAAAAAAAAGGAGGAGAGGGCCTTTGGAGATACACTTGGTACTTGAGGGACTTTCCATGGCCGGGGCTGAATGGCTAGACGACACACACTGACAAGGGAGAGATAAACAACACGAGGGGGACCAAAATATAGAAGATACAGCCCTCCCTTTCTCACAATTTTTTTTTCTCCCAAAGATAATCTGTTTGTTTGTCGTCAAGGGAGCGCTGGCCTGCCACTCGTGGAGTTAAAGATAACCGTAACAGGATGAGGTCTGGAGGAAAGCGAGTGAGATAACTCAAAATGGTGGGGCTAGGTTGACGCTACAAAGTTAAGACCTCAGCGACGCCTCTCGAGGGGAAACGACCAACAGCCAAGGGATATGGCCATTACAGAACACGGCGATTAGTATGGATTTCTTTATTCAGTTGTGCACACGCATTCAGTTCCACTTTAGCTCTTCGCCGTAGCCCGAGGCGCCTCCTCGACTCCACGTTTGACTCGTGTCCGTCCGGCTCGCTGGAGCGACCTTTGGCCGCCACGAGACGCCTCGCTAATGATTCTGCCTTCCCCGTCCCGACGCCCTCTCTGCGTGAGCTCTTTTGCGTGTGTGTGTACAGACCCAAAAAAACAGGGCTCAACCACTCTCTGTCTCCCTGGGAATCACAGCCGACGCTGGTGAATACCAATTAGCCGTAGAGTCAGTTGAAAGGCGACGTTTTTTAATTGGCAGCCCTCTGGTCTTCCCACTAGCTCCGGGGTCGGGATGAGGTATCTTTCTGACGGCTCTGACGCTCCGACCTCTCGCTGGCGTGGCGAGGATGAGTTTGGCGGACGTCTTAGCATGTCGGGCGGCAGCTGACTGTTTTCGACAGAGCTGACACGGACTGTCTCGTTGGCGAGTAGAGAACAAGAACCACCGCCAGGAGGCCGTGCTGCGAGACTTTGAGCACCAACTGAAGTCCGTGATGACGTAGGGGCTCATGAGAAGACGATTCATGGTGTGCTGGTGATGATACGTGATGGGATGCTTCAGGATTTAGTGATTTACGATGGAGGTAGCATCCGTAACTCTTTGATAATGGTACGTTTTGCTCTTGGCAAGGGCTGGGTTGTTATTTATTTACTTCTGGGTCTTTGTGACTGTGGTTGCGCAAAACAAGTGTTTTCCTTAACTTATTTAACAAAGTTAAATGGATTCACTACCCCGGCTTTAAACATTTGTTTTTGGTTTACTGGATGCATATTTGATATCGGTTTAGCAATACCACACATAATGTTTAAAGGTTTTCATCGTGAATGAACATAAGTGATGAGCTTCTTTTTTTTTTTACAATGCAGTTTACAACTGGTGCCTCACCATTGTAGTTGTTCCAGGTGCATGCTGGACTAAACACAAAGTGCCTTCCCAGCCCACTGGCAGAACAACACAAACAACATAAAACGGCAAAGCTTCAATTCCCCCTGCTGACGTGCCACAGATATCCTTCCCACAAACACAACCGGTGTTAACCGGCATCAACATTTTACAGCAAGTCGGAGGGTCTGTGGGTGAACTTCCCCGGCACGCTGAATCTGTAGCGGCGCTATCACGTTAGACACAGACACAGCGTCATCCCCTCTCGTTCCAATTCAGCTCCTCCTGCCATAATACAAGCAGCTCCACTCCGTTATTGACAAACACTTTGGAAGGAACGAACTCAGGGATACACAGACCAAAGTTACACACCACATATCCTGCCTGCCGCATTGTGAAAGCTCTGGTCAAAAAAGAAAAGGGAGGGTTTGTACTTATTTTTTCCGGTCTGGCAGAGAAAGGGTTTTTGTGGCGTTTCATACCTTGTGGACCTGATTGGGGAGTCATTACTTTCCGCTGGCCCGTCAGGGCCCGTCTTAGCTCGAGGATGTGGGGGAGAGCGGGTTTTATATGAGCGGCAGTGGCGGCAAAGGGGGGATGGTTGTATGAGTGAAACGGGAAAGGGTACACATCCCAGTTCCAGGGTTGTGATGCGTTTGTTAGCACTTTGTCAGTCGAGGTGCTGAAAGGGGTTATGGCGTGTGATGTCCGACGGGACGAAAGACCATGGCCGTGTCCGCATGCCAGACATTGTTATACCTGACAGAAAGCGAACGGAGACCTCAGAGTTGTTCTGTACTACGCACTTCCACAAACAAGAGGCTCTTCTAAAGGGAGATAGGGATGTGAGAAGTGAGAAGGACGCATGCAGAGGACATGGGCGGGGAGGGGGGGCTACAACAGAGAGAAACGCTTCTTAGCAGCTAACACACACACACATTATTTACCTGTTTGTTATGTGCACAGACCGGGTGGAGCACCCAATGCCTGTGGGTTTTCTATCTGCTTCGTTAAGGCCCTTAACGAAGCAGATAAGGGTTAAGGGTTGAAGAGAATCGGATGTCTGTAAAGGCAGCTGACAGCCGCTTGAATTAAGCTTTCCTCAACAGAGATCATCGAAAATCATACTTTATGGTACACGTTATGCCTCTGCTGCATCACATATGTTTTGTGCCATTTGGCTGTGCCTGCCTCGTTGTAGATAATGGCCAGTCACATATGATGTCAGGCCTCAATGTCGTGTGCTGCTGAATGTTGCTGTCACTGTTTTGTTGATACCTTTAAAGGAACAGTGTGTTGATTGAAATGGCATCGATGGAAACGGACTTGGCCGAAATGCTAAGGATGCTAATCACACTGGACCTTTTAGAAATGGACAGAGAGAGAGAGAGAGAGAGAGAGAGAGAGAGAGAGAGAGAGAGAGAGAGAGAGAGAGAGAGAGAGAGAGAGAGAGAGAGAGAGAGAGAGAGGAGAGAGAGAGAGAGAGAGAGAGAGAGAGAGAGAGAGGAGAGGGAGGTTGTTGAAGGGTACTCAACTCTACTGCTGTGTCCGCATGCGAGGGCATATCGGCCAGACAGCTGTGTCTTCAGAGAACTCTTTTGTCCATTGAAGGCAAGGCCGCATACAGAAGCAGAGGGCGACGAATGTGTCTACGATATTGCTTTGAATGATTGCTGCTCTATGTTTGTATCTGCAAGCACTCTCCGTCTGGACAAATACACCTGGGCTGTCGCATTTCAAACCATGCCTGGCAGAGCCTGAGTTACATTTCATTAAATTGTTTACAGGTGTCTGCCTCTTCCACCGTGTGCTTGTCCTCCCAAATCATCTGTCACAAAAAAATATATATATCCCCAAACTCTGTATCGGTAAACAAACCCGATTTTAACCCGAGACCTGAACGCATTTTAATGTCACACTTTGCTCTGCAGAGCTCTGGCAATTTCTCGCCAGGCGTTTATGGAACACCGATTCGTATCTGCATCTGTCAAAGCGTATCTGCAGGCAGCAGGCGTGCTGCACGTAGAGACTTTACAACGTGCTGCTTTGCTTCCTTCCGCCCAAAATCCCCAAATGTGGCGGTGGTCACAGCCCGGTTATCCATCAGCCTGACTGAGCGGCCGGGAGAGGGCCAGCATCAGCACGCACCACACCAGGGCGGGGGGAATTTGCGATATGCATACATACAGCATAGTGGTTAAGGACTTCACCAGGTTTTCACTAAAATGATAAATCAATCAGGCACCTGTGAGCTTGCGGTTCTGACGGCTTTAATTCGGCCGTACATTGATTCCAATGAGCTGTATGTTTTATTCACAAGGATTCCATCAATCATGTACTCTCCGACTGTCAGACATTGATGAACGTGGTGAGGGGAATTAATATGCATGGGGGACCACACAACTAGCCTTTCGTCTGCATGTTTGCATGTTGTTCCGACCGAGCATAAACACACACTCTTTCTCTCTCTCACTCTCTCTCACTCTCTCTCTCTGTCCTCTTCACTTGCTTGCTACCTTTTGCTATCTCTCTGTCTCTCTCTTTATCTCTCTCTCTCTCTCTTGCGCTCTCTCTCTATCGCTCTCTCTCTCTTTCTCACGTACACACAAAGACTCACAGACGTCGGTGTACGCACGAAACGAAATAAGCTGCGTTCAGCAATTTCGAAAATAATCTATTATTCATAATGGGGTTTAAAGTAATTTGGTGGCTTGTTTTTGAGCAGGTGAAATAAAGAGGGAAAGCTGAAAGCCATTACTGAAACAAGAAGTCGACTCCAGCCACACGCACACACACACGCACACACACCCGCAAACGCACACACACACACACACACACCCAATGAACCCACATAGCCCTCAAGAAATAACATTTAGCTATCGTTGAGCATAGAGGAAAACGGAAAGAGGTAAATGGGTTTCAAAACCCCACAATCCTTCAAAACCAATGACAGGTCCTACATAGCTTTTAAGTGATTACGTGGGGAAATTTTGAAGGTTTTTTCTGCCCTCACTCTCACTCTCCATCTCTTTGGACTCTGAAGCCAAATTCGTCTATCTACCACGGCCATGAAGCAAGCAAGGGAAAGCCGACATTTTCGAGTGCCCCTTCTGCAGATTATGTTCGTTCATTATATTATTGTCTGAGGTCGCGGCGGCTGTACCTGTTGTTGTTGTTTCAGCTCTGATAGCGGTGTGCGGGGCCGCTCGCCTTCCCTTTTTCCGTCGATACGGCTCCTCTCTTTCTTTCCGAGCGAAAGATGAGATTGGAACTGGAGGACGCTGTCAGCGGGGCCAGATGAGCCCGTCTCTTGGCCATTGGCCCTCTTCACCTCCACAGATTGTTTGGCAGCAAAGTGTGCGTTGTTTGTTGTTTTTAGGAGCATGTTCTATTAAATGATTACTCTAATCTCTCTCTCTCTCTCTCTCTCGCCCTCTCTCCCCCCTCTCTCTCTCTCCCCCCTCCCCCCTCTCTCTCTCTCTCCCTCTCCCTCTCCTCTCCGTCTCTCTCTCTCTCTTTCTCCCTCTCCCTCTCTCTCTCTCTCTCTCTCTCTCTCTCTCTCTCTCTCCCCTCTCCCCTCTCTCTCTCTCTCTCTCTCCCTCTCTCTCTCTCCCCCCCTCCCTCTCTTTCTCTCTCTCCCCTCTCTCTCTCGCCCTTCTCTCTCTCTCTCTCCCCCCTCCCCCCCTCTCTCTCTCTCTCCTCTCTCTCTCTCTCTCTCTCTCTCTCTCTCTCTCTCTCTCTCTCTCTCTCTCTCTCTCTCTCTCCCTGCAGGTATTCACCAGGTATGGGAAGTGCTACATGTTCAACGCGGTGGAGGAGGGGAAGAGCCTTCGAACCACCATGAAGGGGGGCACGGGGAACGGCCTGGAGATCATGCTGGACATCCAGCAGGACGAGTACCTGCCGGTGTGGGGGGACACAGGTAGGAGACCCCCTCTATACACACTAGTACCGACCAGGGAGGAGACAGATACCACCTAAACACAAACCAGCAGGTAGGGCTCGAGAACACCTACACACACATCAAGAGGTAGGGCCCCTGAAAGGGAATGAACTCTTCTACTGTCTCCGTTCTACATGCAAACCCAAGCCGCGGCCTCTCCCGCTCTAAAGCAAACTCAAAGCTGTTCCCATTCCTGCATCCCTAAAGTGAGAATGATTTAATTGTTATCTTGACGGTTAAAACAGCAAAAAAAAAAAAAATTAATAGGAGCGTAGCACACCAATGGGGAAAACACATTCAAAGTTTTAATCATCTAAATGACTAATTTAGCACATGCTTTGTAATGGTAAACCAAACTTCCAACATGAAAGGAGAGTCTGCTCCTGCTGTTAAGTGGGGCAGGGTGAGTAGCTGAAACAGAGACGACCGCAGTATATGGAGGAAGGGAATGGAAGTAAGTAAGAGGATTTTAGATCCATAGGGACACTGCAGACACTATAGTGAAGGGTTGCTCCTTCCAGCGTCAAAGATACATCGCTAGAAAGAGGCCGGATTCAGACGTACATTGTTCATTCAGAAGCCACTCGTGTTTAAAATGAATCGCAACATTTATTGACAAGACTTTTGGCGATTAGACACCATCAAAGGATTCTTCGCGGGGACGTTGGACGTATGAAGCGTGCCGGCAGATCACTCCCCTCCTGATAGTGTCTGGAGGCTGGTGGGGGTGTGGTCGTGGATTGAGTGCTTCGCCCCTGGAGGACATAATCTCTTCCTCCGCAGACAGGTGGAGTTTAATCCCGGGGGTGAAGGGGATGGAGGAGGGCCGAGTCTCGAGGAAAACAACGGACAAGTGACAGGCATGAATGACAGATTACGTCTATATACTCGGTGGCGCACGGTTGTACTCCTGTTAAGGAATGAGGTCCTGATTGGTTGAGAGAGCCTGGGATGACCGCGTGGGAATTTAGAACCAGACATAGAGCTATGAGAAATAGAATGTCGTCTTCCTGATTTGACTTTCTCTTTAGCTGCGTTTGTGATCCTCACCAGACACTATTCATTCAAGAGGGGACATCGCTGTTATTTCCCATCAAAGGCCCAGTCGGCAGTCAGTGTCCTCTGAGGATCTTAGATTCAGAAGGTACTTATGGCCGTTATTTATGTACGAGGGAGGGAATCAATGCTGTGTTGCACTTAGGGACCCAATAGGCTTTGAAGGTCTCACCTTAAAAGTACCTTGGAACTCAGCTTTTCGACCAAAAAATAATAGTTTTTGCAATTCGTCCTTTAATTCCAATCAGTGTATCCTCCTCTCTGTTTATCACGGCCGTACAGACGGGCTTAACATTTGTCTGACTGCGCATCTTGAGGTGAAAAATCTTTATCGATATCCGCTGTGCGTCTCTTCGCATAATCCTGCGTTTCAAATCGCATTGTCATGCATAACTTGTCTAGGCTGCAATCAGCAACTTTGGCTTTTCTGCCCGGGACTGTGTCCTAAAACTGAGCACTAGTCGGTCGACTGTTGCCTTTGCCATTTGCTGAGCATGTAAGCACAAAGAAGCCAACTTTCTGATAGTTATACTGTTAACTAGGATCTTGAATCAGTGCGGTGTATTAAAAAACCCTCTACGTGGTCCCAGGCAAGCTTCCAAAAGAAAAATGATTGGTTTTTATGTTTGAAAATGTAAACGTCATTGGATAAAAATGTGTTTTCAAATATTATTGTGAGCCTTCTATTAAGCCTCCTGGTGTAATGAATAAATCATATTTTAATGCTTGTATTTATCCTTCTGGCTCCTCTTGTAATTGTATTTTTTTTTTTTTTTGGTAAACAAACCCGTCCTCACAATATTTGATATTCATATATAACATAACGTTATGCGTTAGAGACCAGCTCACGTCTGAGTCCTGATATAGGCCGTGGGTCTGGGGAGGTGTCCTGCTGTCCCCAGCTGGGACTGGGAACCAGACCGACGGGCCCTTGGTCAATAGCCTGTGATCCTGGATCAGAAGCTGGGATCAGCGAGCTGACCCTACACTGTACAGCTTCTCCGTACTATAGAGGAGGTGATGTATTCATGCTTTCTGCACCGCAGCCAACCCCATGCTGTCTGCACAGGGGTCCTCTCTGACAATCGTGTTCTTCCCCCCCCCCTTATGGAATTAATTAGCCTGAAGTTGCTGAGTCACCCACTTTCTGACACACACACACACACACACACACACACACACACACACACACACACACACACACACACACACACACACACACACACACACACACACACACACACACACACACACACACACACACACACACACACACACACACACACACACACACACACACACACACACACACACACACACACACACACACACACACACACACACACACACACACACACACACACACTTACACACAAACACGCACATAGAAACACACACATGAGCCACCACACACACGCACCCAAACAGTCAGCTGCCCAACTCCCATCCATTATCTCTGTTCCCTCAAGCTACCTGTCTCCAGCCCTTGTCACTATTCTACTGGGCTCAGCCGCTAATGGAAGACAGTCCTTCTATTTCTGCCCCAGTAGTTCTAGCTTTGTTATCGGGCCATCCATGCCTTATCTCAGCAAAGGGGAAAAGAAAGACGCAAAGAAAACATCTTTGTGTTGATTTGGCATATTTGAGCGGGCAGACAAAAGGCAAATTAAATTTTCGGAAGCTCAACACGCTTCCAAATTTTGTAGGCCGTTAGTCATTGTCCAATCGAGATGAACATCGCACTGTGGTGTAATAAATCAAAGTCACCGGGCTGCAGCCTCCCTACACAGGCCAGGACAAAAGACTCAATGATTCATTTTTTGTTTGCGTTATGGGGAATCATTTACAATCTCTTCTGATCCGCTTCGATCCCCTAATGTGATGTGATGTGTGTCGTCTCAAAATGTGTTCTGTCGCTTTGGCGAATGCAGTGTGGACTAGCTAAAACGCTCCATCGTAGCAGTCTTGGGTTAGCTGGATCTAGGCGGGTTGGCGGAAGGCTGATTTGGTTTAATGTGCAAAAGGGGGAGAGTGTGAGTGGGCCCCGCAGAGTCATCTCCCCTCTCCCGCGACTGTGGCACAGAATGCACTTCATTTGTGTTGAATATTTAATGTCACATTTATCGATTGCATTTTTAATGTCACAGTTGGTCGCTAACAGGAAAGAGCGTTTCTGGTGGCTGGTTTTGTTTCGCCTTTGTTTTCTTTAGTTAAAACGACGAGAGAGTGTCTCCTTTCTCCCGGTGGCCACATTAGCCGTGACTCAACGGGTCTGTTGCCTGGATACCGGGCGTTGATAAACCGCTCTGATCGTAGCGGGATGATCGCCCCGTCGTGATGAAGGAAGTAATGGCCTGTTGTCGGGGTGACTTACCCTTGCATCCTGCGTAGACCCCCGCACTTCGTGAGATTTCCATAGCCCCCCACAGAGCGATGACTTGATCGGGCTCTGGTCTGTGGCGTATGTCACATCGTCTTCAGTTCACGGAATTCATATGTGTGTCGTAGGGTGTACCGTAGAGGTGGAGCGGCTGTGACAGATGTATTCGAGGTGGTTTATTTAACATGCTTAGCATATCACACACATGACAACCATCAAGATAACCAGCCCGGTTTTACTGAAGCTGCTGTTGTTGTTTAACAGTTCGGGGCAAAGGGAGCAGTTTGAAACCCAGCATGCGAGGGAATCTGCCATCCCATAAAACAAGATCGTCCCGGTTGTTTTACGGCGGTCGAGATTGACAGGTCGGGGAAAAAAAACAAGGAACCACAACGGCATTGGGGCTCGGCTATAAATAAGAAATATTGGGCTTATCAAAATCCAAATGAATAGTTTTTATGAGATACTTTATTAGTGCCGTTTACGGTCACGTGACGGTCGGTTCTCATTACCTGGGAGTCCTTCCGCTCTGTCCTCCGAGCCTGTCCACGAGGAGTTATGTCTGAGCCAACCGATGGAGGGATTTGTCTCACAAATGTTCAGGACGCATTGGTCCTGTGCTTGACCTTTTCAACACCAGACTGGACATGGAAGAATGCAGGTCGTTTGTCTCTGGCTTCCACAGGCCAGAACGCAGGTTTGCAACTTTTCTATACTTTACCACTGGGAGCCATTGTTGGGTATCTGACCTTGGATGGCTGACAGGAAGTCTCTCATCTGGAAACTCTCCAGATTTCCATTTCACAGTCAAATCTCAAAGCGTGTCTCTGGGTAGAGTGGGCTGCAGCCGAGGGGCTCTTCAGTTTCAGACAAATGTTCAAGTTATTCAGACTAAGCCACTGAAAGGCGAGTTGGAACGGCTGTTTCACGCTTGCATTGTTCCAGCTTGCTCAGTCAGCACCGCCTGATGCTTCTAGTTGTATTTTAACTTCTATAAAGACCTTTGTTGATTTCCAGTTGGCTGCTGTGTTTCGTTAAATTGACGTCGGCAGCACCAACACAAATATATCTAACAAGAAGTGAAGGGAAGGGAGTGTGGACCGTGTGTGTAGAACATGGTGTCGTGTCTCCGTCCAAGGGGTTGGTTCTGTGTGAGTGAGGAGGGTTTCATGGTGTCACAGGGCTGGGTCGGATAAGCGGCTTCACCCCGTCAACCGCGGGGATCGGAGCTCCAGCCAGCTTGTTTGTTGAGGATCAAGGAGGCTTCAAGGCCGGTCTTTGCACTGTGTTGAATCTGTTTCAGACCGCGTCAAACCACATCTAACCCCCATGTCGGCTCAATTCTTTGGGAAAGGCATTAGGAAATATATTGACATTATGTTTTGGGAATTAGAGTCTGAATGTGTATCGAGTCATATTTCAGTACTTTCCTTGCTTGGTGTTTCACACTACAGCCTCCCCGATCACAGTTGATCATGGTTCTTCCATTCAGATAATACAACTTCTATCCATCGGTCCTGGTGCGGTGGATAACATTGTGCGTGTGGGGTTAAAGAAGGACATTTCAGTGTGGCTTCTTTCATTTCTGAGGTAGGTTTTCACCAACTGTAAGTGTCGTTTCTGTTCTCAGCAGTATTGACGTTACCTCTTGATGAATGGAGCTTTTCATTTTCAATTCTCCATCCATGTCTTTTGATATTTTTGGACATTTAGCCAGACCAAAACTGTATTGGTTCCACTGCCAGTATCTGCTGTGAATCAAAATCCTGGAGAAGTAGTTTTAGTTCTGCGGTAATATAGTGTTGTCTGCTTGGGAATCCGTCTTATATTCAAAGCATCAAGGCAGTTTCACACAGTGTGTGTGCGTGTGTGTGTGTGCGTGTGTGTGTGTGTGTGTGTGTGTGTGTGTGTGTGTGTGTGTGTGTGTGTGTGTGTGTGTGTGTGTGTGTGTGTGTGTGTGTGTGTGTGTGTGTGTGTGTGCTTGTCTGTGTGTGCTTGTCTGTGTGTCTGTTTGTGTCTGTCTATCGGAGTGTGTGTCTGTGTCTGCGAGGTGCTGTGTCCTTCTGTGTGTGTTTGTGTGTGTGTGTGTGTGTGTGTGTGTGTGTGTGTGTGTGTGTGTGTGTGTGTGTGTGTGTGTGTGTGTGTTGTGTGTGTGTGTGTGTGTGTGTGTGTGTGTGTGTGTGTGTGTGTGTGCTGTGTGTGTGTGTCTGTGTTGTGTCTGTCTGTCGGAGTGTGTGTCTGTGTCTCGGTCTGTGTCCTTCTGTGTGTGTGTGTGTGTGTGTGTGTGTGTGTGTGTGTGTGTGTGTGTGTGTGTGTGTGTGTGTGTGTGTGTGTGTGTGTGTGTGTGTGTGTGTGTGTGTGTGTGTGTGGTCTCCTTGTTCAGACACAGCCAGGACATGGTATCTGAGGTTAACTGGGCTGGTTGTTGTTCTCATCCTTCTCTATCTGCTATTGGACATCCAGGGGGGGGGGGGGCTGACACCTGGGTCATCGCCAGAGCGGGAAACAGATCGATTACGCTCTGGATGTCTGCCAGTGCTGAAGTCCCTGGAGGTGAACCTGTTCACAGTGTTTGATTTATCACTCGATACTTTTGATTTGTGACTACGGATGTGTGCGTGCTTGTGTTTGTCTGTGGATGCCCGTGTATATGTGTATGTGTGTGTATATGTGTACATTGCATGCATTTGTGTTTGTGCGCGTTTACGTGTTCATTGTGTGCGTGTGCCTGTGCGCTTCGGGGCTCCCGTCGTTACTCATTGTACCAGCTGACATGCAAGGGCACACTTGGCCTAATATAACCTTTTGCTGCGTGCCTCTGTGGCATTAGAATCACAAAGCTGCAGCAGCTCGCTCTGGAGGCCTGTGTGGGCCATGGATGATTGCACCAGGCCAACAGACACAGGCAGCAGCAGCCCCAGCGGGCAGACCACAGAGGGAAAGGTGGCCACTTGGTATTTGCATTTGTTTTGTTCTTCCGGTGGGATGAATAACACTCACACACTCACACATGAGACTCTATGCGTCTGCTATGCACACGCACAACCAGACACAGCCTGGACCACGTCAACGGATACAGATACACAAAGACACACGAGAATCGGCAGAAGTTATAACGCACGTACACGGTCTTGCGAAAAAGAGAGCACGATTAATCGGTTTCTAGAATGCCCGGGGAGGCATGAGAGTGCAACACCGTCATTTATTTTAATCAAGGTTTATTCAGCAATTGAATACAAGTTGATCGCATTGGGACTGGTTAGGATGGCTTCCCATTGTCAGGCCACCCCAAGTGGAACCAGGAATCTGTTTTAGGAGGTTTAAGACGGGCAACGATGGAGGGAGGCGCTGATGAAATGTTCAGCAACACAATGTGTATCCCGCCCTGGCCAAACACACAACAAACACACTATCCTTCCTTTCTCTTGATCACCGTAGATCAGAGGGGCTGTCTTGACACGCCCGCGATCGCTTTCCTTTGAGGACCGACGATGAAACACACATGTAGGCAAACTCAGTAACGCGCATAGAGACACACAGATACGCATGCACATACTCTTGGCTGTCAAGTAAGGGTTGTCATTGCTGGCGTGCAGGTGCCAACACATGGCCATGGCTGGCACAACACAATCTGCTGTAGCTGGAACAAGGGATTTGGGGGGTAGCGGGTTGTGCCCTCGCTATACACACACATGCACGCACATTCACGCACGCAGGCAGGCAGCAGGCAGGCACAGATACAGACACGCATATACACACGTACAGGCACACATACAGACACAAGCACACACACACACACACACACACACGGATACACACAAACGCACAGACCAAACACACACACACACACACACACACACACACACACACACAAACACATACAGGCACAGACACGCTCACACACACACAGTGTGTGTTTACATGGGACAGCTAGATCGGATTAAACCTTATACCGATTTTGCTACTCGAACGGACCGTGTAAATTATCTGAACGTACGTGGCCTTTAAGAGATTGGATAATGGCCACTACCCTAGGTGGCGCTGTAGGCAGGGGGGGTGGGGGAGAGCCTCTTTTTATATATTAGGTAAGAACATCTAATTTGCCGAAATTGATAGCTTATACAATTAAGAAAAAACAACGGTGGGCCTCTTCATAACTAATTTACTTCTTTTTTTTATTCAATAATGTAATCTTTATTATTATTTTTCTTTTCTTTTTTACAAACCTTAATTTTTGGTGCCCCCCCCAGGTGCCCTATGCACTCTGCGTACTCTGCGTATAGGGAGCGGCGGGCCTGGCAGTAGCCCTTCAACAAGTGGTTATAGAGCCACTTCCGGTTGACCTCTACGTCCCAGCAACAGGAAACTCAGGCGGCATTCGAGGAAAGCCGGAGGAGTCCGCATACGACCGAGAGGTCGGAACAATGGAGCGTCGGAGAAATGACATGGACCCGAAGTGAACTGACAGCTGTCCCGCATACGGCAACAATCCCTTCCTCCTCCATGTAGCGATTCAATCTGGACTTCAGAGAGTCAAAGCCAAAGTTCCTTTCCCCCAATTCCTTCTCCACCATGGCCGAGATAACCCCCACTACGAGTCTTTGTTGTGGAAGTCCCAGAGAGTCATAGAACCCGATGCAGTCTTTAAGATTCACAATATCAGAGAATATCCCCGTCAGTTCGGTCGTGGCGCAGTCAATGAATAAAGATCGAATACGCGTCAAAAGAAAAAAACTTTGTTTTGACAGATGTGCCCGAACCTACTTTTTTACAACCTTGTTTAAGAAAAAAATGTAGTTGTAATTCAGCCTTGGGTGAGATCGAAGCGTAGTGTGTACTGGATAGCATGTTGATGATGATCCACTTCTTATAGGGGGTAATGGCATGACACTGGCGTCCTCCATCTTCTGCGTCACCTTTTTAAAAATTGTAATCATGTTTTCCGACGACGATAACCATAAACACATAAAGAAATAATTAAAAAATTATATTTATAAAGAAATAAGAATTGTTTATATGTCTACGGCGACAACGACACGACTACCGTCTCCTTCTACTTCCCGCTCACGTACCCCCCGGCCTCAAGATCTCGAACTCGCCCAGAATGCGAAATCCGATGCGAGACACGACGCGGGTTTACACGCAGGTAGAGATCGGACTACGATCGAGTTATCTGGGTGTTGTTATCCGATCGCGCTTGTCCGTTCATGTACCGATTTCGGTCCGAAGTAGATTTGGGTAAAAGGTGTTTACATGCATTTCAAAAGTCTGGTTGAGGTCTTATTCCATTCTTTATCCGACAATGACATGTAAACGCACTCACAGACACACACACAAACAAATACCTAGGCTCGACCCGCGGGCAAAAAACTAAATGCAGCGCAAACATTTTCACAAACAAAGTCATTTGTATTGGTTATTCAGTGCACACACACACTCGCAGAGAAATACATAAATCCACACACACAGATCCCAGCGGCCGCCTGCCCAGTTCCCGACCGATAGAGCTCCGAGCCGGCGCCTCAGGAGACGAGAGCCCTGATTGGGCGTCAGGGTGGAGGTTTTATTAAAGGTGGAGGAGCTGTTTCAGCCTTTAGTGGAGCCAGAGTAGGCCGTGGGCCACACTGCGCTCCGCCCAGTGAAAAGGAACCTAGATTTAAATGCTAAACCAATGCAAATCCAAATCGCTGTGAAATACTCTCAGACCTGGAACTGTCTCCCAGATAAAGAGACCACCCCCCGAGGACGGAACGGGGAAATGTTAATCTCGCCCCCCATACATATGAAATCAGCGCAAATGCAAATCCCTCGTCCCATTCATGTTTCTTTTCATCGTCACACGAAACAATGGGTGGGGCTAGACGGGAAAGTCATGTCGCGGAGAAATGTGACGCAAAGGGGAGGTCACAGTCAAGGCGGTACGTTGGACCAATGCGTCGGATCGCCTGATCGGAGTACAGCTCTCTCTCTTCACACGTTGAGGTCGGGTTGGGGCGTCCCAGGACCCCATGAGACCCCTTGATTGTATTCGCTGTGGTCGTGTCTTTAGTGCAGGACTCCTGTCCAACAGCAGGACCTTTAAATGGACTCACGCGATGGGCCGATGATCCCACGGACAGACGGTCCTGAATCTGAAGGATGAACGACGATTTTAAAAAGTTTGGTTTTGGTAATGTTTGATAGAAATTATGTTCTAGACCTTGAGAGGAGATAAACAAAGTAAAGAAACGCACTAAAACAACTGAGGTATGACTTGCTGACCCTGTCCTGAAATATATTTGGTACAACATAAAACAGAAACATAAAAGAAGTCCCTTTGTCGCACACCCAAAAATGGAATGAGGGAGATGGATGGACGGGGGAGAGAGAGAGAGAGAGAGAGGGGGGGGAGGGGGAGAGAGAGAGAGAGGGAGAGGGAGAGAGAGAGAGAGAGAGAGAGAGAGAGAGAGAGAGAGAGAGAGAGAGAGAGGAGAGAGAGAGAGAGACGGGGACAGACGGAGAGGGAGGGAGGGAGGGACAGGGAGGGAGGGAGGGAGAGGAGACAGACAGGGAGGGAGGGAGAGAGACAGACAGGGAGGGAGGGAGAGAGACAGACAGACAGACAGGGAGGGAGAGGGACAGACAGACAGACAGACAGGGAGGGAGAGGGACAGACAGACAGACAGACAGACAGACAGGGAGGGAGAGGGACAGACAGACAGACAGACAGAGTGGGACTCAAGGAGAGAGATTCAGACAGAGAGAGAGAGAGAAAGAGGGAGGGGAGGGAGAGAGAGACTGCAAGGGAGAGAGCGAGAGAGGGAAATAACTTACATAAATTGCATTAAATAGTCCGAGGATAGTTGTGTTGGAACCGTTTTTGCTGGCCAGGTCGTCCTTCAGCGAGGTGGAGAGGGACGGGTCCGAGCCGGCCTCAGTGCATCGACCGGCCCCTCTGAGTCCCGTCCTCAGGGCCCCAGGCGTCGCTTTATATCCGTGCAGGGAATCCATGGAGTCAAGGTGGCTCCCGAGCAGAATTTCAATTTCTCTCTTTCTTCAAACAGCATCTGGCTGTCAACAAATGTTGTACCATACAAAGCTTTGGGTTTCCTTCCTATTCCCCCCACGAATCCTCCAGTGGGAGAGGAAAAAAAGCTTAAATCCTGAGTGTGTGTGTGTGTGTGTGTGTGTGTGTGTGTGTGTGTGTGTGTGTGTGTGTGTGTGTGTGTGTGTGTGTGTGTGTGTGTGTGTGTGTGTGTGTGCGCGCATGCGCATGGGGAGTTCTGCAAAGCTTCACCTTGTCTGTGCAGGCGCATGTGTGCTTGTCTGTGCAGGCGCATGTGTGCCTCTTTGTGTGTGTGTGTGTGTGTGTGTGTGTGTTGTGTGTGTCCCTCTGTGTATGTACGTGTGCGTGCCTGTGTATGTGTGTTGGGAGATGTGTGGTGTTTTCTATTGTATGCGATCTTACAGGTGCTCCCACTCTCTCTCCCCCCCTCCCTCCCCCCCTCTCTCCACCCCCCCCCCTCCTCCCCCTCTCCCCTCTCTCCCCCTCTCCCAGAGGATACGGCGTTCGAGGCAGGCGTGAGGGTGCAGATCCACAGCCAGGCAGAGCCGCCGTTCATCCACGAGCTGGGCTTCGGCGTGGCCCCAGGCTTCCAGACCTTTGTGGCCACTCAGGAGCAGAGGGTAGGTGCCTCTGGCCGGGCCGCCGCGGCGCTGGGACAGGGAGAGCACGGCCTCCAGGAAGAAGGGGAAGCTCATCTCCATATCCACCCGTCCGTTTCGTTCCGTCCTGTGTGTGTGAATGTGTGTGTGTGTGTGTGTGTGTGTGTGTGTGTGTGTGTGTGTGTGTGTGTGTGTGTGTGTGTGTGTGTGTGTGTGTGTGTGTGTGTGTGTGTGTGTGTGTGTGTGTGTGTATGTGGTTTTGTGTAGGTGTGTGGTTTTTACTACTGGGGTTTGTGGGTACGTGTATTTGTTTTTATGATGTGTGTGTGTAGGTTTACGTGGACATATTGTTTTTTGTTTTCTGCGTGTATGTGTATTTGTGTCTTTTATTGTGTGTGTGTGTGTGTGTGTTTCTAGATGTGTGTGTTTGTGTGTGTGTGTGTGCGTGTTCCTGTGTGTGTGTGTGTGTGTGTGTGCCGGAGTGACAGATCTAACCTCCTCCGCTGTATGCGGCCGCGACCTCGCCCGAAGGGATGTCCGCCTCCCCCTCCCCCTCCTCCCCCTCCTCCCCCTCCACGCGCCCACACACACTCCCCCATGCGGTGACCCCCAGATGGTGACAGCTGCCTGCGGTCGAACCCGCCCGGCAGACTGTTACCGTGGAGACGCCGGCACACAGAGCACACAAGGTCGCTCTCCTGACCGCCGCCCCACCCGCCCCTGGGCCAGACGTCCCAGACCGGGACGGGGGCACGGTACAATACCTCCTCTCCTGTCCCTGACACACTGGACGCCCGTCTGTCAGTCTTTCTGCCTCTCTCTCTCTCACTCTTTCTCTCTCTCTCTTTCGCCCTCTCTGTAATTCTCATTCTCTTTCTTTCTTTCGTTCTTTATCTCTTTCTCTTTCTCTCTCTCTCTCTCTCTCGCTCTCTCTGTCTCTCTCTCTCTGGCTCTCTCTCCCTCTGCCTTTCTCTCTGAGTCTCTCTCCCGCTGTCGCTCTCTCTCTCTCTCTCTCTCTCTCTCTCTCTCTCTCTCTCTCTCTCTCTCTCTCTCTCTCTCTCTCTCTCTCTCTCTCTCTCTCTCTCTCTCTCTCTCTCTCTCTCTCTCTCTCTCTCTCTCTCTCTCTCTCTCTTTCTCTGCCTTTCTCTCTGAGTCTCTCTCTCTCTCTCGCTGTCGCTCTCTCTCTCTGAGTCTCTCTCTCTCTCTCTCTCTCTGAGTCTCTCTCTCTCTGTCCCTCTCTCTCTCTCTCTCTCTCTCTCTCTCTCTCTGAGTCTCTCTTTCTTTCTTTCTTTCTTTCTTTCTTTCTTTCTTTCTTTCTTTCTTTCTTTCTTTCTTTCTTTCTTTCTTTCTCTCTGAGTCTCTCTCTCTCTCTCTCTCGCTGTCGCTCTCTCTCTCTCTCTCTCTCTCTCTCTCTCTCTCTCTCTCTCTCTCTCTCTCTCTCTCTCTCTCTCTCTCTCTCTCTAGTCATATCCTTTTATCAGTTCTGGCCACTGGGGCTTTATATTACCCTCGTTGGAGAGAGAGAGAGGACAGTGTTCGTCCGAGATAAATGCAGGGTCTGTGTCTGCATCCTACCAATGAGATCTCCGTTACTTTGGCAACCGTGTACTGTCAAAAGCCAAAGCACAAAAGAAGATAGTTGAAAGGGAGGAGGAGGACAAATATCGCCTGAATCTCAAGTAATAAGAAAAGTAATGCTTTGCTCCAGAATCAGCGCATCGATCCACCGAGGCCATGCTGCGATGTCGGGCGACACAGCCAGACGAGCAGGGGCGACCGGTCGATCCCCGATGCTTTCATCTGCTCTTGTGTTGTCGTCTCTGTTCCCGTCGCTGTTCCCTTCAGCTCCACTTCGTGACGCAGCGTGCAGATTCTATGCCTCACGCCGCGTTCGCGCTGTACACGTCCGTCGAGGGATGTGTACAGTGTGAACGGGGCGTTATAGAGGCCGGAACCCCCTCCCATTGATCCACGCAGAGCCCCTTGTTTGTCCAGCCTGGTTTGACAACCCCTGAGGGTTGAATCAGGGGCGCCCCCTAAACTCTCTCTCTCTCGGAGTCTCTCTCTCTCTCTCTCTCTCTCTCTCTCTCTCTCTCTCTCTCTCTCTCTCTCTCTCTCTCTCTCTCTCTCTCTCTCTCTCTCTCTCTCTCTCTCTCTCTCTCTCTCTCTCTAGTCTCTCTCTCTCTCTCTCTCTCCTCTCTCTCTCTGAGTCTCTCTCTCTCTCTCTCTCTCTCTCTCTCTCTCTCTCTCTCTCTCTTCTCTCTTCTCTCTTTCTCTCTCTTCTCTCTCTCTCTCTCTCTCTCTGTCTCTCTCTCTCTCTCTCTCTCTCTCTCTCTCTCTCTCTCTCTCTCTCTCTCTCTCTCTCTCTCTCTCTCTGAGTCTCTCTCTCTCTCTCTCTCTCTCTCTCTCTCTCGTCTCTCTCTCTCTCTCTCTCTCTCTCTCTGAGTCTCTCTCTCTCTCTGAGTCTCTCTCTCTCTGCGTCTCTCTCTCTCTCTCTCTCTCTCTCTCTCTCTCTCTCTCTCTCTCTCTCTCTCTCTCTCTCTCTCTGCGTCTCTCTCTCTGCGTCTCTCTCTCTCCCTCTCTCTCTCTCACGTCTCCCCAACGTGATGCCGATAACGACCCTGCCTCAGGGTCGTTATCGGCATCACGTTGGGGAGACGTCCCTGATCCAGGAGCGAGGAGGTGGAGGAGTCGGGTGGAGGGGTAGGGAGGTCCTCTCAGGTGCCGGGTGGGCACAGACGCAGAGCGCAGTGAGCTCGGATCCAGAGAGAGAGACAGAAAGCAGATTGGAAGAGACGTCTGTGATATGCGTGTGGGAGCAGGAGCTCAGAAGGTGGGGGTTTGAGCAGGCGGGCCCTACCACCGTCGCAGCGGCCTGGATAACGCCTGTCGGCTCCGGGGGTGGGGGGGGGGGGACAGATACGCATTGGGCCAGAGTATGTTCAGCACACCAGGGAGCTTAATGAACACTTATGCACGAGCTGTGATACCCATGCACACACACACAGTCACGCAGACTCTCTCCCTCTGAGGCTCCCTCTCTCTCTCCCTCTCTTCTGTCTCTCTCTCTCTCTCTCTCTCTCTCTCTCTCTCTCTCTCTCTCTGTCTCTCTCTGTCTCTCTCTCTGTCTCTCTTTCTCACTCTCTCTCTCTGAGTCTCTCTCTCTCTCTCTCTCTCTCTCTCTCTCTCTCTCTCTCTCTCTCTCTCTCTCTCTCTCCTCTCTCTCTCTCTCTCTCTCTCTCTCTCTCTTCTCTCTCTCTCTCTCTCTCTCTCTGAGTCTCTCTCTCTCTCTCTGTCTCTCTGTCTCTCTCTCTCTCTGTCTCTCTCTTTCTCTCCTTCTCTCCTTCTCTCTCTCTCTCTGAGTCTCTGTCTCTCTCTCTAAGTCTCTCTCTCTGTCTCTGTCTCCCTCTCTCTCTCTCTCTCTCTCTCTCTCTCTCTCTCTCTCTCTCTCTCTCTCTCTCTCTCTCTCTCTCTCTCTCTCACACACACATACACACTCTCTTCCAAGGAGTGATGAAACTCCCCGCTTTGTAGATAGGGGCGAGATTGCTTCCCTTTGGTTAACGGGTGACGAAAGCTACATGATTTCTCAAATCCCTCTCAAAAATAGATAAGCATCGCCCCGGCCCTGACCTCCATAACGGCCGCGGAACCCGGCCCCAGCGACGGCACGCCGGCAGCGGCCGTCCAGCGGTCAGCTGGCTCCCGGGAACCGTAACACATCGGGGGGCCTCTCTGTTCTGCGTGCCAGCGTGCGGGCAGCCCGTCAGATCCAATCAGTGTTCGCCGGCCTCATTAAAGCCCATCCTCGACTCACAGCTGACACTTTAAAAGGCGGACCCCTTCAGGAGGCTGCGGCGAGAAACCCAATTAGAGGGGCGAGGGGCAGGCGGATCAATGCTTCATTAACGCTGGGCGGGGTGGGGGTGGGGTGAGGAGCGCTTTAGCCCTGATTAGATGAGCGTGGCGGTAAGGTCAACGGATCCTCTCCCCGGGGTGATGATACGATTACAGCCCAGCGACGGCACCCTTGATCCGAGAGGCGCCCCCCTTTTGATAAGGTCGGGGGAGTCAAGTGGGCCGCGAAGGGGCCGCCGGGGGCCCGTGGCCCTTTGGGGTCGTCACGTCGTCCACCGCGGAGGGAGGATGGGAGGATTACCAAGTCAACGAGGGGCCCCTGGAAACAATTAGCACGTGGCGGCGGCGCCCAGGCCTTTATGAGCTCGTTGTCTGTTGTGTTTGTCTTTGGTCTAGCGGGGGGCGTTGTGTGTGTGTGTGTGTGCTAGCGGCGTGCAGGTGGGCTGTTTGTTGAGTCTGTTGTCGGATGTTTCCGCTCCGGTGGCGGAGCAGACGGGCGTGGCGGCCCCCCCGCTGGGAGGAAGCGGTGTTTTCTAACCGTAGCGTGACTAACGAGCGAGGCGCGGCCAGATTCTGCCCGGCTGGATGTTGTCATTTTTTGGCAGGAGAGGCCATGGTGCTCTGGGATGTGGAGGGTGTGTGTGTGTGTGTGTGTGTGCGTTTGCGTACGTGCGTGTGTGAGTGCATAGGTGCGTGTGGTGAGTGTGTGTGCATTGTTTATGTGTTTACGTGTGTGTGCATGTGAGTGTATGTCTGTATGTGCGCGCTTGTGTGTGTGTCAATGTGTGCGTGCTTGTGTGTACGCGTGTGTGTGCGTGTGCGTGTATGTCTGTATGTGCGCGCTTGTGTGTGTGTCAATGTGTGCGTGCTTGTGTGTACGCGCGTGTGTGGGCATGTGTAGGTGCAGGTTTGTGTGTATTTGTGTACGTGTGTGTGTGTGTGTGCACGCTTGTGTGCGTTTGTGTGTGCTTTTGTGTTTGTCTGTGTCTACGTGTGTGTGTGTGTGTGTGTAGAGTACGTGTGTGTTTGAGATTGTGTGTGCGTGTGGAAGCTCCTACCTGCATGCTACAGCAGATGGTCTCAATGTCGTCCCGCTGTCTCGGTGTTCTGCAGCCAGGACAGTAGAGGCAACATTCGCTAGCGTCTGTCGCGTATCCTCACAGTATTATATGTCATGGCTTGTTTTAATTATTATGGTTATTATAATGTTGTTGTGGTCATCACCAGCAGTAGTTTGGGGGTGAGACGGGGAGGGGACAGATGGAGAGACGTTCACACAGTCCCCAGTAGCCCGGGGTGTACCGATGTATCTCTAGGCCGAGGCTGCTTTGGGGAGAAGGACGGTTCATATCGCTGTGTGTTGTCAGACTGTGTTTTTCCTTTGTGGAGGAACAGCGGTGTGAGTGCTGCTGGAACCAAAGAAGGTCAGCAGAGATCGAGCAGGGACGAGGAGAAGAGACGGATGATGCACGATTTACTCTGACACTTTACAAGTGGATGCATTCCGGGTAACCGGCATAGAAATGCAATAGCAGGGACACCGCTGTGACATGCTCAACTGGGTTAGGGTTGGGTGTCTGTCTGTCTGTCTGTCTGTCTGTCTGTCTGTCTGTCTGTCTGTCTGTCTGTCTGTCTGTCTGTCTGTCTGTCTGTCTGTGCTGTCTGTCTGTCTGTCTGTCTGTCTGTCTGTCTGTCTGTCTGTCTGCTGTGTGTGTGTGTGTGTGTGTGTGTGTGTGTGTGTGTGTGTGTGTGTGTGTGTGTGTGGTGTGTGTGTGTGTGTTGTGTGTGTGTGTCTGTGTCCCTCTGTGTGTGTGTGTGTGTGTGTGTGTCTGTCTGTCTGTCTGTCTGTCTGTCCCTGTGTGTGTGTGTGTGTGTGTGTGTGTGTGTGTGTGTGTGTGTGTGTGTGTGTGTGTGTGTGTGTGTGTCTGTCTGTCTGTCCCTGTGTGTGTGTGTGTGTGTGTGTGTGTGTGTGTGTGTGTGTGTGTGTGTGTGTGTGTGCGTCTCTGTGTGTGTGTGTGTCTGTGTGTGTGCGTCTCTGTGTGTGTGTGTGTGTCTGTGTGTGTGTGCGTCTCTGTGTGTGTGTGTGTGTCTGTGTAGAGACCCTGACAAAATGCTCGAGGTGATGGTGAGAATAAGTAAGGAAGTGTAACAGAAAGAGAAAGAGAGCGAGTGAGAGAGGGAGGGAGAGAGGGAGGGAGAGAGGGAGAGAGAGAGAGGGAGGCCGAGCTCCAGAGTGCGGGCGGTTTTCCTCACCCGGGGGGGCGTGTGCTCTCTCGTCTGCAGCTGACCTACTTGCCTCCCCCGTGGGGAGAGTGTGAATCCAAGGCCCTGGAGTCGGGCTACTTCCACTAGCCTACTCACACTCACTACTGAAAACCTCTCATACTCACTACTGAAAACCTCTCACACACACTACTGAAAATTAAACCTCTCACACTCACTACTGAAAACCTCTCATACTCACTACTGAAAACCTCTCACACACACTACTGAAAATCTCACACCACTACTGAACACCTCCTCACTACTGAAAACCTCTCACACACACTACTGAAAATGAGCCTCCACAACTGACAGGTGAGGCCCCCTCCCCCCCGCTATATTGAGCTCCCCTAACATGACAGTTGAGCCCCCCTTAGAAAACAGGTGAGACCCCGTCACATGCCAAGTGAGCCCCCCTCAACGCCCTGTCAGGTGAGCCTCCTTACATGTCAGGTGAGCGCCCCCACAACTGACAGGTGAGACCCCCCTCCCCCCGCTATGTGAGCCCCCCCTAACATGACAGTTTGAGCCCCCCTTAGAAGGACAGGTGAGACCCCCGTCACATACAATGCCATGTTGAGCCCCCCTCAATGCCCTGTCAGGTGAGCCTCCTTACATGTCAGGTGAGCCCCCCCCGAAAATGGCAGATGAGCCCCCTTGCATCAAACGGTTCTGCGGTCATGCTCGCCCTAAATCCATCGCCCTAAAGCCATCATTCCAAATCTGCCAGGTCAGAAGCGAGCCCTCCGATGGAGCCGATAAACACTAGCACTGCCATTGTTCCGTCTGCGCCCCCATCATCATTTCATCCTAAAATTCAACCATGTTCTGTTGAGGGCCTTCGCAGCTCAGACCCTTGAAATGACTGTGATAATCTGACCCTATTGACCTACCAGGTAAGTGGACGGTAGAAGGAAGCTGGGAAATTGTGACAATTCACGGATATATTAAGTGCGGTGTGTGTTGTGCTTCACTCACTCCGATACTGTTGAACCACCTCTAACATGGGGAAGCAGTCCTCGCCTTTACCCTTAGCACCACAACAAAGGAACAAGCCCAAGGACTGGTGGTGTCGGAGATTAGTTCTCGTCTTGACAGAGTGATCCGCTGACCAGAGGTTTCGAGGCAAGGTTTGCAGTATTTCTGTACAATCAAAACGAGGGAGAACCTTTTATTGAGCGCACCCAGCCAACACTGGGGCTGGCATTTAATGGAGCATGCACACGCATATACACACACACACACTCACGCACACACACAAGCCACACGCATAGACACAGCCACACGTATACACACACATAGCCACAACACACTCACACACATACACAAAACTACACATGCACACACACACACACACAACCAAACACACACACACACACACACACACACACATACACACACACACACACACACACACACACACACACACACACACACACACACATACACACACACACACACACACACACACACACACACACACACACACACACACACACACACACACACACACACACACACACACAACCACACGCATAGACACAACCACACATATACACACACATAGCCACACACACACCACACACACACACACACACACACACACACACACACACACACACACACACACACACACACACACACACACACACACACACACACACACACACACACACACACACACACAATGCAGCAACAGAAATCGTGTTGGAGATTGGAAGTTGGGAGTGTTGTCGGGGACAGGCCATTGTGCTTGTACACATCAACGTGATGCATGGCCCTCCTGCGGGGTGTATGGGGGTCTTCGATACGGCTCCTGGACTCATTTAACTGTTTGTTTGTATTCGCCGTAAAGAAAGCTCATTGATTAATGAGAGTTCTCCCCCTGCTCCGAACCTCCTCCAGGAGACGCCAGTTACTGCACACCCGAGCAGTATAAAGACTGCGCTGAACCGGCCCTTGGTGAGTACGCACGCTGTGCGCACGCATGCGCACACACACACACACACACACACACACACACACACACACACACACACACACACACACACACACAACACACACACCACACCCCACATCATGCACGCACACAACTACACACACATACACAAACATAACCACAGACACATTAAGACACACAGACAAACACAACCACACACTCACCTAAAAACACACACAAACAAACACACACACACACACACGCACACACACACACACACACACACACACACACACACACACACACACACACACACACACACACACACACACACATACATCAACGTCCGTTCCACGTATTTAAGTAAGCAGAATAAATCAAGCTATTCTGACTGGCGGGCATGTTGATGCAATGACGGCCCCCGCGACCTGAATGAAGCCTCCCGAAGTGCGGTGTACACCAGATGAGGGGAGTATTAACCACAGGAGGTCCTGCAGTCTTTAACCTGCAGGCTGCTAGAGTGCTGCGTGGGCATGCGGACATGAGGGCCCAGTTGAAGAGCAGTTTTATTCTCGGCGAAGTCATGCAGGAGCCCACTTAGTGTAGGTATGACGGCAGAACAATCTGGGCTTCCGGGGGCGATCGCATACTTACGCTGTACACTGAGGTTAAAATCGCTGGATTCTTAGGGTTTGGACCACTTTATATATAGCAGGCTTGTTCTGGGGTGAGTTTCATTTTGTACGGTTTGCAGAAACATGTCGTGTTACAGGATTTTTAGATGAAGGAAAGGTATATATACTACCGTAATACATCAAATCACTTGTCCAAGGGAATCTGTGGGTCTCATTTGTCTTCCGCGTAAAGAAAGCATGAGAGCAAGTCTTCATGGTTAGATGAAAAAAAATACTGACAGGTGGTTGGATGAATGAACAGACAGACAGACGGAAACAGAGGGACAGGCAGGCAGGCAGGCAGGCAGGCAGGCAGGCAGGCAGGCAGGCAGACAGACAGACAGACAGACAGACAGACAGACAGACAGACAGACAGACAGACAGACAGACAGACAGACAGACAGACAGACAGACAGACAGACGGGGTTCAATCGGATGAGGAGTGGGCCGAAAAATTAACAGTTTTTGCAAGACTGGTTATTTTGAAGATGATTCCATAAAGTGCTCATCTGTTCCACTTTATCAATCTTTATTTATCTTTATCATCTTTATTTTTCCCACCCGTTGCTTCAGAGCAGTGCGAACTGAGAGTCCCATGAATATCAGATATGATGGCGTCATTGTGAAATTATCTAAATGTAATTTATTCAAAAGTGTGTGTGTGTGTGTGTGTGTGTGTGTGTGTGTGTGTGTGTGTGTGTGTGTGTGTGTGTGTGTGTGTGTGTGTGTGTGTGTGTGTGTGTGTGTGTGTGTGTGTGTGTGTGTGTGTGTTGCGTGTGTGGGTGTGGTCAGGTCAAGCGGTCCATTCTTGTGGGATTCAGTGGACTCATTTTCCTCCACAAATATCGAGTTTGTCCTCCTCAAAATGGCCACCCTCTGTCCTCCCTGCAGCAGCAAAATCTTTTTTTATGAAACCACAACATGGCCAATCACGTCGCTCGGTTCTCCACGGCACACGGGCCTCCGTAAGCGCTAGATTTTGTTTGGCCCTCACCTTGATGTGGATTGTGAGTTACTTCTAAAGGAGGGTTCACATTTTTCATGGAATTGTTCATTTTGAGGGACAAAAGGAGCCAGCGGCACAGAGTTTTCCAGAGCAGTCTCACACTGACATTAGAACCGGCCACCTGCTGAGAAACCAGGCGGGAAACTCACCTCCGCTCCAATCCTCAGTCCATCTCCAAAGCTCTGAGCCACTGCTTTCCCCCCCGAACACAGAGGGCCACTCACGCTGTGGCGTTTACTTCAGATAACCTTCCTTCGCCTGCCTCCTCTCGGTAGTGTTTTGTTTGCGGGCTCTCTCCCTCCGTCTCGCTCTTTCCTCGAACATTCCCTCCGTAATCCTCTTTGTTTCGGAGCGGCGAGGAATCACACCGTTCCGTCTGTGACGCTCGCTCAAAGACACATGGCGGGTCACACTCAACGTTACATTCAATGAAATGGAATGAAGTTGCGGTCGAATTAGAGAACTTTAATTGGCTGCTGTTTTGTTTCCCCCCCAGCTGTCAGTCCGTGTGTGTTTTTTTCCCCCGTCTCGGATTGTGTCCTTAAGCGACGGCGCTCTGAACCGACGCTTACGTTGTCTCCGATTGTACTGCGATTTTATTGTTGTTAAAAGTAATTTACATATAAACAATATAGGGAGAACAATGGTGAAATCCATCCTTTTGAATTCACAGACATTTTTCTGATGCATGCAAAATAGCTCCAATGTGTCTGCTGTGTGACGAGTTTTCAAAACGTTAATTGGAATTCCAAACTCCGAGAAGTACCACAATACATCGTAGGAAGTGCGTGTGCCTTAATGCCTGTTTCTGTGGACACCAACGCAGTGAAACTATCATCTGGCAGTTATGAATAAACAAATCTAAAATATATACGGATGCTTAATGGTGCTTTGGAGAACGCCGATTCGCTGTAAACAGGCTCATTGGCAGTGTGAGAAGCATCGTTTGTAAGGTCTTTATTTCAAGGGTATTTATAGTGTGTGGTGTAGAAGCTCAGCGACTAATGTGTGGTACACAGTAAGGAGTAAAAGCGGGTAAACACAGGGAATCTAATTGTCTCCTTTTACCCACTCTACCTTAATAAAAACAAGTCTGTCTATTTATTCTACCCTCTCTCCCACTCTCTAACCGAATCCATTAAACACTCATCAAGGGTGGAAATGTGATCCAGAAGGCCTGGGAGGGAAAAAGCATTTGGGCTATTTATGTGTTGAGTGTTAAAGTAAAGACATAGAGTTAAGAAGACATCATCTACCCCCCCACACACACTCAAACCCACACACGTAACCAGGGAGACATGAACCACCCCCCCCCGTGCAATTACGTGACTATGCGTTGCCTTGGGTTATTAGATCACAGTGGGAGGGGTGTGTGTGTCCGTCTGTGTGTGTGTGTGTGTCTGTCTCCGTGTGTGTGTGTGTGTGTGTCCGTCTCCGTGTGTTTGTGTATGTGCGTGTCTGTCTCCGTGTGTGCGTGTGCTTGTGTGTGTGCGTGTCTGTCTCCGTGTGTGCGTGTGCTAGCATGTGTGTGCGTGCGTCCGTCTCCGTGTGTGTGTGTGTGTGTGTGTGTGTGCGTGCGTGTCCGTCTGTGTGGGTGTGTGTGCATGTGTGTGCGTGCGTCCGTCTCCATGTGTCGTGTGCGTGTCCGTCTGTGTGGATGTGTGTGTGGGTGTGTGTATGTGCGTCCGTCTCCGTGTGTGTGTGTGTGCGTGTGCGTGTCCGTCTGTGTGGATGTGTGTGTGGGTGTGTATGTGCGTCCATCTCCGTGTGTGTGTGTGTGTGTGCTTGTCCGTCTGTGTGGGTGTGTGCATGTGCGTCCATCTCCGTGTGTGTGTGCGAGGGGGAATAAGGCGGTTTAAGCACCATCCATTCGCCTGTCCCGTCTGCATCCGACCGTTTTACCGGGCAGCGCCGCCTGTGACCCCGAGCAGCGCGCATATTAGCCGACTGCGCTGTGGAAGGGTTGGTTTGTTGGGGATGTGTGTGTGTGTGTGTGTGTGTGTGTGTGTGTGTGTGTGTGGTGTGTTGTGTGTGTGTGTGTGTGGTGTGTGTGTGTGTGTGTGTGTGTGTGTGTGTGTGTGTGCGAGCGAAGGGACTGCCCCAGACAGGCGTATACATTAGCCGCCGTGCGTCGTCAGGGTGGGTGTGTGTGTATGTGTGGGGGGGGGGCAGTGCGTCGCCCCAGGCAGGGTTAGCGTGTTTGTGTACGTTTGTGTGTGCGTGCGTGTGTGTTTGTATGTTAGTGTGTGTGGGGGGGCGGGGGAGCCCATCAGGATTAGCATTAGCGCCTGCGAAGTAGATGTGTGTCAGTTGGTGTGTGTGCAAGTCTGTGGGTTTGTCAGTTGGTATTTGTGTGTGTGTGTGTGTGTGTGTGTGTGTTGTGTGTGTGTGTGTGTGTGTTGTGTGTGTTGTGTGTGTGTTTGTGAGTGTGTGTTTGTCAGTTGGTGTGTGTGTGTATATCTTAGTGTTTGTGTGTTTGTCAGTTGGGGTGTGTGTGTGTGTGTCAATTGGGGTGTGCGTGTGTGGTGTCCAAACCAGCAGTGAGCATGCGATTGGTTAGCCGTTCCGGCCCTAACACCCACGGGTGAACCGTGTGTCAGCCCCTACAGGGAGCGGTTCTCCTCTGCTCTGTTCTGTTCTGTTCTGTTCTGTTCTGTTCCTCCTCTCCCGGCGTCGGCTTCTCTCCTCCAGGTGACAGAGTAAACAACCAATCACGCCGCAGGGATCAACGTCAAGGCTGCGCGTGTGTGTGTGTAACAGTATGTGTGTGTGAGTCTGTGTGGGTGCGTGTTCATCTATGTGTATTTGTGAGTGCGCGGGCATGAATCTGTGTGTGCTTGTGTGTGTGTGTGTGTGTGTGTGTGTGTGTGTGTGTGTGTGTGTGTGTGTGTGTGTGTGTGTGTGTGTGTGTGTGTGTGTGTGTGTGTGTGTGTGTGTGTGTGTGTGTGTGTGTGCGTGTGTGTGTCCCTGCGTGGGAGCCTGCGTGACAGAGAGTGATAGATATATTCATAAAGAGAGTCCCTGGATGCGTTCCACCCTCCCCGCCAGACACAACAACATCACCTGCGTCCTCGTCCCCGCTGAGACGAGGCTTCCCCGGGCGGGGGCTACAGTGACGGGGCGGCCCCGCCTCCGGTCAACCCCCTTGTGTTCCTAAAGCCTTTAATCACAGTTGGCCTCATGGGGCTGCACAGCCCGTAAGATATATATGACACCTCCTGAGCCTGGGCCCCCAAAAGGCAGAGAAAAACACCCTTAATTAGCCAGGGGGAGACCTTGGGAACCTGGTGAGACAGCTCTTCTGTCTCTCCGCCCAGACCGTTGACTAACGCCTCCCCCTCGCACCCCCTCCCGGTCCCGCTCTCCCCCTCTCTCGCTCTCTCCACCTCTCGCCCCCTCTCTCCCTTTCTCTCTCCCCCTCTCCCTCTCCTCCCTTCTGCCTCTCTCTCTCTCTCTCTCTCTCTCTCTCTCTCTCTCTCTCTCTC
>OLKM01000079.1:493481-500981 GCA_900291075.1 Melanogrammus aeglefinus
TCTTATAGACACATTGAGCCCAGACAGAGAAGAGATCGAGCTGTAGCTTGACCCCCTGACCTGACCTTACCCCCTGACCCCCCGACCCCTGACCTGACCCCCTGACCCCTGACCTTACCCCCGGCTCTGTGTGGCGTTCCACAGTGACAACATCCTGGTTCTGGACGTGTTCTTCGAGGCTCTGAACTACGAGACGATCGAGCAGAAGAAGGCTTATGAGGTCGCTGGCTTACTAGGTTAGTTATTCCCCTTGGCATAAACCGCCCACCCCCACCCTGCACCTCCGGCCCCCACACTTCCATCTCCTACCTCCACCACTCACCTCCACCTCTTAGCTCCACCTCCCAGTTCCATCCATCTCATTTCTGTATTTCTCTTTCTGTTCTTCCTCCCCTCCTCCGCTCCTTTATAGTTGTGCGGTTCATTCTTCCTCTTTACGCTTAATCCAGCGCCTTGTGTTCTGCTCGTGTTCTGCTTGTGTTATCCTCGTGTTCTGCTTGTGTTCTCCTCGTGTTCTCCTCGTGTTCTCCTCGTGTTCTCCTCTTGTTCTGCTCTTGTTCTGCTCGTGTTCTCCTCTGCTCGTGTTCTCCTCTTGTGTTCTCCGCGTGTTCTCATACGTTCCTCTTCTGTCCACCAGGGGACATCGGGGGTCAGATGGGGCTGTTCATTGGTGCCAGCATCCTCACCATCCTGGAGCTCTTCGACTACGCTTACGAGGTCAGTGCTACACCACACTCCCCTGACACACACACAGACACAGACACAGAGAGACACACACACACACACACAGACACAGAGAACACACACACACACACACAGACACAGAGAGACACACACACACACACACACACACAGACACACACACACACACACAGACACAGTGAGACACACACACACACACACCACACAGACACAGAGAGACACACACACACACATGCACGCGCACACAGACACACACTGACTGACTGACTGACTCACTGACTGCCTCTTCCTCGTCGTGCCCTTTTCCTCAAACACATCGCGTCACTCCCCTCACACTCGCAGGGAGGTCCGTTTGATTCCGAAACATGGGCTAATGCCAGGTGCCCACGCATGTGCACACACACACAACGCGCACACACACTGCGAGTACGCACACCGTGCACACACACACACACACACACCGCACACACACACACACACACACACACACACACACACACCGCAATCACACCTCAATCACACCGCAAGTACGCACGCAGCATAAATCTTCCCAGAGCCACTTCCCTTCCGTTTTGGGCTCTGACAGTCTGCGGTTTAGTTCGCCGTTTCCTTTTCAGCGAGAGGCCGTTCAAACTGTCGGCGAGCTGACAGCCTGGACAATGGGCTTCTAATTAAAGGGACATGATTTCGCTCCTCAAAGCCCGGCCTCTGACTGACAGTCCCCATTGAACGAGCTCCACTTTATGCCACCCTGCTCAACTGCCTCCCGGCGCAGTGCTTATTGTACCATTTAGATTTATTTTACTTTTCTTCGCCCAAAACAATGTAGTTGTCGCGTTCCCCCGGGGTTATTGAAAACAGACCTACAGTGGGAGGGGGGAGGGGGTGGGGGGCCGGGGGGAGTTGAATGTCTTCCACTGAAGTTATTGTGTGCGTGTTTTCCTTTAAGTGTCGCAATTAGAGGTGGTCCTGCAGTATAATTAGTTCCAGCCTTGACGCCATTAATTAATGCTCGTGCTTTATGGTGGCACTTTGATGGACATCTCACACACGCGCGCACACACAACACACACACACACCACACACACACACACACACACAACACACACAACACCACACACCACACCACACACACACACACAACACACACGTACTAACCAACACCACACACACACAACACACACACCACACACACACACACACACACACACACACACACACACACACACACACACACACACACACACACACACACACACACACACACACACACACACACACACACACACACACACACACACACACACACACACACACACACACACACACACACACACACACCTCTCCTGTTTTCCGGTCCAGGTGCTGAAGGACAGACTAATGGACTTGCTGGGCAGCGATGAGGAGGACGAGAATCATGCAGAAGATGTGGTAAGATCCCTCTCTCACTCTCGCTCTCTCTCTCCCTTTCTCTCTCGCTTCTCGCTCTCTTGCTCTCTGTGTCTCTTTTCCCCTCTCTCTCTTTCAGTTCTGTAGTTCTGTAGATAGAGTTATAAACTCTAACATTAATGGCTTTTAAACAACAAATATTTCCTGGCATTAACCATGTTCCAGGCATTAACCCTGTGCGGTCTAGCATTGCCCGACCACACAGGGAGTTTTATTGTTGTTTGTGTAACAATTGTTTAGTGTAGGCGTTAGTTTAGACTGTTGTAAGAGAGAGCGGGATTTAGAACCCAAAAAACCTCCCTTCCCTCTCTGCTCCCTCCCTCCCTCCCTGCGTCTCTCCACCAATGAGAAGTGCTTCATTACAGCGTGTGATTGGCTGGAAAAAACGGATTCCCTGACCCAATCAGGGAGGAGCTGCATTGATTGTCTCACACAGTGGCAGAGGCCCACTCCACTTGACACAGTTATCATCACAGTTGATTTCACTCCCTAATAACTCACGGATGGCTAGACCCTGTAGGCCGCTAGACAAAACGCTCCTAAATCGTACCGACAGCCCTGTTAACCTGATGAACTCAACAAGAGTACCTCCCAGCTTCACCGGCGGTTCACCGGGGCAGAGCGCGTACCATAAAGGCCCAGTCCTTACCGCAGAGACCGGGGTTCGATTCCCGCCCGTTTTGTCCTTTGCTGCATGTCTTAACTTCCTGTCTTCCTCACTCCACAATAAAAAGGATAAGACCTTCAAAAGTAAATCTTAAAAATTGCATATTATACCGCCAGGTGTGAGTGGATTAGCCGTTAAAAGCCGTTTTGAAAATCGGCCTATTCCGACATAACAAGTGGGCGTGTCCACGTGGATGTGTGCTGGATAGATCAGTCGGCCAGCCTACCCAGTGGACTGTAGTAAACGTTGCATCGATCCGTCACACATCTCGGTGGACACGCCCACTTGTGATGTCAGAAGGGTCCGGTTTTCTCAACAGCCTTTAAAGGTTGTATTGGCGGTTCTGGTTGCCTTGACTTCCATTGCGAGATTCCAAACAAACAAGAGCCAGCTAGCGACCGCCCCCCCCCCCCGTGTTTTCGAAAATGATCATGGACGCGCATTTTCATGAACGTGCATGAAAGTGCAACAGGAATTTGGAGCTACCACTTTGCGTGCACGAGCGCGAAACCACCCTTGTCTGTGATTGGTTGGGACACTGTTTATTTTGATTTTGAGGTGTTGGTAGTACCATTTGGGTTTTTTTTGTGCGATTGTCGGACCCAAGGCTGCCTAGAGAGATGTGGTTTTTTGACAGCCTGCTTACGGGACGGGCAGCTAGCGGATCGTGAGGAAAAAGCAGATGAATGTGATACTTTATGTTTCAATCAGAATCGCTGATACAACCTTTAACCCCGTGTTCACACCAAACGCGACAGGGCGACAAGATCCCATAAAAAGTGAACGTAGAGACGCGTATCGGGCGAAATTTTCGCGAGAGAAAACTGGCGACAAATTTTGATTTGTCGCGCCACACTTTCGCCGTCTTCTGGCGAGCGCGTTCACGTGGAGTGTGGGCGCGATACATATTCGCTCGAGTATTCAAATTTTTCAACTTTGATGCGAAATTTCGCGTGATGACGCGTGATTACAGCCAATCAGCGTTCACTTCCTTGAGTGACGTTAGCGTCCTGTCACTTCCCGCTCAAGCTAAAGAGGCACATGCAATGCTGTCTCTTTAAATGCTTGTCTTTAAATGCTTTTGTCTTTAAATGCTTGTCTTCTAAAAAGGTAAGAAGACACGCAATGCTTATGTCGGACATGGTTGTGAAATGGAGGACCTGGAGTCAAGTTGTGGCGCGACAAATTCGACAAAACTTGCACAGCGACAGATTATGATGTGTGGCGCGACAAAACTTCGGCGACAACGCGAACGGGCGGCAAATTTCGCGTTTGGTGTGAACGTAAGGTAACAGCTAATCCACCCACACACACCTGGTGGCACAATAAGTCATCGTAAGAAAAAACAAGAGTACCTATGGTCATATTGGAAACCGCACGACGTCTGGACGCATAGGATTCGATCCTACCCAGCAGCCTCTCTGTCCCCCTCCCCCCCCAGAGTTCCTGCGACCCACTACCGAACCACTCGGAGTCCATCAGCCACACGGTGAGCGTGCCCCTGCAGACCACCCTGGCCACCCTGGAGGAGATCGCCTGCTGAGGGGTCGCGACCGGGGGGGGTGGTGCCCCCGCCGGCGGAGGAGGAGGAGGAGGAGGAGGAGGAGGAGGAGGAGGAGGAGGAGGAGGTGGGAGACGGCAAGGGAGGAGGTGACCTCCACCGGGACTCACTGTACCTCACTAGAGCCGGGAGGGGGTTCCATCAGGAGGAGACGCGACAGGAGAGGGGGGGGGGGGGGGGGCAGGAGGGGGGAGGAGGAGGAGGGAGGGGCGATGATGATGGGGGTTCTGGTCCCGGGACATTGCCGCGGACGGAAGGATCCGGAACATGCGCTGCGCTCTTCCTCGAGGGCGTGCAGGCCAGGAGGCGCCCTCCTCTTCCTCTTCTGGGCTCCGGAGGGAATGGATGTGTGGCTCTGCACACACATGCACACAGTTACATACACACATCAGCACATTAACACACGTGCACATACCCACACGTACACAAACACAAACACACACTTGCACACACACACACACACACACACACACACACATTCATGCATACACCCATACATACGCAAACACAGACACACACTAACGTACATACGCACACACACTGATCCACCTTCACATGCACACACACAAATTGCCAGAGAAACAGCGAGACAGACGGACTGAAACACAGACTGCCTGTGGGGCTGTCCTTGGCAGGGGAGCTTCTCATCCCCGTAAAAAAAAGTCAAATAAAACACAAAACAACGGTTTTCATGCAAGTCACTCACTGCCAAATGTACTGTACCATAACGGTTTCGTATTGTCTGACCCCGCATGTGGCCTCTTCAAGATTCATTCTCTCTCTCTTTTTATCTACGGTTTATGGCTCTGTCTGTTTCTCTGTTTCTCCCTGTCTCTTTCTCTCTGTCTCTCCCTCTTTCTGTCTCCATGTCTCTGACTCTATCTCCCTTTCTCAGTCCCCCTCTCTCTGTCACCCTCTTTCTCTCTCTGTCTCCCTCCCTCTGTCTCTCTCTCTCTCTCTGTCTCTGTCTCTCTGTCTCTGTCTCTCCCTCTCTCGGTCTCTGTCTCTCCCTCTATCTCTCTCTCTCTCTCTCTCTGTCTCTGTCTCTGTCTCTCCCTCTCTCGGTCTCTGTCTCTCCCTCTATCTCTCTCTCTCTCTCTCTGTCTCTGTCTCTCTGTCTCTGTCTCTCCCTCTCTCTGTCTCTGTCTCTCCCTCTCTCTGTCTCCCACCCTCCCTCCCTCTCTCTCTCTCTCTCTCTCTCTCTCTCTCTCTCTCTCTCTCTCTCTCTGTCTCTCTGTCTCTGTCTCTGTCTCTGTCTCTGTCTCTCCCTCTCTCGGTCTCTCTGTCTCTCCCTCTCCCGGCCTCTCTGTCTCCCTCCCTCTGTCTCGGTCTCTCTCGCTCTCTCTTTTCTGATGCTGATTGCTGACTGGACTGCACTGTTTGCGTTCCCAGTACATGTTTCCATTCTACATGTGCTGAAATAAACATGTGCCCCATTTGCGGCTTTCCCCAGCAGAGCCCACCAACAAGCGGGCCCCCAACGAGTTCAGAATGTACAGGCGGGACAGTATTTATTTATTTATTTATTGGGTTTACTTATTTATTTCCGTTTTTTTGAGTTACTAACGTTAGTGGTTAACCGATGAAATGTGTGTCTTTGTTCGCTCATTATTTTTTGGAAAACCAAGCCAATTAGTGCAGTAAAATGGTGCGTGGAGCGCAGCAGTCCCCGTTTTTTTGATTTGCGTTGCTCTTGAGGACTCCGTGTGGGGATAGAGACGCGGTATGACATGTCTTAATAATGAGTGTTGATGCTGGGCCAATTACCCTCAACGCATTAGGCTTTCATTCATCAAGGAAAGTGTTTATTAAAATGAATACGTACGTTTCCCTGCTCCCCGCGGTTCGCGCACAAGCGGACTACATACAAGCACTGGGTCTGTGGGCGAAGTAAACTCAGACTGCTGTGCCGCGGTGTAAATATCAGCCTCCTACTTTGACAAAATACAAGAAGAAAAGGCAGCATTCTCAACAAGAGCAGGTCAGGTCCCGTCCCCCTTCCTGGGCGGAGCTCTGAGCAGCACGCCGGCCAATCAGGCGAGGGTGATAACGGAGCGCCAGGGCACTCTGTTTGAACCGAGTTTACAAACACCCGCCATTTCCCAACACTTCAGTTCACTGAGTGCTGCTTCTCGGTAGCGCCATTCGGTTAAAAAACAGGATTCTTCTCCCATTTTTGTCCTCCACAGACCAAATTAAAGTAAGACGACGGCGAGAGCGAGAGCGAGAGAGAGAATGGCATCCCTCGTTGGATTGAGAAACCAGGGATGCTGGGCTTGTATCAAAATTTCGGTAATTAAAATAATTTCAAACCTGGCCTACGGCTGCAGGCGTAAGAAAGTTTTGACAAAAGGTAATGGCCACAGTGGAAAAGTCTTTATAAGCTTTTTTATAAAAAAAAAACACTACAATCTTTAAAGAAGAATGAAGCGCACAGCAATGTGGCGGTGGTGGTGTCACCTATAGCCTCGAGACACTCCGGGGTGAAATCCATGGAACAGAATTGTACAAATTAAAAGCGTGTGCACAGGTTATGTCGTTTTCGACACAGTTGACTGCAAAAGGCACTGCAAAAGGTTGAACGCCTTGTTAAATATCACATTTTTCTTCTTGTTGTTTGTTTTATTTACAGTACAACCCTGCTTCTTCTTTTTTTACACACCAGACGCACCAATATCTCTGTTTGGAACTCCCAAGTTAAAGCTAGTTTCTAGAAAGCGTTTGGCTCTTACAGTGAAGGGTCCAAGTAGGATTTGGTTTGAACCATGTGCTCCATGGTTGTTTTAGCATGGTCGCTACATCCCAGGTGAATGAGTCCGCTTTTCGTGTTTGGTTGATCTGCTGTCGCTGTGTTTGACCTGATGATGGTGAGGCTACAGGCCCGCCCTAAGTTGACCTCGCCTCGATGGAGAAAGCACTGAGGAACTCCTGGCTTTACATCAGCTGTCGGACTGGCTGTTTCTCCATTGCCGGGCGCCTTGAGTCTTAATGTTTTATTTCAGGTTTGTTTCTTGTATTTTCGTTTGCTTCGGTTGTTACTGCAGAGCAGCGTTTTCTTTCTCATCGTGTGATGAAACATTGAGTATGTGTTTTTAATGTGGAAACTATTAAATGAAAAGTC
>OLKM01000079.1:505981-540696 GCA_900291075.1 Melanogrammus aeglefinus
AGTGACCACAACACATTCATTATATCCCTGTTCGTGTCAGCCTAGAGTAATGCCTTCAATAAGCAGGACCAGTTTGGCTTTCCTCTAGCTGTTTCTAGGAACACAACCTCAGCATCGTGTTCACGTTGTCCTGTCTTGGCGTGGTGTGTGTTGGAGGAACACAGTCGCCCCAGATGGAGAGCATATGGCCGTCCTCCTGACTAAGCAGGCAATTTGTTCTTCTCGGTAATGAAAGCCCGCAGATCTGAGGGCAGCTCCCTCCGTCATCGCAAACCTCTGGTTGCTCGGCTGCGGTACAGTCTCTGCTAATTAGATTCGTTGCTGCTGATTTTTTAATGGAAAGCGGACTGAGAGACCCCCCGCGGACACCTCACCGGTTAATTAGGTGAGCGTGAGCTGGAGAACGTGAGACATGGGATGATGAACCACGGTAAGTGCCTCCCGTTGAAAATGAGTTGGGCAGGAGTTACTTTGACAGGGAATTAACAGGCATGGGAAATCGTTTTTTGCCCCAATTACAGCAAAAGGCAAGGCCAGGCTTCGGTTATAGCATAGGCTGACACAAAGGTACCGTTGTTTTCTGGAGTTATGGGGTTTTGGCGACGCAGTGTGAGTGTCAGCGCACCTTTTATGATTCCAATCAGCCCCCATGCTTGTGTTTATTCCAGCGGCTCTCTTGTGTAAAATATTGTTTTTCGGTTGAATTTCAGCTCTCTGTGACGCTAGCAGAATCATTTCTTCCTGCTTGTTTCGGTTTCCACCGCCTCATGTCAGTAAATCAGGCAAATCAGTGCTGGCTTTATACCTGGTCATAGAAATATTGAAGCGATAGAAAAAAGAAAAGTGTTTTTGCAATTGGCCGTGAATCTCATGCACAGTTACGAATTACCAGTTTGTGGCTTTAATATCTCATAATGTTTGAATATTTTCTAGCAATGGAAACCCGAGCAGGACAATAGCTATGGCCCAGTCCTAAATCACTTACTTATGCCCTATAAAGTGAGTAACTATCCATCATACATCCAGGTGGACACGGCCACTTGTGATGTCACTAAAACACAGGAAAAGGCAGGTTTTCAAACAATTCAATAGGGAATCTTCGAAGGTTCGATGAGCCATTGCAAGCCGTTATGTGACTTTGTGACATCACAAGTGGGAGTGTCCAACTAATAGCTTGTCGCATTCACACCTGGTGAAATAAAAGGGGTCCTTTAAATCACATGTATGTGCTTCTATGATAAGCCTTCCATAAATCTTGACCCATAAAGGCTGTGTCTCCAAGGAAGTGGGTCATTTTTCTCTCTTAATAATAATAATACATTTTATTTGTGGAGCACTTTGCATTGGTCGGATGCATTCTGATCTGAAGTGGCCTAATGTTCTTGATAAGTTACCCAGTAGGTCCTTGGCTATTTATTAAGAATGTAATTTCCACTCATGTTCCTAGAGCTCTCTCCAACGAAATTGATATCTGCTCTGATGCTCATTCATACGGTAGGCCTACTAGATCCGCAACAGCTGGACGTATTTCGCTACCACACTGTCGAACGAATGCAATGAAGAAAGCCTTCTATAGATCCATGTCTTTATGGAATTTACTCCCTTTGCAAATTCGTTGTATAGCTGGAAAGAAAGAATTCAATAGGCTAATTAAATCCTATTTTTATGTATGACTGTACTATTTCTGTACTATGGCCATGGCGGAAACCAGACTGAAGTTTCTCAAACAGATCATTTTATATGAGGTGAACCTGAACGTGCTCCAGAACCTTTGACAGGAACGGAAGATTGGAGACGGGCCTGTAGTTGGAGAGAACTTCTGGATCCAGTGTGGGTTTTTTGGTCAATAGTGGTCTGATGACAGCAGTTTTTAATGCAGGTGGGACATGGCCGGCCAGGAGGGAGTGGTTAATGATCTTGGTGATGAGGGGAGGGACGGCAGAGATGTTGGTCTTCAGCAGGGTTGATGGGAAGGGGTCCAGTGCACAGGTAGACGGCTTCAACGTTCTGATGGCGGCCTCCACCTCTTCCTGTGTGACGTTGGAGGAGGAGCTGAGGGGCTGGGCAGTCTCAGACAGTGGGTCGACGGTTCGGTGGGGTGAGACAGCCGGGGTGGAGAGATGTGAGCGGATGCTATTAACCTTTTGTTTCAAAAAAGGTCATGTGCATGTTGCACCTCTCCTCGGTGGCCTCAGAGTGTCAGGGGGAAGGGGGTTTGAGAAGATGGTTAATTAATGTTAATTGATGGTGGAATAGAATTGATGGTGCATCCCTCAGAGCTAATGCGTATGCCCTCTTGTGCTCCCTGTATGCCTGTTTGTGTCAGTCTAGAGGCCTTGATCCGCCGCCAGGGACGTCGTTAGGCCTATTGTGGGGGGGCTATTTGTGCGTTTTAGTATTCTCTGTGAACCCACTCGGACCTCAGATGTGACGTCACTCCCACACTTCAAGCGTTTTATTATGTTTCGCTCGGTCGTTGGAGAGAAACATGGACGCCACCCGGAAAGCTGTTGTCGCGGTAGCATTGGCAGAGTACCAGGCGCTCCAAAATAGGTAGGCTGTAGGCCGTAGGCAGAGATACGGACGCAGTAAGGTATTGCAGTAACACGAGTGATTGAAATGACCATTTAAACCACCAAAGTGGCCGTCCAAGTACAATGAAAACAGTTCATACAAGTCACACTGGGCGCAGCCATCTTGAATCCTGGCTCGGCCTCCTCTGAGTTCATCCAAGCAAGAAAGTTCACCGAGGACTTTGCCTAGCGTCACACATGAACACGGCCCTTTTCCTCGGACCTCCGAGACGAGTGGATAATAAAACGCACCATAAGCCCCCCCAAGATGTTCAAAAGCCCCCCCTACAATTTTTATTTTTTGTCATGGAAATCCTAACATGCATGCACTTAACATAAGGCAGAATATGAGTTGAATGGATACATTTGCTAACCTATTTTCCTCGAACTCACCCCAATAAGTAGACTTACATCAAACCAACTCTTACATTTGTTTAGCTTATTTCTATTTTTAAAAAGGAGGATATCCGCAAGAAGGAGGTCTTAACGCAAGTAAAGAAAAGAGAGTGTGCCAGAAAACAGGCCCTGATAGATGCTCTGCTGTACTTTCTACTGTATTAAATTATGAATTAAAGAACCACTTTAAAGATGGGATGAAAAAAAAACTATCACTTCAGGCACTGCTAGGGGCTAAGCCCCCCCAGCATCGAAGCCCTAGTGACGTCCCTGTCGGCCACTCAAGGACACGGCCAGCCACCGTTATCTTTCGCAGCTCGACGGTGTACCAGGGTGCTGAGCGCGAAAAAGGAGACTGACCTGGTTGTTAAGGCGGCGTGGAGGTCCAGAAGACTGCTCAGGGACTGGTTTTAAAAAATCCACTGAGTCAGTGACAGAGAGGCATCAGCGCCAGAGGAGAGAGGTTGGAGAACCAGGGCCAGGGCATCCGTGTCGATATTTTGTCATGTTTCTGAAGCGGATCTGTGGCTTTGGTTTGGTGTGGGGGGGGGGGGGGGGAAGGGAAGGCCAGCTTCATTGACACAACCTTGTGGTCTGAAACACCAAGATGGTAGACCTGTAGGTTGCTGATGGGAGCGGAGTTTGAGGTGACCAGGTCGAGTGTGCGTCCCCCGACATGTGTCGGGACTTCGACATGTTGTTGTAAGGTTGAGGGAGTCCAGTAGCTGAAGAAAATCAGCAGCGGAATGACATGAGGGGGCTGTCGACGTGAATGTTTTAATCTCCCAGAATCATGGTGTTTGCAGATGTAGCACAGAGTGTTGTGAGGAGATCAGACATTTCCAGCATGAAAGCAGAGTTGGGTTTTGGGGGCACAATCATGGGATGAGCGGATTTACGTTTGGATGCAAGACACTTGCATTCAAGTGTCTTGCATTGGAAGTTGTTGGTAGTGGGATTGGGGGACAACTCCCGGTCCTGTCGGTGGATGACAGCTAGGTCACCACCGCGGCCAGCGCTACGAGCTGCCTCCGAGTAACTGTACCCGGGTGGGCAGGCTTCATTAAGGGCAGAGTAAACCTTTGTCTGGTGCCAGGTTTCTGTCAGACACAGACCTAGAAAGTCCACACATCCACATAATATAAAGTCGCAGACGCGTCGATTTTGGTCGTAGGGTTGTATTATTGTAATTAACTATTACGAAAGGACAAAGTTTAATTTAGTAGTTTCATTAGGACAAGGAGGGAAAAGTCGCTGTGTGGTGGAATTCTGATGACCACAGCAGTTGGTGGACTAGGACCATTCCCATAAGAGACTTGAAGACGAGAGTTTTTTATTGAGTCATTATTATGGCACTTTTTACAGTACACACAAAGTGAGGCTCCTAGCTTTATTAGTTCACACAACGGCCGTAAACAAGAAGGGGACTTGGAATCTTGTAAAGAGGAGATAGGAGGGGTTGCTCGAACCTGGTTGGGTTGTGCACGTAGACACAAAAACACACACACGCACGGGCACACTAAGACACACACATACAGACACGCACACGCAAACAATGACCCAGTAAAAACAAACGGATGCATACAGCAGTAGTGCAGTACTGTTCTAAAGCATTGAACTACTAAACAGTACAAAAAAGTAAAACCTACTGGACGGAGAACTTCTGAAATACATGTGTGTGCAAATGGTTGAACCACATTCATCCTCACGTCAATACATATATCATTCACCAGACTTGGGGTGTGTGTGTGTGTGTGTGTGTGTGTGTGTGTGTGTGTGTGTGTGTGTGTGTGTGTGTGTGTGTGTGTGTGTGTGTGTGTGTGTGTGTGTGTGTGTGTGTGTGTGTGTGTGTGTGTGTGAAGGACATCCATCCACACCTACGCTATTTGTGACGTAAACCTGGTAGGTTCCACACACACACACACACACAAACACACACACACCAGTGGGTTCAGCAGGGAGTCAAGGGTACACAAGTTGCAATTCTGTGCTACGAAATTATTCGTGGGCACGCACAAACATGTACAATATTTACAAAATGATATAGTTTTGTATAGTCGTGCATATCCCTTAAAATCAAACAGTGGTTTCCTAAACTATTTTCTTTTGGTTCTTTGTTTTTTGTTTCATCATAGAAAATACAGCAATCCAACATTCCATGTGTGTATAATTTTAAAAGTCACAAAGAATTGTGTTGAATAATTATTATGTGTGTGCATGTGGATGTTTATGGAAGACAGCGCAATATTGAATGGCGAACGATTTGAGTTCAGAGTGAGTTCTGTAGTTCTGGGTTCTGGTTGTGTTGACACTTGTGGACACCGAGCAGGGGAACAGGAAGCACTGGGGATAGTGGGGATAGTGGTGGACTTCAACCCTCCTGCAACCCTCCTGCGATAAGTCCAAAGAGCGGCCAGTAGAATGAAGAAGTCTCTTTTGGGGGCACTTCACTGCAGCGCAGCTCTTCTGTACCTTGGTTAGGCGTACAGCGGAACGAGAGGAAAGAAAGAATCGGAATAATCACCGTGGCATTGTCTCTGAAAGAAAAAATACATCAACCGACTTCCGACTCCTGAATCAGGAGAAGAGCGAGAGACTTGTTCTGTTCTGTTGTGCGGGCTGCTTCACAGCCTCTGTGTAAGGTCAGACAGCCGTGTGTCTGTCAGGGTTCTCTGTCCGTCTGTCTCCGTGTCTCGAGTTCTCCCTTCAGGACGCACTCCAGGACTCCAGCTCCGACTGACGCCTCAGACCGGAGACGGTCGGAGGAGGAGGAGGGTGGAGGAGGGGGGTGGAGGAGGGGGGGGTGGGGCTGGCTTCACCGGGGAACAGGGTTGGTGGTTAGAGGAGATGGAGGAGGGGGGAGGGGCCAAGGAAACAGGGACGCCTCAGGTCCTCACCCAGCCCAGCGGCACCCAAAACGTCTCCCTCTCCAGCCGCTCCAGGATCCCTCGGAGTTCTGAGCAGGCACTGGCCGAGTCCTCCTTGATCAGGACCCGGTCCACCAGGTGCCCGTACTGCTGGTCGATCTGGATGGCCGACTGACGCATCTCCTGCAGGTCCTCGTCCTGATAAGGTGGGGTGGGGGGGAGAGAGGAGAAAGGCGGTTGGAAGGGAACCCGGACACCCACGACGTGGGGACTAGCAGGTGTCGGGGACTTAGGTCGGTATTCCCACAATTGTTAGCCTCATTGCCTGAGTCATATTTTGACCAGGTTCTGATATCTAACATATCTCTACTCTCCTAACACTTCTGATTCACTGTACTTGATTGGCTGTATCCTATGCCAATCAGAGTTCTTTTTACATTTCATAATCACTATCTCCCTAAATCTATTTGACTCAGGCATTGACGCTAAATACTAGATGAACCTTAAAATATGACTTTGGTAATTATGATATCATGCTAGCGATATCAAACAGTTGACACCAGAGCGATTGGTGTGATTATTCTTTCCATGTCGTACTCACTGTAGTACGGGCGTGCTCGCCTCCTGCTGGTGAGGTGGCGGCGCTGCGGCGCCTTCTGCTCTCAGGAACGCGTGGCTTGACAAAGATGATGTAGGGTTTGAACTCGGCTGTGCGCAGCCTCCTCAGCGCCTGAGGAGGAGGGCACAGATTGGAGGATTAGAACATCCGGAAACCATGTCGCCTGTTCACAGCAGCCATTAGGGTTCTTCAAAATTGTGGTGGCTGTATAACTATAACTTTTTTGAAGATTAAAAAACGATCCTCCGAAGTCAGTGTTGTAGGGCTAATGATAGAAATCTGTGTCGAGTGATCAGGGAATCCTGCGATGTTCCACTCAAAATAACATGGCTGTACAATTTTGATAACCAAAAATGGTCAACTATTTACGTTGAGTTATATTGTTGTGTTTCAACCGAAAAATATTAAATATTTCCTCAACATCTGCATCTGCAGACGGGTAGACATAGTCATCGTTATTAAAGCTAAATCAGGAGTTTTTCTACGCTATAACTTATGTGGAAAAACCGCAGTATTCTGCCTATAACCTACCTCTGGTTGAACGTCCACCAAGCACATCTTGTTCTTGGCCTGCACTGAGCGGATTGCCTCTATACTGGTGCCATACTGGTTCTCTTTGTATTCCCCGTGCTCGATAAACCTGAGGAAATTAGAAAGAGCCCTCCTGATTAGAATCTCCCCACCACACGACAACAAAAAAGATTCAGCCGTCACAAGACAACTGGCAGGCCAATACAACAACTGTCAAACCATTCAAATCAGTGCAAACCCACTTGTTGTTCAACACATCAGCATCAAACTGCTGCTTGGCCACAAAGTGGTACTCGACCCCTTCTTTTTCCTGGGGTTTCTTGGGTCTGGTCGTGTCTGTGGGAACACACAGTAGTGTCATGATGTGTGTGTGTGTGTGCGAGAACGCGTAAAACTAGCATACACGTGTATCAATGCAGTGTTTCCTCTAATCCTAGCGCACACTAGTATGTACTGTATCAAAGAGGACACACATACATACACACACACACACACACACACACACACACACACACACACACACACACACAAACAAACAAACAAACAAACAAACAAACAAACAAACAAACAAACAAACAAACAAACAAACAAACAAACAAACAAACAAACAAACAAACAAACAAACAAACAAACAAACAAACAAACAAACAAACACAAAACTGAAAATGAAAAGAAAGGAGTTGGCTCCTACACCTTTGTAACAACATGCAACAGAATGGCCTTGCTAAATAATAATGTTACAGAACTGCTCCTACTAGCCGTGTGGTCAGATTGAGGGGCAACACACCAAGGGCATGCTGGTACAGGTGGGTGGTGTGTTACGTCTGATGTGTTCCAGACGTGGTTGTGTTGATGGATGTGTTTGAGACTCACGTGGGACGGCCACGGCGTAGCGGTGCGGGTTCTCAGCGATCACCTTCTGCTTCAGCTCGTTGATTCGTGCCCCCAGGGAACCTGTGGCAGACACATGATGAGACGTCAGGAAATAAATGACGGCAAATGGTAACACACTTCAATGAGGGCGCATTAATGAGGATTATTATATAGAATTGGCATAGTTAAGGGTTAACGCTAACTCTAATAAAGAATGGATACATGAATACAGTAGTTAACACCGTTACCCTAGTTAACATAGACATCATTATTTAACATGAAAATCATTCGTAAATGATTACTAGCCAATAAGCAAAATTGTAAGTACCTGTCAGATCATGCTTATTACTGCATTAACCTATGTTAATTGATGGTTAATTAATGTACCCATATTGTTAAACGTAACCGGTATTATCAATCTGGGGAAAAAGCAATTGTATTAAGAAATCCTCCATATAAAGGCGTAATTGATTGCAATATATGCTCCCTACCACTAGAGGTCAGTATGATTTCAGGTATCACAAACACCACTGCGGTAATACTCGCATGTATAACATGCTGTGTCTCACAAAAGGCGCGTGCACCGGTCTTCCTACCTATGAGCACCACGAGGCGGGGCCTCTCGTGGCCTCGCTGCTGGTAACGTGAGACCTCTTCGTAGGTCAGGTAGTCCGAGTCTCCCGCCTCGGACCCCTCCCCAGACGAGCCCTGTCGGTCCTTCCGACTCAGACGGAAGCTCCTCCTAAGGCCGGCTGGGGCGGGGGGGGGGAGCAGGAGCAGGAGCAGAGGTCAGGGTCTCCCCCAGACACGGACCGCAGCTGCTACAGTTGCTTTACTCATGCCCAGATAGAGGGTGTTTGGTCCTTGGCTGTTAGGCAGCCAGGCTTGGCAGTACAGCTACAGATCTGGCTTTGTTTGTCGTTGGCATGCAAACCACACATGGCGCCGTCACCCGGCAATCGCATGAGTGTTTGCTCAGTGAGTGGTGAGCGATGGGTTCTAAATCTACGTTGCACCTTTGAGGATAGAGTACGTGCATTGTTTGACGACAATATGTTCATCGCCTGATTTATCGGCGGGATTAACTTTGCAAAGTCCCATGTGTCGATTCAGCTCTGACCACATGCGGCACATATCTAGCTTTGGTGCTGACGAGGAAGTGGGTATAGTTTGTTTCTGTGAGTGCGCACTTTGTTCATCTTCTAAAGAACAATAAAGGTTCCTGAACCGGCGGCTCCATGGCCGATGGAGACGCCCGTCATGTGAGAGATCCGGTTTAAACACGAGCATGCTGCACAGAGTGTGAGGCCGCAGGACCGCACCAGGACCAACGACACAGCCTGGCCTCCGGGGAAACCAGCCTCCCATCGGATGAAGCTGTCATCCTATTGGATTAAGCCCTTATCCTATTGGATGAAGCTGTCATCCCATTGGATGAAACCGTCAACCCCATTGGATGAAATACACCGGGGCGTATTCGTTTCCCGGGAGCAGGTCGGTCTGTCCCACCTGTCGGCGGTATGTCTGAGGGGAAGAAGCCGGGACTGTACCTGAGTAAAATTCCCAGGAAAACACCTGGCCACAGGAGGGCGCCACTGGTTTACACTTAGGAGAGACTATAACCGACGTTAGAGCATCACAACCCAGACAGCCACGCCTCCACACAAAGAGAGAGGGGAGGGAGGGAGGGAGGGAGGGAGGGAGGGAGGGAGGGAGACAAGCTTCAAAGGGAGGAGACAAGCTTCAAACGTGCCTGGTCGAGTGTGCAATGCGTCCGAAACCAAAGCGAGAACCCCGGTGGGTGTGGGGTGTGGATGGTGATGGGGTGTTGGGGGGGGGGGGGGGGGGGTTGGGACCGGGACGGGGACGGGACGGGACGGGGGTTAGGGGACACTGGCCACAGCAGCGTGCGGGGCAGCAGCAGACAGACACGGCAGGGGGCGTACAAGAATCCAAACACGGCTTATTAAGGCGTTAGCGGAGCACGGTGCTTAAAGCAGTGCCACTGGTCTGCAGCTGTGTGCTCACTGCTAGTGACTGCACTGCAAAAATAAATATATAGTTATACATATATATATCTATATATAGGGTTCTTTGCAGGAAGTGGAACATTCCATACGCAGAAAGCAAGAGTGCCCCCGCCCCCCCCCCCCACCCCCCCAACACCAAGTTACTCTCCATGTTTGACAGGCCCGAGCTGGATTCCAAATGCGCCCTGGGTTCCGGGTTCCTGTCCTGCAGCTGATCCAGATGGCTAGCCCAAAAATAACGCAGGAAGGCTTTTTCTGTCACTTTTTTTCCGAACCTGGAATTTCCCACGCGCAGCCCCCCCCTCCTGACTAAAACATCCAGAGACTATAACCGGCGCGGCGCTGACGTCCTTCCAGGCGGTTCCGGATGCTCATTAACGAGGGACTGGGATTGAGATTGCTCCCGGAGCTGAGCGATAGCCAAGCCTTCTTTCTGAGATGAGGAGCGGCATATGGGGGGGGGGGGGGGGGGGCATGAGGGGGCGTGAGGGGACAGGAAGGTTTCAAGATGAAGGGGATGACATCTTTTGAACTGCGTGATTGGATTTCATGCATCATCCGCATGTGGCGATGTGTTCAGCCTGCTCAATAAACAAGAGCACAATGCTCGCCTAGGCCGTATGTTGTCCTGTTGCTTACTACTAGAATCGCCCTATTTTCTCAGCTTGATTTCAGTACCAAACATGAAAGCTGCCACGTGGAGGACGGCGATATAGGAACGATGTACTGGCATGTGGTGAAGCAGATCAGTTACCAGCCCCGTTCAGACAAGAGGCCACGCCACCCACACGTAATCCCCGGTCACGATGGATCTATTCTGGTCTCGTCTGACACAAGTGGGAACCATCTGATTCACACGTAGGCAAGCGGCAGTGTATGCGTGTAGGGCCGTCATCAAAGCCACAGTCTGGAATGAGCTTCACAGAGGAGCAACAACCCCATGATCGTAACAACCCTGAAGCTCATGCAGAGGACGGATCAGAGCTCTGCAGACAAGGAGGCGTTTTTCCTTCATCGCTGCTTTAAGGGGAAGGAGATCCAGAATCAGATCTTCTCATCTGGGCACCTTCAGCTAACCCCACCCTCCCTCCCTCCCTCCCTCCCTCCCTCCCTTCCTCCCTCCCTCCCTCCTCCTCCCTCCCTCCTTCCCTCCCTCCTCCTCCTCCTCCCTCCCTCCCTCCTCCCTCCTTCCCTGGACACACTGTTTACCTCCTCAGCAAGGGATCAGAAACCCCCCCTTCCCACTTAATTGCAGCAAATTCACCCCCAGCCCACGAGCAAGCACGCACGCACGCACGCACGCACGCACGGCCAAGACTGGCGACAAACCAGAGCACAGAGGGGCGGGAGGGTTGGCGAGAGGAGAAGGAGGAGGTGGCGAAGGTGGTGCACGCTCTCACCTATGTACTGTCCATTGAAATAGCCCTCACAGTCGCAGTCCTCTGAAGTGAGGCGGGAGGGGGGGGGGGGGGGGGGCACAAAATATATGGGGTGAGAACAGGGCTAGAGACCTGGAAGAGTAGAGGAACAGGGGCGTGGGAGAAAGAGGATGGCGTGGAGAGAGGAGTGGAGAGAGATGGAGCGGGCTGCAAGCCGAGAGCAGCGGCAATCAGGATGGGTACCGCGGGCCAGCTGGGAGACTTTTAATGGATTTCCATAAGTAGAGGTCACTCTGAGGTCACACATCCTTGCCATGGCAACCACGATGGAGGATTCAGACATCAGCAACAAAATCGTTGTTCGCAGGAGGAGGAGTGGGAGGGGGGGGGGAGAGAGAGGAGAGAGAGAGAGAGAGAGAGAGAGAGAGAGAGAGGAGAGAGAGAGAGAGAGAAGGAGAGAGAGAGAGAGAGAGAGAGAGAGAGAGAGAGAGAGAGAGAGAGAGGAGAGAGAGAGAGAGAGAGAGAGAGAGAGAGAGAGAGAGAGAGAGAGAGAGAGAGAGAGAGAGGAGGAGAGAGAGAGAGGAGGAGAGGGATGAGATGCACGAGCAGGAGATAGGTGGACCAAGAGAGATGCGGCGGGAGGAGCAACGGCCAAGGAGTAGGGGAGGAGAAGAGAGAAGGGCAGAAGAGAGCTTGGGAGAGGAGAGGGGTGGGGTGGGGGAGGAAGAGAGGAGCTCCTCTGTGTGTGTCTGGGGTCCACTCTGGTCTCTCTAAACACGTGTGCACATCCTGTCCCCGGGAGTACGGGCCTACTGCCAGCTGCCTCTCACACACAAGCCCAGCGCTCCAACGTATCAGAGCACGTATGGAAGAGCGAGGGCCTGCAGAAAGCCTGAGAAATAATTTAGTCGAACCACACACTGCAGGGGAGAGGATGAGATAGGGGGGGGGGGGGGGGGAATTGTGATGATGCAAGGAAATGAAACTATATTTAGGAGAGTATACTGGAGAGTACACATGAGACACACAAAAGTGCTCAAGTTGTACACACGCACACAAACACACACATTGATAAAGGGAAGGAAGAACTAAATGGAATTGCATGCAACACACAAACACACTCACGCAATTAACACGTATGTGTTCCGTGTATTCCTCGTGTGTGTGTGTGTGTGTGTGTGTGTGTGTGTGTGTGTGTGTGTGTGTGTGTGTGTGTGTGTGTGTGTGTGTGTGTGTGTGTGTGTGTGTGTGTGTGTGTGTGTGTGTGTGTGTGGTGTGTGTGTGTTGAGGACCCACCTTTATCACATCCTTGGTCATCTGATGTAAGACATTCAGAAAGGAGATGAAGAGGAAGAGTATAAGAATTGTCAAACAAGTATTCATACATCCATACCCGGCAATGTTAAATGGAGAGGTGCTTTCTCCACAAATAAGGATTTAAAAAATAAACTTGTTATTTTCATACTTTGCTCAGCTCTTTCCATCTCTCAGAAATTCATACAGAGGGGAGGAACGTGGGCCTGACCTTCTGCCTCCCCGCGTTGCTTCTCACCGTCTCCCAAAGGAGATTGATGGAAAACTCATTTTCAGCCGTGTCAGCAGGTCTGCATTAAGCCTGTATTCCATCCAAGTTGGACAGAGGGCTGCTATCTGGAGACATCTGTGACAGATGTATCTCAGCTGTGCCTCCTCTGTTAGTACTCTTGGCTGTGGCATGTCCTTGTAGCTCGATGCACTACCTCCCATTTTTGACAGCTAGCAAAAGTGTCAGCGAGCTAAAAACTAATTAGCTAACCGAACTTGATAGCAAACGTGTCAGCTGGCTCACAGCGGGAGGAGGATGATGCGGCAGCAATCTGAACGGGGGCCACCCCCGGTAGGAGATCAGAGATAATTAAAGGAGTGAAGGGAGAGCGGGGATGGCTGGGCCAGACACGCAGCGAGTCGTGATACAGGCAGCAGTTCCCCGCGGCGATAGCTAGCTAGCTAGGCATCCTGCTTATCCCTAGCTGTCTCTACGTGGCTTCGAGATAATGGGATTGCGTTGATTTAATACGCCCCGACGAGCGCACGCTCATAAAAACCCACCTGGCTACTTCCAGTGAACGGAAGTGGAATGGCGATGGCGGCGTAGTGCTTCGCGTGCCTGGGCGTGTATGTTTACCATGACCTTTATGTCGGCTAAGCCCCTTCGCTGGCTTAATCATTGCTTGTTGTGTCGATGTCTGGCCTTGTGTAAGCTGCGTTCGCAACAGCCGCGCTGGCCAGATGGACGGCACACCACCAGAGAGATTTATTTTGCATCCTCTGTTGCGGTTTACTGTTTGCACACGCCCACACATGCACACACACACACACACACACACACAAATGCCTCATCACACCCAACGCGGCGCTTTTATCATGTGCGATGGACCAGGAATACTGATGCTGATGAGACATTGCAGCCAAAAAAGGTGAATGAAAGTCGAGAGCTAGACTAGGCTGGGAGAACGTGCAAAGAATTACAATTACCCGTCCCTTTAATTACCAAGCCTACAATTAAGGCTCTAGGCCTACATCATGTGTTTACCCGTCGACAGAGGACAGCTCTAGGCTTACATCAGTGTGGTTCTCCATCAACGGAGTAAGGCTCTAGGCCTACATTGTGCCTTTGGGTTGATAACTCAAAGTGAAAAGAATGGTGTATGATAATTCATTCTGAATCATAAATATATGATATTATATATGATGAATAATTGATGTTTTGATGAGGTGGGGGACTGGAACACTGAATCACAGTAGAGTCCAACTTACAGATAGGATTTTGGGGAGACTTTGCGTTGGGGAGTGTGCCCATTTTAATCCGGTAGGCCAGTCGTCTGGGGAGCAACGACAAGCAGGAGATCCAGAGAGAGGCGAAGGAAACAGGAAGAAGAATCAGGTGAGAGTACAGAAGCTGTAGAAAGTATTTAATGGGGTGTTAATTGGAGAGAAAGAGATAGGATATGAACTCAGAGACTGAAGGGACCGATACCAAATGTAGATCTAGATTCAGATGCCAAGTATAAGAAAACATAAAGAGTAAAGTAGCAGGAAACTGAACAGCGATAAGCTTTAAAGGTCAGGAGACTATCAGTATTCTAAGCCATCCAATTATAAATAACTTCTTTCCGCAGCCGTTTGTTTTGCAGACGCTTTTTTTTTTCTCGGTGTCCTTAAAACTGACGGTATTATTTTCATCCAGCTGATCTATTAATGCGCCGGACCCAAATAACCGTTCGGTATTTCCAGCGCTTTGAGCTGTTTCCATGACGATCGGTCTGTCTGTGTTTCAGCAAACAAGGGGTCCCCTTGACTCGGTGGGGGCCACTCCGATACATGTCAGCGCGGTATAATAACACGTTCACCGACTCAACTCGGCGTGGAGGGCCCGTTCAATTGTTTGTCCTGAGTTGACGTCGACCGCTCTTGTGCATTAATTTAATCACAGCTGAACCACCCGTCCGTCCGTCCCCCCCGGTGGATCCCACAGGACGTGGATCGTGTGGATTATGATAGATCAACGCTGGATGAATTATTATATTGGCACAGGCTTGGCTTAAAGGATTGGCTTATGCAGCCCCTTTCATGGTTTGCTTGTGTTTCCATTGTTCGTAGGGTTTAATTGCATTATGTGCAATCCCTAGCATGGTCCAAGCCTGGGGGTGGACACCAGGAGGACATGAGATGATTGGCTGGGTTAGCGTTAAAGTGCCCACCTCAAAGATTGCCATTTTGTTTTCTTTCGGCGACACCTTTGACGATTACGGCCACACTTCACTCAGATACAAACAGCCTCCTCACTAAAACCTATTTGGTAACATTCATTATACTGCAAATATAAGGGCCACAGGCTCAATCGCCATTGTGTGATTGAACCTGTGAGATGGAGATAGTTAGTTTACTTAGTTTAGTTAAAGCTTTTATTGTCCCCTAAGGGCGATTTGGTTTGCAGCAAGACATCAATAGACAACATAGGACAGAAAGTACAACATGACAGACCAAACATACATGCAGATAGTATCAATAGTACAGTGTGTATACAGGCATGCTGATAAGCATCCCTGCATGACATACCCATGTAAATCAGAATAATAATAATAACTACTATGTGTCAAATAAATAAAAAATTGAAACAGGAAACACTTTCTGCTCTCCATGGAGTACCTTTCATACAGCAAGTAATCATACCTCACACTGTGCACCAAAAACCACGCCATGTCGGCCCAGAGCTCCAAAAACTGAGTTCAGTAGAGAAATGGCACTGGGAACAAATGAGAGTCTATATCTATTGGTTTGGACTGCAGGGAATCTGAAACGTGACTTGGAAGGTAACAACTGAAACTCAGGATGAAGAGGATGACCATTTGCTGATAAAATAGATTCTGCCTTTTTTTGGACAAATCTAATTGGCGAGTAAGGCTTTATCCTTGACATTCAGAATATAAAGTGGCTCAACAGATTCTGACTAAAGAGATTTTAATTGACTTGAAAATGTTCGAGATGGCCAAAGAAAGTCTCATAAAGTTGGCATGGGGCGTAACAATGGGGACAACACCCCCCATCAATCTCCTAGTTTGACCCCAAAATGAGTTTTTTTATTGTTTTCGAATGCTGAAACAGTGGGCTCATGGATACTGTGCCATCTCCCTGAGATCCACCCGCAGACCCCGTCCCATGACCCCTCGCTCTCACCTCTCCTGGAAGTGTTTGGACGGGATGAGACCGGCCCGCAGGTTGCTGTCCCCGACCCGCTTGGCCTGCCACCAGGTGGGGTCGTCCTGGGTCACCACCTGCAGGATGTCCCCCCGCTTGAAGGGAAGTCCCGCCTCCTGGCAGGGCGTGGCCTTGTCCTCCAGGGGGATGTAGTCGAACAGGGCCCTCATGTACACCTGCGGGCGGAGGACCAGGAGGGAAGAGGGGGGCCGTGAATCGGGATGTTCAGGTAGACGTGTGGCCGCATGTGGCTCAGGAGGTCAGGCGGGTTGGCTGGTAACCGGAAGGTTGCTAGTTCGATCCCCAGCTTGTGTTTGTGAATGTCGAGGTGTCCCTAAGCAAGGCACCTCACCCCATCTGCTCCTGACGAGCTGGCTGTCGCCCCGCATGGTTGCCACCGCCGTCAGCGTGTGATGTGTGTATCAATGGTTGAACTTTAGGCAGTATTGTAAAGCGCTTTGAGCGGCCACTCGCAGAAAAGCTTTAAGTCCTATAACCATTTATTTAAGCTTTGACATACCCTCTCTCTTAAAAATCTCTTGTTGTGGAGGAGAGCCTGGAGGAAGCCCCCCTCCCGTCCTTGTGAGTATGGCTGGTAAGTGGAAAGTTGCAGTTCAGACGCTCACCTTGCTCTCTCTGAGTCGGTCCTCCTCCTTAATGGCAGGGATTATCTTCAGGGTGATGGAGCCCTGCGACTGGGACTAGAACACAAACAACAGAGACAACACGCTTTTAGTTTGCCTCATTTTCGTCTGATTTGAGTTTCCCTGGTCACACTAGAGTCTAGCAGAGTTTTTGGTAAAACAAGGTTTTAGCTTGTTGTATAAAGTGCGCGTCAAACAGGGGGTTTGAACGGCGGTTCATCCTACCAGCAGTTGGCTGATCTCGTCGGGCTTCTTGTGGATTATGGAGACCCCGTTCACCTCTCTGAGCTCATCTCCTACGTGGACCAGGCCTGGGGGAGGGAGGACATAATCCCCTGTTAGGAAACTACATTTACATCATGATGGGCAGCACTGTTTTAGACTTGAATCACTCGTTTTAATCTATGTTGAGAATCCATGAAGGCTGTGAATCCATGAATGTATTGAATCCATGAATGTTATGAATTCCTCAGGGTCGGACATCCACGAATGTTTTGAATTTATGAATTCATTATTGTTGGGCATCCATGAATGTTTTGAATCCATTATTGTTGTGAACACATTCATGTTGTGAACCCATGCATTTTATGAATCCATGAATGTTGAAAATCCAGATGTTGTGGATCCAACAATGCAAATGCTGGCGCTAAAAGAACTAACGTAGACGTCCATACGAGTCAACCCGCCCCCCCCGTAGAGACGTGTTGTGGTTCTGCCCGATGCGGTCACTACATGATACAGGGTTTCCCTGCCCTGCACACATCAAATTATCGGACTAATGGGCCTCAGACGCGGACGTTTCCCGGGCCACAGAGAGCGCCCTGTTCTGCAGAACGTTGATCTGTTTAGACTTCAGCCCGGACCGTGAAACCCAACAGACCGGGGATCTGGTCGATCGATCGGCCCTCTTCTCTGCTCTGCTCCCTCTCAGCCACAGGTAAGAAACCACAACTTACAACACGTACGCCAATGCCGTCGCAGCAAACTGAAACTCGCAGGCAGGCGTATACATTTGTTAGGCTTTGTTCCCTCATTAATACTTCAGGTCTTCCAATTGGCTGCACGGAAACAGGAACAAATCCTACATGATGAATGGATATTACGACTTACTTTCTGAACCTAGGGTGGCCCAGGGAATATGTGCTCTTAGAGACACACGTACTGTCACACCTTCTCTCGTGGGCTACGTGGCACTGGAATTAGATGGTGTGTGACTGAGGCTCTAGGGTGCAAAGCAGAACTGCTGAGGTTTTCAAAAGGCTATCCATCATGAGCATCTCTGCCGGGTCCCGGTTCGCTCTCCTTCTCGGCTCTGGCAGCAGCAGCTGCTCTGCGTCTCATCCCAGGTCGCCTTCATCTTGTCGTCGCTGGTGGAGCACACAGTTTTAGCATCCCCGTACTGTGGTTTTATATTATATACGCTGTATATAGATCGGTTTTTAAGGTCAGCGCCCATCTATTGTGCCTTGCGTCGGTTTGGCGAGCGAGCGAGAGGAATATATTGTCCCAGTGCCGCTCCAGATAAGCATCAGCAAATAGAACGGCGAAGGTAGTGCGACAGGAAAGAGACGTAGCGGAAGATGGGAAGTTAGGAAGAGGACGCAGATAAGAAAGATAGACAGATAGCGACATGTAGAGACAGATAGAGACAGATAGAGACAGATGGATAGATAGAGACAGATATAGGCAGATAGTGACAGATAGAGGCAGACATATTGGCAGGTAGAGACAGACAGAGACAGATGTATCAGCAGGTAGAGACAGGTAGGGACAGACGTATCAGCAGGTAGAGACAGATTTATCGCATATAGAGTTTCAAATGCACACTGACAGCCAGACAGACAACCAGACAGACAGACAGATGGGATCATAGTGTCATCAGTAGGCAGACAGACAGGCGTCTGGTAGAGGCGTGACAGTACCACTGCGGTCAGCGGCGCCCCCTCTCATGATGCGAGCCACGATTACAGAGCCGGTAGCATCGTCGCGTCTGATGGTGGCTCCCTGCAAGAAGAGAAACAGTTCACAGATGGTAGAGAGCAGATAGCAGACCGGACGTGCTTACGTGGTGTTTTCCACGCGCTGGAACATTGTGACCTTCTGTCTGACAGCTCCCTATCAGGTGCATCTTTACAGCCAGATCAGGAAGAGTAAAATACATGCAAAATGTATTCGAGTGGCATGCTTTTCAAACTACAGAATTGCTTCCAGTGATGTTATCTTGACTGATTATTGGTATCCTTGTTGATAAAAGACGATCCAGGGATCATTCATAAAAAGAAACATTTCCGTAATATTTAATCAATATTCCTGTTAGCCCAACAGCCTTATGTTTTTTTTGGCATTGGGCAATAAAAAAATGACAGTGTTACCCCTTAAATTTTATTGGATAAAAAACGACAGTGTTACCCCATAAGTTTTATTTGATAAAAAACGACAGTGTTACCCCTTAAGTTTTATTGGATAAAAAACGACAGTGTTACCCCTTATGTTTTATTTGATGACGGGCAATACAAAACGACAGTGTTACCCCTTATGTTTTATTTGATCACGGCCGATAAAAAACGACAGTGTTACCCCTTATGTTTTTTTGGATATCGGGCAATAAAAAAATGACAGTGTTACCCCTTACGTTTTATTTGATGACGGGCAACAAAAAACAACAGTGTTACCCCTTATGTTTTATTTGATCACGACCGATAAAAAACGACAGTGTTACCCCTTATGTTTTTTTTGATGTCGGGCAATAAAAAAAGACAGATGAAAAGCGACAGTGTTACCCCTTACGTTTCATTTGATCACGGCCGATAAAAAACGACAGTGTTACCCCTTATGTTTTGTTTGATAAAAAACGACAGTGTTACCCCTTACGTTTTATTTGATAACGGTCAACAAAAAACAACAGTGTTACCCCTTATGTTTTATTTGATGACGGGCAATAAAATACAACAGTGTTACCCCTTATGTTTTATTTGATAACGGTCAACAAAAAACAACAGTGTTACCCCTTATGTTTTATTTGACGACGGGCAATAAAATACAACAGTGTTACCCCTTATGTTTTATTTGATAAAAAACGACAGTGTTACCCCTTACGTTTTATTTGATGACGGGCAATACAAAACGACAGTGTTACCCCTTATGTTTTATTTGATCACGGCCGATAAAAAACGACAGTGTTACCCCTCACGTTCTGTTTGATAAAAAACGACAGTGTTACCCCTTACGTTCTGTTTGACCTGCAATAAAAAAGGAAAGTGTTACCCCTTACTTTTTGTTTGATGACGGGCAATAAAAAACGACAGTGTTACCCCTTATGTTTTTTTTGATGTCGGGCAATAAAAAAAAGACAGATAAAAAGCGACAGTGTTAACCCTTACGTTTTATTGGATAAAAGTTAACATTTAGGTTCAGGGTCGTACTCAGGGACACAAACGCTCAGCTAGGAGAAGCTGGGGTTCGAACTAGCAACCTATTGGTCAGGTGACAGCTGCTCTACCTCCAGAGCTAAAAACACAAATTTTTATTTCATAATAACTGACAGTGTTACAGCTTACGTTTTATTTGATGACGGGCAATAAAAAACAACAGTGTTACCCCTTATGTTTTTTTTTGATGTCGGGCAATAAAAAACGACAGTGTTACTTACCCCTTATGTTTTATTTGATAAAAAACGACAGTGTTACCCCTTATGTTTTTTTTTGATGTCGGGCAATAAAAAACAACAGTGTTACCCCTTATGTTTTATTTGATAAAAAACGACAGTGATACCCCTTATGTTTTTTTTTTAAATCGGGCAAAAAAAAAAAGACAGTGTTACCCCTTACGTTTTATTTGATGACGGGCAATACAAAACGACAGTGTTACCCCTTATGTTTTATTTGATCACGGCCGATAAAAAACAACAGTGTTGCCCCTTACGTTTTATTTGATAACGGTCAATAAAAAAAGACAGTGTTACCCCTTGCGTTTTATTTGATGACGGGCAATAACAAACGACAGTGTAACCCCTTACGTTTTATTTGATGACGGGCAATGAAAAACGACAGATAAAAAGCGACAGTGTTACCCCTTACGTTTTATTTGATAAAAGTCAACATTTAGGTTCAGGGTCATACTCAGGGACACATAAACACTCAGCTAGGAGAAGCTGGGGATTGAACTAGCAACACACTGGTTAGGTGACAACTGCTCTACCTCCTGAGATAAAACCCAATATTTTATTTGATAAAAAATGACAGTGTTACCCCTTACGTTTTATTTGATGACGGTCAATAAAAAACGACAGTGTTATCCCTTATGTTTTTTTTGATAAAAAACGACAGTGTTACCCCTTATGTTTTTTTTGATAAAAAACGACAGTGTTACCCCTTATGTTTTATTTGATGACGGGCAATACAAAACGACAGTGTTACCCCTTATGTTTTTTTTTATGTCGGGCAATTAAAAAAGACAGATAAAAAGCGACAGTGTTACCCCTTACGTTTTATTTGATAAAAGTCAACATTTAGGTTCAGGGTCATACTCAGGGACACAAAAACACTCGGAGAAGCTGGGGATTTAACTATCAACCTATTGGTTAGGTGACAACTGCTCTACCTCTTGAGCTAAAACCCAAATATTTATTTAGTAAAAAACGAGTGTTATCCATTATGTTTTTTTTGATGTCGGGCAATAAAAAACAGCAGTGTTACCCCTTATGTTTTTTTTGATGTCAGGCAATAAAAAACAACAGTGTTACCCCTTATGTTTTATTCGATAAAAAACGACAGTGTTACCCCTTACTTTTTATTTGATGACGGGCAATATAAAAAGACATAAAAAGCGAAGTTTTATTTGATAGAAGTCAACATTTAGGTTCAGGGTCATACTCAGGGACACATAAACACTCAGCTAGGAGAAGCTGGGGATCGAAAGCAACCTATTGGTTAGGTGACAACTGCTCTACCTCTTGAGCTAAATCCCAAATATTAATTTGATGAAAAACAACAGTCTTACCCTTTATGTTTTTTTTGATGACGGGCAATAAAAAACAACAGTGTTACCCCTTATGTTTTATTTGATAAAAAACGACAGTGTTACCCCTTATGTTTTTTTTGATGTCGGGCAATAAAAAACAACAGTGTTACCCCTTATGTTTTATTTGATAAAAAACGACAGTGTTACCCCTTATGTTTTATTTGATAAAAAACGACAGTGTTACCCCTTATGTTTTATTTGATCACGGCCGATAAAAAAACGACAGTGTTACCCCTTATGTTTTATTGATCACGCGATAAAAAACGACAGTGTTACCCCTTATGTTTTTTTTGATGTCGGCAATAAAAAACAACAGTGTTACCCCTTATGTTTTATTTGATGACGGGCTATAAAAAGCGACAGTGTTACTCCTTACGTTTTATTTGATAAAAGTCAACATTTAGGTTCAGGGTCATACTCAGGGACACATAAAACACTCTCAGCTAGGAGAAGCTGGGGATCGAACTATCAACCTATTGGTTAGGTGACAACTGCTCTACCTCTTGAGCTAAAACCCAAATATTTATTTGATGAAAAACAACAGTCTTACCCCTTATGTTTTTTTTGATGACGGGCAATAAAAAACAACAGTGTTACCCCTTATGTTTTATTTGATAAAAAACGACAGTGTTACCCCTTATGTTTTTTTTGATGTCGGGCAATAAAAAACAACAGTGTTACCCCTTATGTTTTATTTGATAAAAAACGACAGTGTTACCCCTTATGTTTTTTTTTATGTCGGGCAATAAAAAACAACAGTGTTACCCCTTATGTTTTATTTGATAAAAAACGACAGTGTTACCCCTTATGTTTTATTTGATAAAAAACGACAGTGTTACCCCTTATGTTTTATTTGATCACGGCCGATAAAAAACGACAGTGTTACCCCTTATGTTTTATTTGATCACGGCCGATAAAAAACGACAGTGTTACCCCTTATGTTTTATTTGATCACGACCGATAAAAAACGACAGTGTTAGCCCCTTATGTTTTATTGATTCGGGCAATAAAAAACGACAGTGTTACCCCTTATGTTTTATTTGATGACGGGCTATAAAAAAGCGACAGTGTTACCCCTTACGTTTTATTTGATAATAAGATCACCATTTAGGTTCAGGGTCATACTCAGGGACACACACTCAGCTAGGAGAAGCTGGGGATCGAACTATCCAACCTATTGGTTAGGTGACAACTGCTCTACCTCTTGAGCTAAAACCCAAAATATTTATTTTGATGAAAAACAACAGTCTTTACCCCTTATGTTTTTTTGATGACGGGCAATAAAAAACAACAGTGTTACCCCTTATGTTTATTTGATAAAAAAACGACAGTGCTTACCCCTTATGTTTTTTTTGATGTCGGGCAATAAAAAACAACAGTGTTACCCCTTATGTTTTATTTGATAAAAAACGACAGTGTTACCCCTTATGTTTTTTTTGTATGTCGGGCAATAAAAAACAACAGTGTTACCCCTTATGTTTTATTTGATAAAAAACGACAGTGTTACCCCTTATGTTTTATTTGATAAAAAACGACAGTGTTACCCCTTATGTTTTATTTGATCACGGCCGATAAAAAACGACAGTGTTACCCCTTATGTTTTATTTGATCACGGCCGATAAAAAACGACAGTGTTACCCCTTATGTTTTATTTGATCACGGCCGATAAAAAACGACAGTGTTACCCCTTATGTTTTTTTTGATGTCGGGCAATAAAAAACAACAGTGTTACCCCTTATGTTTTATTTGATGACGGGCTATAAAAAGCGACAGTGTTACCCCTTACGTTTTATTTGATAAAAGTCAACATTTAGGTTCAGGGTCATACTCAGGGACACATAAACACTCAGCTAGGAGAAGCTGGGGATCGAAACTAGCAACCTATTGGTTAGGTGACAACTGCTCTACCTCTTGAGCTAAATCCCAAATATTATTTGATGAAAAACAACAGGCTTACCCCTTATGTTTTTTTTTGATGACGGGCAATAAAAAAACAACAGTGTTACCCCTTATGTTTTATTTGATAAAAAACGACAGTGTTACCCTCTTATGTTTTTTTTGATGTCGGGCAATAAAAAACAACAGTGTTACCCCTTATGTTTTATTTGATAAAAAACGACAGTGTTACCCCTTATGTTTTATTTGATGACGGGCAATAAAAAACGACAGTGTTACCCCTTATGTTTTATTTGATGTCGGGCAATAAAAAACGACAGTGTTACCCCTTATGTTTTATTTGATAAAAAACGACAGTGTTACCCCTTATGTTTTATTTTGATATCGGGCAATAAAAAAACGACAGTGTTACCCCTTATGTTTTATTTGATCACGGCCGATAAAAAACGACAGTGTTACCCCTTATGTTTTTTTTGATGTCGGGCAATAAAAAACAACAGTGTTACCCCTTATGTTTTATTTGATGACGGGCTATAAAAAGCGACAGTGTTACCCCTTACGTTTTATTTGATAATAGTCACTTAGGTCACGGATACTCAGACACATAAAACGACAGCTGTTACACCTTATGCGTTTTATATTGATCACGGCGATATAGAAAGACAACAGTGCTTACCTCTTGACTAGTATTTATTTGATAAAAAACGACAGTGTTACCCCTTATGTTTTTTTTGGATGTCGGGCAATAAAAAACAACAGTGTTACCCCTTATGTTTTATTTGATAAAAAACGACAGTGTTACCCCTTATGTGTTTTTTTGATGTCGGGCAATAAAAAAACAACAGTGTTACCCCTTATGTTTTATTTGATAAAAAACGACCAGTGTTACCCCTTATGTTTTTTTTTTATGTCGGGCAATAAAAAACAACAGTGTCACCCCTTATGTTTTATTTGATAAAAAACGACAGTGTTACCCCTTATGTTTTATTTGATAAAAAACGACAGTGTTACCCCTTATGTTTTATTTGATCACGGGCAATAAAAAACGACAGTGTTACCCCTTATGTTTTATTTGATCACGGCCGATAAAAAACGACAGTGTTACCCCTTATGTTTTATTTGATCACGGGCAATAAAAAACGACAGTGTTACCCCTTATGTTTTATTTGATGACGGGCTATAAAAAGCGACAGTGTTACCCCTTACGTTTTATTTGATAAAAGTCAACATTTAGGTTCAGGGTCATACTCAGGGACACATAAACACTCAGCTAGGAGAAGCTGGGGATCGAACTATCAACCTATTGGTTAGGTGACAACTGCTCTACCTCTTGAGCTAAAACCCAAATATTTATTTGATGAAAAACAACAGTCTTACCCCTTATGTTTTTTTTGATGACGGGCAATAAAAAACAACAGTGTTACCCCTTATGTTTTATTTGATAAAAAACGACAGTGTTACCCCTTATGTTTTTTTTGATGTCGGGCAATAAAAAACAACAGTGTTACCCCTTATGTTTTATTTGATAAAAAACGACAGTGTTACCCCTTATGTTTTTTTTTATGTCGGGCAATAAAAAACAACAGTGTTACCCCTTATGTTTTATTTGATAAAAAACGACAGTGTTACCCCTTATGTTTTTTTTTGATGTCGGGCAATAAAAAACAACAGTGTTACCCCTTATGTTTTATTTGATAAAAAACGACAGTGTTACCCCTTATGTTTTATTTTGATGTCGGGCAATAAAAAACGACAGTGTTACCCCTTATGTTTTATTTGATATGGGCAATAAAAAACAACAGTGTTACCCCTTATGTTTTTTTTGATGTCGGGCAATAAAAAACAACAGTGTTACCCCTTATGTTTTATTTGATAAAAAACGACAGTGTTACCCCTTATGTTTTATTTGATCACGGCCGATAAAAAACGACAGTGTTACCCCTTATGTTTTATTTGATCACGGCCGATAAAAAACAACAGTGTTACCCCTTATGTTTTATTTGATAAAAAACGACAGTGTTACCCCTTATGTTTTTTTTGATGTCGGGCTATAAAAAACAACAGTGTTACCCCTTATGTTTTATTTGATAAAAAACGACAGTGTTACCCCTTATGTTTTTTTTGATGTCGGGCAATAAAAAACAACAGTGTTACCCCTTATGTTTTATTTGATAAAAAACGACAGTGTTACCCCTTATGTTTTTTTTTATGTCGGGCAATAAAAAACAACAGTGTTACCCCTTATGTTTTATTTGATAAAAAACGACAGTGTTACCCCTTATGTTTTATTTGATCACGGCCGATAAAAAACGACAGTGTTACCCCTTATGTTTTATTTGATCACGGCCGATAAAAAACGACAGTGTTACCCCTTATGTTTTTTTTGATGTCGGGCAATAAAAAAAACAACAGTGTTACCCCTTATGTTTTATTTGATGACGGGCTATATAAAAAGCGACAGTTGTTACCCCTTACGTTTTATTTGATAAAAGGTCAACATTTAGGTTCAGGGTCATACTCAGGGACACATAAACACTCAGCTAGGAGAAAGCTGGGGATCGAACTATCAAACCTATTGGTTAGGTGACAACTGCTCTACCTCTTGAGCTAAAACCCAAAATATTTATTTGATGAAAAAACAACAGTCTTACACCCTTATGTTTTTTTTGATGAACGGGCAATAAAAAACAACAGTGTTACCCCTTATGTTTTATTTGATAAAAAACGAACAGTGTTACCCCTTATGTTTTTTTTTGATGTCGGGCAAATAAAAAAACAACAGTGTTACCCCTTATGTTTTATTTGATAAAAAACGACAGTGTTACCCCTTATGTTTTTTTTTGATGTCGGGCAATAAAAAACAACACAGTGTTACCCCTTATGTTTTATTTGATAAAAAACGACAGTGTTACCCCCTTATGTTTTATTTGATAAAAAACGAACAGTGGTTACCCCTTATGTTTTATTTGATCACGGCCGATAAAAAACGACAGTGTTACCCCCTTATGTTTTATTTGATCACGGGCGATAAAAAACGACAGGGCTTACCACAATATGTTCTATTTGATCACCTTGACCGATTAAAAACGACAAAGTGTCAACCTTATGTTTCATGTTCAATACTCGGGCAATAAAAAACAACAGTCTCACCTTAGTAGATATCTGATGATCGGACTATAAAAAACGACAGTGATTACCCGTTACGTGATAATTTGATATAAGTCAACATTGAGGCTAAAGTCAACTACGGACACATAAACACTCACTACAGAACCTTGGATCGAACTATCAACCTATTTTGGGTTACGGTGACAACTGCTCTACCATCTTGAGCTAAAACCCATAATGATTTATTTGATAAAAAACGAACAGTGTTTACAAACTTATGTTTTTATTTGATGAACGGCCGATAAAAAAACAACAGTGTTACCCCTTATGTTTTATTTTGATAAAAAACGACAGTGTTACCCCTTATGTTTTTTTTTGATGTCGGGCAATAAAAAAAACAACAGTGTTACCCCTTATGTTTTATTTGATAAAAAACGACAGTGTTACCCCTTATGTTTTTTTTTTATGTCGGGCAATAAAAAACAACAGTGTTACCCCTTATGTTTTATTTGATAATAAAAACGACAGTGTTACCCCTTATGTTTTATTTGATAAAAAACGACAGTGTTACCCCTTATGTTTTATTTGATAAAAAACGACAGTGTTACCCCTTATGTTTTATTTGATCACGGCCGATAAAAAACGACAGTGTTACCCCTTATGTTTTATTTGATCACGGCCGATAAAAAACGACAGTGTTACCCCTTATGTTTTTTTTGATGTCGGGCAATAAAAAACAACAGTGTTACCCCTTATGTTTTATTTGATGACGGGCTATAAAAAGCGACAGTGTTACCCCTTACGTTTTATTTGATAAAAGTCAACATTTAGGTTCAGGGTCATACTCAGGGACACATAAACACTCAGCTAGGAGAAGCTGGGGATCGAACTATCAACCTATTGGTTAGGTGACAACTGCTCTACCTCTTGAGCTAAAACCCAAATATTTATTTGATGAAAAACAACAGTCTTACCCCTTATGTTTTTTTTGATGACGGGCAATAAAAAACAACAGTGTTACCCCTTATGTTTTATTTGATAAAAAACGACAGTGTTACCCCTTATGTTTTTTTTGATGTCGGGCAATAAAAAACAACAGTGTTACCCCTTATGTTTTATTTGATAAAAAACGACAGTGTTACCCCTTATGTTTTTTTTTATGTCGGGCAATAAAAAACAACAGTGTTACCCCTTATGTTTTATTTGATAAAAAACGACAGTGTTACCCCTTATGTTTTATTTGATAAAAAACGACAGTGTTACCCCTTAGTTTTATTGAATACGCCGATAAAAAACGACAGTGGTTACCCCTTAATGTTTTATTTGATCACGGCCGATAAAAAACGACAGTGTTACCCCTTATGTTTTTTTTGATGTCGGGCAATAAAAAACAACAGTGTTACCCCTTATGTTTTATTTGATGACGGGCTATAAAAAGCGACAGTGTTACCCTTTACGTTTTATTTGATAAAAGTCAACATTTAGGTTCAGGGTCATACTCAGGGACACATAAAACACTCAGCTAGGAGAAGCTGGGGATCGAACTATCAACCTAATTGGTTAGGTGACAACTGCTCTACCTCTTGAGCTAAAACCCAATACTATATTTGATGAAAAACAACAGCTCTTACACCTTATATGTTTTTTTTGATGACGGGCAATAAAAAAACAACAGTGTTACCCCTTATGTTTTATTTGATAAAAAACGACAGTGTTACCCCTTATGTTTTTTTGGATGTCGGGCAATAAAAAACAACAGTGTTACCCCTTATGTTTTATTTGATAAAAAACGACAGTGTTACCCCTTATGTTTTATTTGATCACGGCCGATAAAAAACGACAGTGTTACCCCTTATGTTTTATTTGATCACGGCCGATAAAAAACGACAGTGTTACCCCTTATGTTTTATTTGATCACGGCCGATAAAAAACGACAGTGTTACCCCTTATGTTTTATTTGATCACGGCCGATAAAAAACGACAGTGTTACCCCTTATGTTTTATTTGATAAAAAACGACAGTGTTACCCCTTATGTTTTTTTTGATGTCGGGCAATAAAAAACAACAGTGTTACCCCTTATGTTTTATTTGATAAAAAACGACAGTGTTACCCCTTATGTTTTTTTTTATCTCGGGCAATAAAAAACAACAGTGTTACCCCTTATGTTTTATTTGATAAAAAACGACAGTGTTACCCCTTATGTTTTATTTGATCACGGCCGATAAAAAACGACAGTGTTACCCCTTATGTTTTATTTGATAAAAAACGACAGTGTTACCCCTTATGTTTTATTTGATCATCGGCCGATAAAAAAACGACAGTGTTACCCCTTATGTTTTATTTGATAAAAAAACGACAGTGGTTACCCCTTATGTTTTTTTGGATGTCGGGCAATAAAAAACAACAGTGTTACCCCTTATGTTTTATTTGATATAAAAAACGACAGTGTTACCCCCTTATGTTTTTTTTTATGTCGGGCAATAAAAAAACAACAGTGTTACCCCTTATGTTTTATTTGATAAAAAACGACAGTGTTACCCCTTATGTTTTATTTGATCACCGGCCGATAAAAAACGACAGTGTTACCCCTTATGTTTTTATTTGATCACGGCCGATAAAAAACGACAGTGTTACCCCTTATGTTTTTTTGATGTCGGGCAATAAAAAACAACAGTGTTACCCCTTATGTTTTTTATTGATGATAATAAAACGACAGTGTTACCCCTTATGTTTTTTTTTATGTCGGGCAATAAAAGACAACAGGTTTTACGCTTTATGTGGTTTATTGAAAAAAAACGACAGTGATAACCCTTATGTTTTAGGAGAAGCTGGGGATCGAACTATCAACCTATTGGTTAGGTGACAACTGCTCTACCTCTTGAGCTAAAACCCAAATATATATTTGATGAAAAACAACAGCCTTACCCCTTATGTTTTATTTGATAAAAAACGACAGTGTTACCCCTTATGTTTTTTTTGATGTCGGGCAATAAAAAACAACAGTGTTACCCCTTATGTTTTATTTGATAAAAAACGACAGTGTTACCCCTTATGTTTTTTTTTATGTCGGGCAATAAAAAACAAACAGTGCTACCCTTATGTTTTATTTGATAAAAAAACGAACAGTGTTACCCCTTATGTTTTATTGATCACGGCCGATAAAAAACGACCAGTGTTACCCCTTAATGTTTTATTTGAATCACGGCCGATAAAAAAACGACAGTGTTACCCCTTATGTTTTATTTGATAAAAAAACGACAGTGTTACCCCTTATGTTTTTTTTGATGTCGGGCAATAAAAAACAACAGTGTTACCGCACTTATGTTGTTATTTGATAAAAAACGTAGACAGTACAGTGTACCCTTATGTTTTTTTTATCTCGGCACTAAAAAAACAACAGTGTTACCCTTATGTTTTAGTTTGATAAAAAAACGAGTGTTACCCCTTATGTTTTTATTTGATCACGGCCGATAAAAAACGACAGTGTTACCCCCTTATGTTTATTTGATCACGGCCGATAAAAAACGACAGTGTTACCCCTTATGGTTTTATTTGAATAAAAAACAAACAGTGTTACCCCTTAGTTTTTTGGATGTTCGGGCAATAACAAAAACAACAGTGTTACCTCCTTAAAATGTTTTATTTGATAAAAAAACGACAGTGTTAACCCTTATGTTTTATTTGATCCACGGCCGATAAAAAACGACAGTGTTACCCTCATTTAATGTTTTATTTGATCACGGCCGATAAAAAACGAGCAAGTGTTACCCCTTATGTTTTTTTTGATAAAAAAACGACAGTGGTTACCCCTTATGTTCTTTTGATGTCGGCAAATAAAAAACAACAGTGTTACCTTATGTTTTATTTGATAAAAAACGACAGTGTTTACCACTTTATGTTTTTTTTTATGTCCGGGCAATAAAAAACAACAGTGTTACCCCTTCTGTTTTATTTGATAAAAAACCGACAGTTTACCCCCTTATGCTTTATTTGATCACGGCCCGATAAAAAACGACAGTGTTACCGCTTATGTTTTTATTTGATCACGGCCGATAAACAACGACAGTGGTTACCACCTTTATGTTTTATTTGAAAAAAAACGACAGTGTTATCCCTTATGTTTTTTTTGCATGTCGGGCATTAAAACAACAGTGTTACCCCTTATGTTTTATTTGATAAAAAACGACAGTGGTACCCCTTACGTTGTTTTTTTTATGTCGGGCAAATAAAAACAACAGTGTTCCTCCTTATGTTTTATTGGATAAAAAACGACAGTGTACCCTTATGTTTTATTTGATAAAAAACGGACAGTGGTTTACCCGCCTTATGTTTATTTGATAAAAAAACGACAGTGTTACCCCTTATGTTTTTATTTGATCACGGCCGATAAAAAACGACAGTGTTACTCCTTATGTTTTTAATTGATCACGGCCATAAAACGACACAGTGTTACCACTTATTGTTTTTTTTGATCAAGGCCGATAAAAAACGACAGTGTTACCCCTTATGTTTTATTTGATGTCGGGCCATAAAAAGCGACAGGGTTACCTCCTTACGTTTTAATTTGATAAAAGTCAACATTTAGGTTCAGGGTCATATCTCAGGGACACATAAACACTCAGCTAGGAGAAGCTGGGGGAACGAACTATCACCTATTGGGTAGGTGACTAACTGCTCTACCTCTTTGAGCTAAAACCCAAAATGGTATTTGATGAAAACAACAGTTTTACCCCTTAATGTTTTTTTGATGACGGGCAATAAAAAAACAGTGTTAACCCCTTATGTTTTATTTGATAAAAAAAACGACAGTGTTACCCCTTATGTTTTTTTTTGATGTCGGGCAATTAAAAAACACAGTGTTTACCCCTTAATGTTTTATTTGAATAAAAAACGAACAGTGTTTACCCTTTATGTTTTTTTTATGTCGGGCAATAAAAAACAACAGTGTTACCCCCCCCCCCCCCCCCCCCCCCCCCCCTTAACTGTTTATTTGATAAAAAACGACAAGTTGTTTACCCTTATGTTTTATTTGATCATACGGCCGATAAAAAACGACAGTGTTACCCCTGTATGTTTTTTGATAAAAAACGACAGTTTACCCTTATGTTTTTTTTTTTGATAGTCCGGGCAATAAAAAACCAAGCAGTGTTACCCCTTTATGTTTTATTTGATAAAAACGACAAGTGTTACCCCTTATGTTTTTTTTTAATGTCGGGCAATAAAAAACAACCATGTTACCCGACCGACCTTAATGTTTTATTTGAATAAAAAACGACAGTGTTACCCCTTATGTTTTATTTTGATCCACGGCCCGTAAAACAACAGTGTTACCTCCCTTATGTTTTATTTGGATCACGGCCGATAAAAAGACGAGTGTTTACCGCTTACATGTTTTTTTTGATGTCGGCATTAAAAACAAAGTGTTACCCCTTATGTTGTTTTGATGACGGGCTATAAAAAAGGCGACAGTGTTACCCTTACGTTTTATTTGATAATAGTCCAACATTTAGGTTCAGGGTCATACTCAGGGACACATAAACACTCAGCTAGGAGAAGCTGGAATAGAAACTATCACCTATTGGTTAGGTGACAACTGCTCTACCTCTTGAGCTAAAACCCAAATATTTATTTCATGAAAAACGACAGTCTTATCCCTTACGTTTTTTTTTGATGACGGGCAATAAAAAACAACAGTGTTACCCCTTATGTTTTATTTGATAAAAAACGACAGTGTTACCCCTTATGTTTTATTTGATAAAAAAGGACAGTGTTACCCCTTATGTTTTTTTTGATGTCGGGCAATAAAAAACAACAGTGTTACCCCTTATGTTTTATTTGAATAAAACGACAGTGTTACCCGCTTAATGTTTTTTTTTGATGTCGGGTCAATAAAAAAACGACGTGTTACCCCTTAATGTTTTTTTGATAAAAAACGACAGTGGTTACCCCTGAATGTTTTTATTTTGATAAAAAACGACAGTGTTACCCTTATGTTTTTTTTTGAATTTATCGGCAATAAAAAAATGACAGTGTTTACCGCCTTACGACTTTTTTTTGATAAATCGACAGTGTTACCCCTTACGTTTTATTTGATAACGGGCATAAACAAAAAACAACAGTGTTACCCCTTATGTTGTATTTGATGACGGCCAATAAAAAACGACAGTGTTACCCCTTACGTTTTATTTGATAGAAAACAACACTGTTACCCTTTACGTTCTGTTTGACTTGCAATAAAAAACGACAGTGTTACCCCTTGCGTTTTATTTGATGATGGGCGATAAAAAACGACAGTGTTACCCCTTACGGTTTATTTGATGACGGGCAATAAAAAACAACAGTGTTACCCCTTACGTTTTATTTGATAAAAGACACCAGTTAGGTTCAGGGTCATACTCAGGGACACACAAACACTCAGCTAGGGGAAGCTGGGGATCGAACTAGCAACCTATTGGTTGGGTGACAACTGCTCTACCTCCTGAGCTAAAAACCCAAATTTTTTTTTGTAAAAAACGACATTCTTACCCCTTACGTTTTATTTGATATCGGGCAAAAAAAAAACACAGTGTTACCCCTTACGTTTTGTAAGATAAAAAACGACAGTGTTACCCCTTATGTTTTTTTTGATATCGGGCAATAAAAAAGACAGTGTTACCCCTTACGTTTTGTAAGATAAAAAACGACAGTGTTACCCCATATGTTTTTTTTATATCGGGCAATAAAAAACGACAGTGTTACCCCTTACGTTTTGTTTGATAAAAAACAACAGTGTTACCCCTTACGTTTTATCTGATGACGGGCAATAAAAAAACAACAGCGTTACCCCTTATGTTTTATTTGATGACGGGCAATAAAAAACGACTGTGTTACCCCTTGTGTTTTATTTGATATCGGGCAAAAAAAAAGACAGTGTTACCCCTTATGTTTTTTTTGATATCGGGCAATAAAAACGACAGTGTTACCCCTTATGCTTTATTTTATATCTCGGGCAATATAAACGACAGTGTTACCCCTTATGTTTTTTTTTTATATCGGGCAATAAAAAATGACAGTTACCCCTTACGTTTTGTTTGATAAAAAACAACAGTGTTACCCCTTACGTTTTATATGTTGACGGACAATAACAAACAACAGTGTTACCCCTTATGTTTTATTTGATAAAAAACGACAGTGTTACCCTAGAAATTGCATACTGGTGGTCAATGCGGATGATTTGTTTAAGTAACGTGGCTGTGTCGGATTTACAATTGCAAATGAAATCCCGAATTGCCAATATTTAACAGCTTGTAATTGTATAAAAAATATGAGACCTTCCATGACTCTCTCTGTTGCATAGGAAAGCTTGAGGGCTGAAATCTGTTGCCCTAGTGAATGAAGAACAGCTAGCTTTAGCCAGTTTGTAGTTAGATTGGTTACTATTAGTCATATTGTGTTAGCTTGTAATACTCCATAGATTTCAATGCACAAGCTCTAGCTTTAGCGCTAGCTTTATCCCGTTTGAATGACGTGAGATTGTATTATTGTTGTATTGTTTAGTTTGTATGGCTGCAGTTCATTTACAGCCAGAGGGGGCAGTCATGAGCAGGAGTTTATGATTATTACATAGAGCACCTTTAACACTGCGTTACGATTCCAAGTCACATCAGGTGTGACTGAAATCTCAGTGCCATGCTCCAACAGACCCCAACGGTAGAGCCACAACGGGGTTCCTCCCTCGGGAAACTCACCAGGGGCTCCTTGTTCTTCCACCCAGCCCGCACTATCTTCGAACCGATTTTACCTCCTCCAGCTCGTCCTCAAAGTCGTCTGGCATCGGGGGCAGCACCGGGTCAAAGTTCTTCTGGGCCACCGTGTCGTGCACCGAGAGAACCGCCTGGTGGGGGACCAGAGCGCAGGGTGAGAACGCTGCAGCCAGCGGACACGGACCCTTCCCACAGCGAGTCGCCTGCCAGAATCTGTATTTAGCCGCGATGACCCTCCGAGCGCTAATTCCTGTGATTACAACATCTGTGCATGCGTGCAGGTCCGCATGGTTTGTGATG
>OLKM01000079.1:552272-577272 GCA_900291075.1 Melanogrammus aeglefinus
TGAAAAGTGTATCTTCTCATTGCTCTTCTATGGCCACAATACCCCCCCCCCCCCCCTCCCCCACCATCACCAACCGAACAGGACTAACCAGCCTCTGTCTTAAATAAAAAGAGGAGAGAGCGTGTTCTAAGGTGAGGGACGCAGCCTCCACCTCAGCCTCTTCCCCAGCCTCCTCTCTGGTGCAACGGAGGCAGGGGATGCTGGAGCCCTCGGTAGCTGGTTCCTTCTTTGTCCTCCCCTCCTGGAGCACCCCCCCCCCCACCCCCTCAGCCCCTCCATGTCATTCACATGGTAATTGGGATGTTTCTGCCCGTCTGCCTTTGTACCGGGGTACCGCCCCCCCCCTAGGGTCAGCCAGGGGGTAGGGGACACACACCCATGTTTAGGTTGATCCGCGAGCGCGCCGGTCCCCCCCCCCCCCCCCCCCGGGCTGAGGATAATCCTTTCCTTCATTTTAGATTTTGGAGTTCGGCGTACGTGAGTGAGTCTAGAGGTCGACGCAGAGACGAGGTCGTGCCGTCGGGCTTGTGTCAGGTCGTTGAATTGAAAACGGTCTTGAGACGCCTTAAGACATGACTCCGGAATAGAAGTAGAGAAGATAAGGAGCGAGATGCTTATTGTTGAAACGTAGAGGAGACACTTTTCATTCCATGATGATGATCTCATAATCTTTTACAAGCTCAAGGTAGTTATGATAAAAACGTGGAGGAGACACTTTCCATCCCCTCATGATGTTCTCCTGATCTATTACGAACTCAACCTAGTTATTATTAAAACATACACACTTTCCATCTCGTGAGGATAATCTCCTCATTTTTTTACCAATTCAGTGATTATATTTCCCATATGTTGACAGATGATGACGGAGAGATTGCGTATTATTCAGTGTCAGGCCGCTGCAGGTTGTTGTTGTGTGAATGTGTAGGAAGGTGTGGACAGTTGGGGCCCGGTGTGAGCGCACTGCCATTAATTACTGCTAACCCTTGTCATGGCTCTTTGTCTGATTCTGCTCCAACAGCCTGTGTAACTCCCCCCCCCCTGGGAGAGGGGTGGGGACGCTGCCCCGGTCCCACCCCACTAAGATGTGCATTTTGTTTGGTTGTACAGAGAGAGAACCTCTTTGACCCCCAAAGGTCATAGGTCCAAGGTCACACCCCTAGGCTGAGCTCTGTGGGTCTGCTTGATTGATCATCGCGGTTGTGTGGTAAGAGAAAATAATTCAAGAGCATGTGTTATGTTGTGTTATGTGTTGTGTATATATATTTTGATTTTCAATCATCTAAAAGGAGACGCCAAAATAAATGTGAGGCACGTAAATCTTATTTATGTGAAATGGCCTTCATTGAAAAGGCGTCTTGATATATAGAGTAAAAGAAAATTGAAATATCGTAAAAAAAAGAAAAATGAAGAGAACAAGAAAAATGAGGTGTGAAATGGAAATACAGAATGAAAAAATACAAACGTTTTTGAGAAAGATGGATAGAAAAAGATTGCAAGAACGAGATAATAATATTGCCAGAATAGGACAAAATCTCCCTGTCCGGTTTATTCTATTTCTTCTAAGCTTGAATCCCAGCTTTGGCTCATTTGATAAAAGAAAGGGTGGAATTTATGAGAAGATTGGTGAAAAAACGAAAATAAAATGTAAATGTACATTGATTGGAGAAAACGCATTTGGGCAGCTGGCAAAAAACATGATACGTGACATGCTAAGCTAACGCTATCAGGAAGGCAAGTCAGAGAGTGAGAGCGCAGGTGGAACCTACAAGTCTTTCAACCAGGCAGCTGACTCCTGATTGGTTAGCAGCATCCACCAATTAAAGCAGCAGGAGCTCCAGAACAGCCATACTTGTAGTTCTAAAAAAAGGACATGGAGAGGAAAACAGAAGCAAGGGAAAACAAACCCACAACATACATAGTAACACAACAGACCCACCCATAGAGGTAAACCTGTTGTATATCGTTTACAAATTGTGATACAGCCTATCACGAGATAAGGCATGAACCCAACACATTCTCACATCCTTACCTTATCTCAAGGTGTGAGTCCACACTATGATGATTATAGTCGTAAAAGCTGGCAAGCAAAATGTGTCGTAATTTGCGTAGGTTGTGTTGTTAATGTCTATTGTTGTACCTATATCATTAGGCACAGCCCAGAGGAAGAAAGGGCTATTCAGAACAAGATAGTGCTGTAGTAACTGATTGTAAAATAAGGTGTAGTCTCGCTTTAGTAAGCGATTGGTCTTTTTAATGTGTTTTGTTCCAGATATACATACGTGAATGGGTTCATGTTTGCATTATCTGGAAGGTGTGTTTTGTAAGGGCACGGATTCTATTGCAGCAGGTCACAGGCATGTATGGGCGGATCACTGAACCGACTCTCAATCAAAAGAGGCAAAAAGGCCTGCACTGTACTGAGAGAGAGAGAGAGAGAGAGAGAGAGAGAGAGAGAGAGAGAGAGAGAGAGAGAGAGAGAGAGAGAGAGAGAGAGAGAGAGAGAGAAGAAGAGAGAGAGAGAGAGAGAGAGAGAGAGAGAGAGAGAGAGAGAGAGAGAGAGAGAGAGAGAGAGAGAGAGAGAGAGAGAGAGAGAGAGAGAGAACGAGAACGAGAACGAGAGAGAGAGGGATAGAAAGAGAGATGAAATGAGAGAGAAAAAGCACTAGAAAGGGAACATAAATGAGGGAGAGAGAGAATGATAGAAGGAGACATGATATGAGAGAGAAAGGGATAGAAAAATAAATGAAAAGAGAGAGAGTTAGAGAGAGACAGAGAGAGACAGACGAGAGACTGAGAGAGAGCTAGAAAGTGAGCGATTCGATGAGAGAGACAGTAAGAAAGGTAAAAGAGGAAAGAGATGAACAGAGAGACCTCAAGGGGAGGAACAAAAGGGATGAGAGGACCAAGAACGTTCTCGTCGTTCCCTTGGAGTTTCCACGGTGCGTGAGTGCATCTCATCGACTGCAGTAATGTCTACGACCCCTGTGTGTCTGGGTGCAGGCAAGCCTCCCACCCTCTCAGACGGACACCGGTCACCTGGCGCCGCCGGCCCTCCCCAACATTCCTGCAGTCCTAAGAACTCATCAATATGATCATTTGTCTGGCTGCACTCCTCTGCATTAGCTCCTGCCACTTCAGCTTCTGCGGGCCTCCTCCTGCGCCTCCTTCCTCTCCTCTCTCCTCCTCCTCCTCCTCCCTCTCCTCTCTCCTCCTGCGCCTCCCTCTCCTCTCCTCCTCCTCCTCCTCCTCCCTCTCCTCTCTCCTCCTCCACCTCCCTCTCCTCTCTCCTCCTGCGCCTCCTTCCTCTCCTCTCTCCTCCTCCTTCGTCTCCTCTCCTCTCTCCTCCTCCACCTCCCTCTCCTCTCTCCTCCTCCACCTCCCTCTCCTCTCTCCTCCTCCACCTCCCTCTCCTCTCTCCTCCTCCTTCGTCCTCCTCTCCTCTCTCCTCCTCCACCTCCCTCTCCTCTCTCCTCCTCCACCTCCCTCTCCTCTCTCCTCCTCCACCTCCCTCTCCTCTCTCCTCCTCCAACTCCTCCCCTCTCTTCCTCCTCCACCTTCGTCTCCTCTCTTCTCTCCTCTCTCCTCCAGGCCTCCTGCGCCTCCTTCCTCTCCTCTCCCCTCCCTCCTCCTCCATGTTTCTCTCCTCCCTCCTCCACGTTCCTCTTCTCTCTCCTGCTCCATGCTCCTCTCCTCCCTCCTCTCTCCTCCTCTCTCCCCCCTCCTTCCTCTCCCCTCGGCTGGGGATAACCCACCCAAACCCTGAACCCCCCCCCACCACCACCACCACCACCACCACCACCACCACCACCACCACCCAGACGTCTCACGTCGAACCATACGATGGAGGTCCACTCTGAGAGGGACGCCGGCCGGGGAGCAGGCCTGTGTGGTCGGACGTGTGCAGCGTGTGGTGGACGAGGTACAGAACCTCTTTACGCTGACCGCAGGGGGCTTGGGGGATGCCGGGAATCGGCCCGGCCTCCTCTAATGCAGAGACAAGTGGATTACTGGCCCCTCCTCGCTCCACCAGAGAGGGAGTGAGGTAGGGAGTGAGGTAAGGAGAGAAGGAAAGGCACTGTGGAATCGTTGGCGGGGAGTAACAGTGATCTGATGTGATTCCAGATAAGACTAATGTGTCTTTCTTTAAAAGCTATCGGAGGACTGCAGGCTCGATTGGATCATTGTGCGCTTCCCTGCACCGCCTTGGGTTGCTGTCAGCATTTGACCCAACATTTGTCCTGATGCGACTGCTGAGGGCCTCCAAAGCAGAACCTTTGAGACGGGTCCTACGGGAGGTCCAGTCTAGGGGGCTGATGTCCGCCGGAATAGCGCTGGCCCGAGTGCACAACTGTCAACTGTAATGTCAACATTGTTTCTAAGATAGCTAATGCAGTTTAGGTATTCTTTGGAATAATCTGTATTCTACGTGATTATTTCTTCTAACATAATGTATATGGTCTGTATTGCTTGAAGGAGAATCTTTTTTTTTTGTATATTTGTATGAATGCGCAGAAGACTATGCAGAATTTAAGGGACTCTATTCTCAGCTGTTTTACATTTCCCATCTCCTATTAAATAGCCATCCGCCAGTGCTTGAGTCAAAGCAATTTATCTAAGATTCACTTATATTGTGCTGCTTAAAATAAATTAGTTTAAAACTTAAGATCATTTATTTGGAAAACACACGTTCCCTGTTTCGTACAACACAGTCCAGATCCTCGTATCTGAAAGCTCATCTCCTATCTCTGTTTAGAAAAGCTTTTTCCAGGGAGGAGATAGGGACGAGGAGGAGGAGGGAGGGGAGAGGAGGGAGGGGAGAGGAGGGAGGAGGAGGAGGTGGAGGGATGCAAGCGGAGGAGGGAGGAGGAGAAGAGGAGGAGAGGAGGAGGAGGAGGGAGGAGGAGAGGAGGAGGAGGAGGAGAAAGAGGAGGAAGGAGGGAAGAGAAGCAGGAGAGAGAGGGGAGGAGGAGAGAGCCAAGACAACCGGGGCTTGGCTGAGCTGCGCAGGTGCTCGATGCTTATTGGATTGCAGTGCCATCTCCACCGGCCCTGCAGGTCAATGGACTCGCTCCCAGCCTCTAAGTGGTGTATTGATCACCTGGCACGGGGAGGGCTGGATGGACGTAGCATGCGCTGGACACAGCCTGCATTCCACCACAGAGGTGGTGCCATTTCCTGCGTTGTGGGACTATTATGAAGTGAGGCACGTGAAACATGACCTCCGGTCGGTGCGCATGGTTGCAACAACAGCTTGGACAGGGAGCCTGGACACCTGGAATCAAATTTAGCAAGCCGCTGCGCTAGTGAGACGAGATAACTTTAATTTTAACTGGGTTGAAGGGGGGGACGGAGAAAACCATTTTGTATCCAAAATCGATGGGGTTTTGGGAGAGCACACTCACACACATCCACACACAATAAATACTGCATGGGTAAGAAATATGAATATCTCACTGGACAAAGGAGTTCAAGGAAGGCAGCAATGTGTATCTGTGGAGGAGATAGCACATCGTTGCTTTTCCTGGACCCCTGACACATGCTTGGCATGGTCCCCACCCCCAGATGGATGGGAGTTAAACATCTGAGCCTGTCTTTGGCTAACCCGCAGAGAGCCATAAACTCTCACCTCTCTCTCTCTTGCTCACACACAAGCGCAGGCTAACACAAACCAATGCAGTCTCTCCCTCTCACTCAGTCTCTCGCACGGGTGTGCAAACACACACACACACACACACACACACACACACACACACACACACACACACACACACACACACACACACACACACACACACACACACACACACACACACACACACACACACACACACACACAGCAAGAATAGAGAGGCCGCAGACCAGGTATGCATATACAGCTGTATAGAACAAGCAGTTTCAATGACCCAAAGCAACAAGGAATAAGAACTGTGACAGTGCAACAGGGAAAAGCGGATGAGAGGCGGTATTGTTAAACTACTAAACTAACTCTCTAAATTATATCAGGCAGATTCATTCATATTAATTTATTGTCATTGTGCACAAACATGGTCTTCTAAAAAGGTCCTTTATTCACATCAAGTTTACGTACTCATAGGAAATAATGCGCTGTCTCTGGAAACAACACACACACATACATATACAAAATATATATTGTAATCTGGGTTAACCCTAACAAAATGGACTCGAGTGATAATTGGCACACCCTAGAGACAGGCTTTATCCATGCCCTCTGTGTTCCTATTCATCACTAAGACAGACCTCAGTAAACAGGCACGTATTGCAATCGCAGCAGCTTGAGCAGGGAAGCTTATGCACATAAATAGAGACTTCACAGAGCCATGGATTCGTAAACTCTTTAAAAAAGTCCCCTTATCAGGAGTCCAGCCCCTTTAGTGGTTTAATATTAGTATCATTGTTTTGTCTTACTTCATATAAAATAGTTCCTCAAGAAAAGACCACTACTCTCATTCACCCATGAGACCCATCCATATACTCACAATCAATTTTTTACTTAATTTCCCCCGAAAAAATATAAAATAAACATACAAAGTTAAGTGCACGTAGTGCAAGAATCACGTAGAAAAGGGCCACGGTATTTCTTAAATAGTACAGAAACATTTCATCAACTCTTCTTATCCGTAAGTGTTCTCTACAACTGAGCAATGGCGTCATCTAGTGGTAACAAACAGCATAGTTTCACACCCTACAAAGAACATAATTTAATCTCGTAAAATAAAATAAAAAATCGTTGAATTGCTACTCTTTGGTTTTCCGCCTTAAACCTTACTAAGCGAATTAACGTCCTTTATCATTAAAAATGTCTGTATCTACATAGAACGCAAAAGCTCGCGGTGACAGGACCTCTCACATGACATCGGACGATGTTCCTCTCAGCGACCTGAAAGCCTTCCCTTTACATTTGTGTCTTCTTGTCTTCTCCGGATATGAAGTAGGGGTTTTCGTGGCCCTGGACCAGGTAGGAGTACCGTGAGGGGTTCTTCCCCTTGAAGGTCCTCATGGCTGGGTCCAGGTCATAAGATCCGGTCTGAGGCGTGGAGGGAATCAAACGGAACAAAAACAGTGTCTCTTTCCGTTGTACAAAGGACTTCTGTACTGTACACTAATACACACACACACACGGAAGCGCACACACACACACACACACACACACACACACACACACACACACACACACACACACACACACACACACACACACACACACACACACACACACACACACACACACACAAGCACATGCACACACACACACTAAATACATGCAATCCCACACCGGCTAGTCAAAATTCCCCTCACAACCCTTGATAGAATCCAAATTGCCAAAAACTTTCTTTCAATTAAAGAGAGAGAGAGAGAGAGAGAGAGAGAGAGAGAGAGAGAGAGAGAGAGAGAGAGAGAGAGAGAGAGAGAGAGAGAGAGAGAGAGAGAGAGAGAGAGAGAGAGAGAGAGAGAGAGAGAGAGAGAGAGAGAGAGAGAGAGAGAGAGAGAGCGAGAGAGAGAGAGAGAGCGAGAGAGAGAGAGAAAATAGAAAAGAGCAGAATATGTAAATCTCAACAAAGATGTTGAAAACACCTGTGATTGACAGGCAAGCTGGAGATCTCAAAAATAATCGCCCTGTTTGGTCAGAAATGAGCCAAGGGCGGTATAAAAGCAAAATTGTCTCAAACAGAGCTAGGTGTGCAGTCAACTAGAGAAATATTCTCCTAATTCCAAAATGATAGCACTTAAATGATACCTTTAGCATCTTTAAGTCTTGATATCTTGATTTTTGATTGGTTTATTTAGTTATTTGTAATACTGCTAACTGATCAATTAAGATGACATGCCAGAGGTGTTATTGGATATTCATAGTCCTCACAGGAACATCCTCCACCAGAAATGTAATTATCGTTGAATTGCAAAAAATCTCCATCTTTACCTTTCGTCTATTGCTAAAAGTAAGCTCAACTTGAGAAGAAACCAATACATTGGTCTCCATGGGCTTTCGGATATAGATTTTATTTCTATGAAACGTAAATTTGCCTGTATGCAATTGAATAAATCGTGGTAAAGATGGATATTTTTAGCAATGTCATAGCCTGTTTTACAAGCAAAAATAAACAAGTCCAAATCAACACCAAAAAACCTGGGTCGAATTCAATGACCGTGATGCTACAATGGACATAATCCTTCCCAGATTACAATCATAAAATGTCGAATGCCAAAGTGATTTGTTTTTGAGTGTAAATCACAACCGCCAATCTTCGAATCTCTCTATGACAACTCTGGGGGGGACATCCGTCCGTTCTAACATCGCCCGACCGATGGCGCCGCGCTAAGCTTACCTTCCTCCATCCTCTGTAAGCCTTTTTCCCCCCCTAAAGCAACACACTAGGAGTCAGCCAAGACTTCACAGTACATTATGCTAAGAACACTCTGAAAACCACCGCTGAGCTGTCTCGACGGACAAAAAGCAGGTTTGGGGGCCTGGTCGCCTACAGACGGGACGAGCAGGCCTCGAGGACGAGCAGGCCTCGCGGACGAGCAGGCAGGCCTCGCGGACGAGCGGGCCTCGCGGACGAGCGGGCCTCGAGGACGAGCGGGCCTCGCGGACGAGCAGGGCCTCGAGGACGAGCAGGCCTCGCGGACGAGCAGGCCTCGCGGACGAGCAGGCCTCGCGGACGAGCAGGCCTCGCGGACGAGCAGGCCTCGCGGACGAGCAGGCCTCGCGGACGAGCAGGCAGGCCTCACGGACGAGCAGGCCTCGCGGACGAGCAGGCCTCACGGACGAGCAGGCCTCGAGGACGAGCAGGCCTCGCGGACGAGCAGGCCTCACGGACGAGCGGGCCTCGCGGACGAGCGGGCCTCGCGGACGAGCGGGCCTCGCGGACGAGCGGGCCTCGCGGACGAGCAGGCCTCACGGACGAGCAGGCCTCACGGACGAGCAGGCCTCGCGGACGAGCAGGCCTCGCGGACGAGCAGGCCTCGCGGACGAGCAGGCGTATGAAGACATTTACAAGGCGGATCAAAGTGGATCCTTGCGGGAACGTGGACGTGTAAGGTATGACTCTGACATTAAGAACAGGTCATCACATAGAACCACTTCTCTTTTTTTAAAAAAAAATGACTACACACTGCAAGAATTCCAGAACAACATCACAAGAAAGGAGCTCACCACAGGGCACGACTACGGTACAGCTTTAAATCACGGTCAAACAACGGTAAAGTGTCGCCTTTCAAAACGCTAGTCTGTGTGATGCGAACCACGGCTGTGCGAGGATGCCGTGTGGGGGACCAGGACGCCTACCGTGCCGCTGTTGGGCTGCTCCGTCAGGTTATGGGTGCCGTTCCCCTCGCTCATCTCAATGGACGGGTTAGAGTCCCACTGGGTGGTGGCGCGGGGGATGGGGATGACCCCCGGGATGCCCCAGGACCCCGGAATCTGCTCCTTGGCTGGGTACGGACTACTGGTGTGCTTGGGGGAACTCCTGAAGCAGCACATCCTGATGTGGGCAGGGAGTAGGCAGAGAGTTAGTTTAGCTAGAGAGTTGAAAATGATATTCCCTTGTACCAGAGGATAGTTATGTCTAGAGGAATTTACATGGGACATATATACTAGCATAACATCTAACCTCATCTGACCTCTGCAGTCAATACAGTGGCTTCAAAAGGTATTTAATCTTGCGTCATATGAAAATCATATACAAATATATGGTCATGGTTGTGCAGAGCTGGGTAGTTATGCCCACTGGATCAGCTGATGTTCATACATGATTGCAATGTATTCTTAGCTAGACTGGAATGGATTAGCTCGTAAACAAATGACTCCTGCTCTCGGCCACAGCATCCCAGTGGTCATGATTTGCAAAGTGCGATAAGCAAACATTACAAATGCATCATGTCCTCATGACTGTGACTGTTTGTGTTGTGACCCATAAATGTTTCCAGGTAATTTATGCTGGCCCGAGATGTGTTGAACAAACGGCATATACAAAGGACTTAAGACCGACAAAACCACAATACCACTGCCAACGTCACATCATAACAAAGCCCTGACAATGTGGGAAAACATTACATCTGTAATAAAACAGGCAAAACTTCACCCTTTCACATACGTAGATATGATTACACTGGTTTTAGATTTTGCTACATTTCTATTTTCCATAAATGTACTTGTTTTTTCGTATTTGAAATGCATTGCGTTTAAGTCATCACGTCTATACCACCCTAGTAAATAAACTTCATCCAGGACCAGCCAGCCAACAGCAGGGGAGAGACCATCAAGCTCTGTTCTACTGTTAGAGTAGAGGTCAAGAGTAGAGGTCAAGCTCTGTTCTACTGTAAGAGTAGAGGTCAAGAGTAGAGGTCAAGCTCTGTTCTACTGTGAGAGTAGAGGTCAAGAGTAGAGGTCAAGCTCCGTTCTACTGTGAGAGTAGAGGTCAAGAGTAGAGGTCAAGCTCTGTTCTACTGTAAGAGTAGAGGTCAAGCTCTCTTCTACTGTGAGAGTAGAGGTCAAGCTCTGTTCTACTGTGAGAGTAGAGGTCAAGCTCTGTTCTACTGTAAGAGTAGAGGTCAAGCTCTGTTCTACTGTGAGAGTAGAGGTCAAGCTCTGTTCTACTGTGAGAGTAGAGGTCAAGCTCTGTTCTACTGTGAGAGTAGAGGTCAAGCTCTGTTCTACTGTGAGAGTAGAGGTCAAGCTCTCTTCTATTGTAAGAGTAGAGGTCAAGCTCTGTTCTACTGTGAGAGTAGAGGTCAAGCTCTGTTCTACTGTGAGAGTAGAGTGGTCAAGCTGTGTTCTACTTCTACTCTACTTAAAGTAGAGGTGAGTGTGACAAAGGTCCCGGGTGTTCCTCACCAGATGATCAGGCCCAGAACCAGCAGGAGCAAAACGCTCCCGAGCACAACAGAGATCACCACCACCGCCAGCAGGGATGCTGCAAACACACACACACACACACACACACACACACACACACACACACACACACACACACACACACACACACACACACACACACACACACACACACACACACACACACACACACACACACACACACACACACACACACACACACACACGAGGTTGCCAGATTGGACTACACAACATCAGACTTTACTACTAAAGTTGTATTCAACCAAAATGAACACAATAATAATTTATTTTATTTATTTGTTCAATTATTCATCGATTGAAGCTGAAGTTTAACTTACAATCATTGCAGTTGATGCCAGCATATCCAAATGAGCATCTACAAATTAAGAACAGGAAGTTACAATTAAACGATTAATAATAATTATAATATTATATAATAATAATATGGATAATAATAATAATACTTTATACAGCACATTTTTACTCTCTTTACAAGACAAAACAGTGACTAGACTAAACAAAGATACATGCATCTGTATAAATTAACGTATATATTATCTATGTTTATGTATATTTGTTTATACACACATAATCCCTAAATAGAGTTCCCTGTAGAATGCAAAAGGGGGCGCTATGTACTTTAAACAAAGCACCACATACTATTTCAGGGCCTCAGGAAACAGCAAACCCACCCGGTACCTCCGTGGGACATGAAGACCGATTTATGAACAGGCGCTCTACTTACGGAGGACACGTCCTCTTGACGGGATCTGCCCAGGTGCCGCTTGGACAAGCTGTGGGCCGACAACCGAGAAACACACCATGTGACGGAGATGAGAGACTAATATAATCGATATAAATAACAATTATAAAATCAATTAGTAATACTTTAACACATTATTACCCCCACACACTACTACTACTAATAACCATAATTATTAACTAAATTACTTATAATTTACCATGTTACCACCCCCCCTGTATTCCTACTACTAATAATGATAATAGTTAAAATACTACCATAACAATCATCTTGACTTCTATCCCTAAGCACGTGTGTTCCAAACAGTAACCATGAACATGTTGAGGCGGCTATCGTGCAGTCAAATGATGATGCAGCTCATCCTGACATTATTATGGTGACATTAGGATCCGTGTTACTTGCATGAGGGTATAAACAGACTATTCCGACTGGGAAATAAATTTTGCTTGGGTGGCGAAATGCAATGCAGAAGTAAAAATAGTCGTCATGCCTTCATGGCTTCATGGCAAAGATTCTAAAAGGTTACCCCACCCCACTTACCAATATGGCACGCTTTGAGTAAGGTCTTCAAGTAAGTTATGATTCACACGCAAGCCAGGCATTAAAACACGCCCAGATTCCGATTCTTGCGGTGGTTGTTAGGGAAATGACCTCTTTACCAAGGCATATATCAAAAGGGGAGGTGAGAAGGCCGAATCATACGGTTATGCCACAGCACTCTACCTGGTATTTCTCTGTCTCTGTCTCTGTCTCTCTCTCTCTCTCTCTCTCTCTCTCTCTCTCTCTCTCTCTTCTCTCTCTCTCTCTCTCTCTCTCTCTCTCTCTCTCTCTCTCTCTCTCTCTCTCTCTCTCTCTCTCTCTCTCTCTCTCTCTCTCTCTGAAGACAATGTGTGAGGCACTTTAACTGCTCTCTGGAAAGTACATCCGTCTTTTCTGGGGAGCCGGCGAAGACATGAGCCTTGTGTGTGCTCTGCCCATTCTTCTCTCTGTGGGTTGTGTCTATCGTCTGGGCACTGAGTGGATATTGAGCTCTACTAATGCAGTCGTAAAGCGGTAACCTTAGCAACCACAAAATATACCAACACTCAATCTGCGGCTACTATAGCCAGCCCATTAACTATAGCTACGGAGCGACTTGTTTGTGGGACCTACCGCTGCAGCTCTTGCTTGAGAAGACGTTTGGGATGAAGCCTTCTTGACAGGAACACTGTGCAAACCCGTTGAGGCTCTGGCATTTAGTGGACATGGAATCACAGGCTGGAGGCTGCCTTAAACACAGCTCGGTTGCTGAGGAAAAACACAGGGAGAGAGAATGTAAAGCAGCGTTTAACAAGTTGACCATTGGGCTTCTGGGCACATTGGCAATGTCCTGCTGGAATAAGCATGTGGTCTGCATCACGCACGCACCGGTGAATATGGCGTCGGCGAACAATTCATCGGGGCGGGAGTTGTTGATGCTGGCGACTATGGCCGCGTTAATGGATTCTTGAGTGGCGTTGGAATTCTGGAATACGTTATTGACCGTTGCTAGCACACTGCCGCGCCTGGAGTTCAGAAGAAACAGTCAGTAGAATCAATAGATGATGATTGATCCCCACATAGTCGCCAGTGGAGTACAGGAGAAAAATAGAAAAACTTACGCCAGGGAAAGAACTTTGGACGTCACGTATCCAGGCATGCCAGTGAGGATTCTGCCGAGCTGTGATGTCAAAATAAGTATTTGTTATTTTATTACCCCATGATGGAGAGAGGGACATGTTATAGCCCACTGAGGAGAGAGGGACATGTTATAGCCGCCCACTAAGGAAGACAGGGACATGTTATGGCCAACTGAGGGAGAGAGGGACATGTTATAGCCAACTGAGGGAGAGAAGATAGGGTTCGACCCATTTTTCAATGATGACCTACCGCACTGGAAATATCGTGTCTGCAGTGCTCAGGAATATCTTGGAGGAACTGTTGGCCATTTCGTCAACAAACTCCAAATTGACGATATGAAGCTCTCCAGGGAAAACTTGAGCTAAGACGAAGGAAAGGCAAGAAAGATTTAGGGTGAAATCATTAAGGCAATAATTGCCTTAATAACTTCATTCTCATTGTTGTCGTCGTCATCATCATCATCATCATCATCATCATCATCATCATCATCATCATCATCACATCATCATCATCATCATCATCATCATCATCATCATCATCATAATAAATCCTTAACACCATTATCTACAACCTAACTGGATACTGATTATGAGTATTAACGAGGAAGAATTATTTGTCTTGACCCTTACCCGTTTCGCAGGTGCCATCCACCATGAAGCTCCCAGCAAAGCACTCACAGATCCCGTCCAGACAAACACTGTCAGGCGGGCACGAGGCGGCCGGACACACTGATGACAGAAAGAGAATGTACTCAGCACACTTAAAGCTAGAGTAGGCAAGATGGAGAAACCAGCTCCCTCCGCTCCATTTAATAATACACCATTTTTAAGGTATTTTATATAGTGGCTAAAGTAACAGTAATAAGCAGTTGGGTAAATGTGTATGGATTTTTTAGTTGTGAAGGTTACACCAACACCTGAATGATTTAGCTATTGCCAGAAGCTTAGTTTAGCTTGGGCGATAAGACCTTGTTTGTTGTTTATTTGTTTTCTTGCAAAAAGAGCTATGTAGTTTGACCTAAATATCCTCTTCTCATTCCTATCACCAAAATCATCTTCATTAAAGTAACAATTTCAATAACGTTAAGTAATTGTGTGTTAATTGCTGCATTTAACCTGGTTACTCACCTATTACTGGTGATTTGGTGGTGGTGGTGGGAAGACCTGCTGTGGTTCCATTGATCTTTGCTGAAAGGTACAAAATATACAGAGATGGCATGAGATGGCAAAGATTGACGTGTTAATGTTCTTCATTAAAAAAATCAAATCAAGATCTTTGAAATCTACAATAAAAATTGTGATTTAAATTGAAGACTTTGAGAGGATTTGGTGCCTACCTGGCGTGGTCTGTGGTGTTGAAGGACCAGGGGTGGAGGTGTTCCCTACTGGGCCTTGGGTGGTGCTACCTGAGGATGGTGTTGGAGGGCTTGTTGTGGAGGTGTTCCCAACTGGGGCTAGGGTGGTGTTTCCTGGGGTGGGTGTTGGGAGAGGGCTTGCGGTGGTCATGTTCACAGCTGGGGCTAGGGTGGTGTTTCCTGGGATGGATGTTGGAAGAGGGCTGGTGGTGGAGGTGTTCCCCTCGGGGCCTAGGGTGGTGCTGCCTAGGGTGGTGTTTCCTGGGTTGGATGTTGGAAGAGGGCTGGCGGTGGAGGTATTCCCCTCGGGGCCTAGGGTGGTGTTACCTAGGGTGGTGTTTCCTGGGGTGGATGTTGGCAGGGGGCTGGTGGTGGAGGTGTTCCCCTCGGGGCCTAGGGTGGTGTTACCTAGGGTGGTGTTTCCTGGGGTGGATGTTGGGAGAGGGCTGGTGGTGGAGGTATTCCCCTCGGGGCCTAGGGTGGTGTTACCTAGGGTGGTGTTTCCTGGGGTGGATGTTGGGAGAGGGCTGGCGGTGGAGGTGTTCCCCTCGGGGCCTAGGGTGGTGTTACCTAGGGTGGTGTTTCCTGGGGTGGATGTTGGGAGAGGGCTGGTGGTGGAGGTGTTCCCCTCGGGGCCTAGGGTGGTGTTACCTAGGGTGGTGTTTCCTGGGGTGAATGTTGGGAGAGGGCTGGTGGTGGAGGTGTTCCCCTCGGGGCCTAGGGTGGTGTTACCTAGGGTGGTGTTTCCTGGGATGGATGTTGGGAGAGGGCTGGTGGTGGAGGTGTTCCCCTCGGGGCCTAGGGTGGTGTTACCTAGGGTGGTGTTTCCTGGGATGGATGTTGGGAGAGGGCTGGGGGTGGAGGTGTTCCCCTCGGGGCCTAGGGTGGTGTTACCTAGGGTGGTGTTTCCTGGGGTGGATGTTGGGAGAGGGCTGGTGGTGGAGGTGTTCCCCTCGGGGCCTAGGGTGGTGTTACCTAGGGTGGTGTTTCCTGGGGTGGATGTTGGGAGAGGGCTGGTGGTGGAGGTGTTCCCCTCGGGTCCTAGGGTGGTGTTTCCTAGGGTGGTGTTACCTGGGCTGGTAGACGTTGGAAGAGGGCCGGTTGTGGCGTTTGAATTTTCGGGTGGAGAGGTAGAGGGCCCAGTAATGTCTGTGCTGTTCTCTGTCGTATTGGTTGTGGCCGGGATGGTTGTAGGACCAGAGGTGGAGGTATTCCCGGCGGGGTCTAGGGTGGTGTTGCCTGGGGTTGGGGTTGTCATAGGAGGGTTTGGGGTGGATGTGTTCCCAGCAGGTTCCGAAGTGTTGTTACCTGGTGTGGAAGTTGAGAGATTACTACCCCCCTTACTAGTACTACTACATCTAATAATATTAAGAATAATTAAAATACACATAGGAAAATAATCGTCCCTTTTATCCTTGAGCAACAGGTGATTTCCAAACAATAGCTCTATCTGCGGCTACTATAGCCAGCCCATTAAATACAGCTTCTGAGTGAGTTGTCTGCAGGTCTTACTGCGGCAGTTCCTGAAAGAGTTTGGTATGAAGCCTTCTTTACAGATACACTTTACAACCCCGTTGAGGCTCGTGCAGTTAGTCGACAAAGAATCACAGGCAGGAGGCAGCATTGTACACAGGTCAGTTCCTGAGGGAAACACAGGGAGAGGGAATCAAAAGCAGTGTTTAAAAGTTGACCATTAGGCTTTTGAGCACATAGAAAAGGTCCTGTTGTAATAAGCATGAGGTGTGCACCATGCACAAACCTGTAAATGTGGTATTGGTGAACACTCCATTTTGGGGGGAATTCTTGACGCCGTCGTCGATTGCAGTGTTAACGGATTCTTGAGTGGCGCTGGAATTCTGGAACACGTTATTGACTGTTGCTAGCACACTGCCGGGCCTGGAGTTCAGAGGAAATGGAGAGAATCAATAAATGATAGTTGATCCTCACATAGTTGCCAGGGAGAGCAGAAAGCCAAAAAACTTACGCCAGAGCAACAACGTCGGTCCTAATATATCCAGACGTGTTCCACAAGAATCCTCTGAGCTGTGACGTCAAAAGAAGTTTGTGTTATTATATATATATATATAGACCCCTGATAGAGAGAGGGACATGTTATAGCCCACTGAGGGAGAGAAGATAGGGTTCCAAAGACCCTTTTTTCAAGGACGACCTACCGCACTGGAAATATTGGCTGCGGTGGTCAGGAATATCTGCGAGGAACTGTTGCCCATTTCGTCAACAAACTCCAAATTGACGATATGAAGCTCTCCAGGGAAAACTTGAGCTGAGTTGAAGGAAAAGCAAGGAAGATTTAAGATAAGAATAATAAAAAAATAATAATAGTCAATTCTTTTTATATAGCACTTTTCAAAAATGCAAAGACGCTTGAGGATGACATCAATAAGGCGATCATTATCCTCATTCTCATTGTCGTCAACATCATCATCATCATACCCATCATCATCACTGTCACCATCATTATCCACAACTCAACTGGATACTGATTATGATTATTAACAACGAAGAACTACTTGTCTTGACCCTTACCCGTTTCGCAGGCGCCATTCACCATGATGCTCCCGGTAAAGCACTGACAGATCCCTTTCAGGCAAACACTGTCAGGAGGGCACGAGACGGCAGGACACACTAATGACAGTAAGAGAATGTACTCAGCACACTTAAAGCTAGAGTCGGCAAGATGGAGAAGCCATCCAGAGTAAGCTAGACTTTGAAAGTATCCAACCGAAAAAATTCCACCCCTAAAAAAGCCACCCCCCTAAAACACATGACCAGCTTGCTAGCTTCAGCAATAGGTCTACCTAGCCTTTTGGAAGACTCCGGTCATGCGCAATGAGTCCATACAAAAAATTCCACACCAATCACCAAAATCAGCTTCATATAGGAACGATTACAATAAGGCATTCAATAAAGTTACTCGCCTATTACTGGTGATTTGGTAGTGGTCGGAAGACCTGCTGTGGTTCCGTTGTTCCTTGCTGCAAGGTACATAATATACAGAGATGGTATGAGATGGCAAAGTGTGACGTGTTAATGTTCTTCATTCAACAAATTAAAGAACTTTGAAATTTACATCAAAATTGGCATTTGACCTGTAGGCTTTAAGCGAATTTGGTGCCTACCTGGCGTGGTCTGTGGTGTTGAAGGACCAGGGGTGGAGGTGTTCCCAGCTGGGTCTAGGGTGGTGTTATCTGGAGTGTATGTTGGGAGAGGGTTGGTTGTGGAGGTGTTCCCAACAGGTTCGAGGGTGGTGTTATCTGGGGTGGATGTTGGAAGAGGGCTGTTTGTGGAGGTGTTCCCATTGGGGCCTAGGGTGGTGTTACCTTGGGTTGGGATGGTTGGAAAAGGGCTGGTGTTGGAGGTAATGTTCTCGGGTGGAGAAGTAGAGGGCCCAGTTATATCTGTGATGTTTTCTGTCGTATTGGTTGTAGCCGGGATGGTTGTAGGAAGAGAGGTGGAGGTATTCCCAGCAGGGTCTAGGGTGGTGTTACTTGAGATGGATGTCGGGAGAAGGCTGGTTGTGGAGGTGTTCCCCTCGGGGCCTGGGGTGGTGTTACCTGGTGTGGATGTTGGAAGAGGGCTGTCGGTGGAGGTGTTTCCAGCTTGGCCTTGGGTGGTGTTACCTGGACTGGTAGCGGTTGGAAGAGGGCTGGTTGTGGCGTTTGAATATTCGGGTGGAGAAGTAGAGGGCCCAGTAATGTCTGTGTTGTTTTGTGTCATATTGGTTGTCGGACCAGAGGTGGAGTTGTTCCCAGTGGGGTCTAGGGTAGTGTTACCTTGGATGGTGGGAGATGTGAGAGGGCTGGTGGTTGAGTTACTGTTCACGGTTGGTGTCCCAGTGCTGTTTTCCGTTGTATTAGACATGGTTGGGGTTGTTGAAGGAGCAAGGGTGGAGAAACCCTCATTTGGACCAGCAGTGCTGTTGGTATTGGGGCTCACTGAAGATGTATTCCCAGGGCTTGGTTCCGTTGTATTTGACGGTGTGGAAGGTGTGGTTGTGGACGTCACCATGGAGGTGGTGAGAGGGCCTGGAGCTGTGCTCGTTGTGCCTGAGGATCCGGGCGGTGAGGTGGGCAGAGCGATCGTTGTATAGGAGCCATTGGTGGGGCTTGTCTTCAGAGAGGACCCTTGGGTAGTGCTGGATCCCGCTGATATTCCTACAATGACGCAAACAAAAACAAACCATAAACATTGACCCTGAAATCTTGTCTAAAAAAACCCCACCAGCGAACACATAAACCTAAGCCGGAAAGGTATAACAAACCAATTTAATTCATGCCTGTTGATAGCGTCACTCACATCCACACCATGGTAAGAGAGCTAGCTCTTAGTCAACAATAGCATTGGCCAACAAACTTATATTTGAAGGTGGGGCTCTTAACGCTCCTAATTACTTCCTGTTTTAGGAAATGTTTGACCTTATATTTGTGTGTCATGAAAGAGTCTCTGGTTGTTTAAACACTGAAAGGCCATTGAGTTGCGTGACTCGGGAGATTGAATCCGAGCGATATGTATTTATGACTCAGGGATGGGTCATGGGCAGGTTTCGGCCCCCATTCAGCATGGGGGTACGACAGTGGCCTGTATGGATCTTTCACTAGAGGCTTCCATGTGGTGTGGTCACGTTCAAAGCACAGCTACCTCTATACCCTTTATCGGATGACATTGACACACCTACTTCAGAAAATGAAGGGTGGGAAAATGTGAGCACGCCCTACACAAACAGGTTCCGTACAAAAGGGAGTCTCCAATGAGGATGCTGTTATCAAATTGGGAAGGTATTTACAGTAATACCTACGTAATACAATGTGGGCTGTGGTGCATCTTATGGCCTAATTCTCCAGATTCATTTACTCCAGATTCATTAGCAACACACTATGAAACGATGAACACACACACATACAAACATACACATAAATACACACACACAGACTCACAGACACAGATACACACACAACGAGACACGTTCTCACGCATACACATATAAACATACACATACATACGTACATACAAACACACACACACACAAACACACATACATTTTCAACACACCCGCACACACAGCCATAAACACACAAGTGTCATCATAGATATGGTACTTGGCTGGAGGCCATGAACACAATTTTCAGGTTAAATGCTTTTCAAGGCCATTAGCTGTGCCAGATACATTGAACAATACATGCATTTGCTAGGGTGTGATATCAGCATGTGTGTGTTTCAGTGCATTGTTCTGAAACTGTTTAATTAAGCTCCACCAATATGCATCACACCCGGCAAAGAACACACAGGCTTCTGGTAAAACAAACTAATGTTTGATGTCCCCAAACCACCAACATTTCCGCCATCATTAGATTCACATCATTCGTACATTGCTCTTGAGTACCTAGTCAGCGCTTGTTTCCGTGTTTGGCATTTTTACTCAGATTCAAGGTTGTTGAATCCAAATACAATGTTTTGATGGCAGAGAGAGACCTCACACATGCCCTTGAAGAGCCTTAAACAGGACATTTATTTACCATAGTTTGTCTAGATATGGTATTCAAGGTCCACTCTATTAACTGGCTGATCGATCCATCACGCTTCTGAGTTGACAGTCAGAGAAAGTAACCTACCCTCACTAGAGGGTAATCTATCAACATGGGTGGTCTTAATCCTTAAGACATCACCACGTACAGCTTCAACATGAGGCTCTCTCCAGAGATCAAAGAATATCAGAGACCTTTTTTGTTAGTTTTTTGTAGATTACCCTCACGAGAGGGTAATTTACCCTCAATAGAGGTTAATCTTACTTCACTAGCGGGTAATCTACCCTCACTAGAGGATAGCCTACCCTCTCTAGCGGGTAGATTGTGAAATGGCTGGTAATAGGTAATCAACATCCAGGGTGTTGTTAAAATAGGGGAACCTTATAGAGCAAATCCATCACAGCTCTTAGCAATGACGACGCAAGGGGAAAAACACACACACACACACACAACACACACAACACACACACACACACACACACACACACACACACACACACACACACACACACACACACACACACACACACACACACACACACACACACACACACAAACACACATAATGCATGTGCCAACCCACAGGCGTGCATCAACACTCACATCAACCCATTTATAACACACAGACTCACGCATGCCCATATGTCATTGTTGTCGTTATCGCCAGTATAAAAGGTACAAGGAAGCTCTAAACAACATGTCCGCTGTGCATCAGGGCCATATACATAAACCACAATACACATGACATGTGTACACATTGGCCTCACTTTACTTCTTACCCCGTTCTCATTTCCATGCTAATCTGTAAACACTATGTTGTTCCTTCTCCATTCTCATCACACTGTATGGAAATGTACCAGGGGCTCCGGTTACTGAGAACTGGCCGGGCTGCATCATGTCATCAAGAAATTCTTTCCTCATTTTGAGCTTACATCCAATGGGCTCATTGGGGATAGTTCTGCATTAGAGTAACTAGTTGGCGATGAAAAGAGAGCATGAAAGTGAGGACATTTACATTTACATTTAGGGCATTTAGCAGAGGAACATGAAGAAATACAACACAAAAAAAAGGGAACTACAGAACTAGTAGTCCTGGTGTCCCTATCGGGACCCTATTGTTTTTCAAGAGAGCCTGGAGGAAGCCGCTCATGATTTGGGCCTGCCAAGCGGGTGGGGCTTACGCCTCGTTTCCACATACGTACATTCTCGTATGCGATCCAACCGTCTCCGACCGAAAGTCCATTCATTCCGACGTGATTCTCCGTAATGGCCGTTTTTCCTCCGAGACTCCTCCCCTCCGTAAAATTTCTGTCCGGTATGTCCGTAATATACGTTCAAAAAATTTAACTTTCGCCGTCGTTTTACGGAGATACCGGATGAAAGTTTTGCTAGCTCGCTTGCTTTTGAGTTTGAAAGACAAATTGTGAGTAGGCCTATTTCTATTTTCCGATCCTAGTCTATAGGACCCTACTTCATCATTTTGATATGAAATGGTTATAATGGTTATAGATCAGTTTAATATATCATATGTTTTACATAAATAACAGTCAGATCATTCGTTTGTATGAGTTTAATATAAAATACAGTCGGATTTGATTGTATATTGATTGTATTATTTGTATAGGCCTAATTTTTGGCTATGGATACCCCTAATTATATAATTATAGTCTACTGCTGTGATTTCCCTCAATAATTTTATTGAGGGAAACGAGGCGGCTGCGACGGAGCGGAATGGCTGGAAGGACGCGACGGAATGCTCAACGGACAAATGGCTGGCTACTTACAGGGATCCGATGGCAAACGGAAGTGGGGGAGCTAAACCAGCACAAGCTAAGGCATTGTGGGTGGGACCGGAGAGTGGGGGTACAGAGGGCAGGGTGGACGTGAGCCTGGGCCAAGGTCTGCTCAGCGGATTAGGGCTACGGGGGGGTAATCCCACCCAGACACAAAGGAGATGATGGGAGTCGCCTGGGGTCACTAAGAGTTTCTAAATTCTTAGTGACCCCAGTCACCCCACTAAGGCTACGGCTACACCAGACGCGGAAATTCACTCGTGCGGAAATAGAACGTTCACCAAGCGGAAATTTTAAATTAACCGGCTACACTGGACGCGTTAAAAATTGGCTCCTTTATCCTTTATGATCTCTTGTGTTTATATATTTTATAAACCAAGATCGCAAGACCCATCGGGAGAATGATCGTACGAGCGAAGATCCATCGTTATCGTGAAACGGGGCCCAGTTCAATAGCTGCTTATAGTATAGAAGTATAGTATAGAAGTTACTCACCATTTATGCCAACTGCCTCCGAAACAGCTCTCCATCCGGCATCTCTTTGACGTTTATCCTTATATTTCGGGTCACTGTGGTCGTAAAGCTGTACTCGTTTTTCAACTTCATGAATTAATAAATAATCATCCATTCTTGAACTATCAACTATCGAGGCCTACTTGCTATCTATATACTAACACTGTCTACGTATACTATCTATCTTATACACTCGTCTTCAAACAGAAAAGTAATGTTTTAATCGTTAAAAACGTTAAATCTCCATAGTAACAGCTCTCGAGGGTTTGGGAAATAATCAGATTTATTGATTCCCTCATTATTCACAGCAAAATATAATGATTTTCATTACATTTCATTGATTTATTACCATACTCTATGTTAAAAGGCCCACGCAAACCTCGCGTAAAATAATAAAAATAGAAACCAGTCTATGTCTTAATTTTCCACGCGGAAATATCGGCGCGGTACGTTCAGTTTCAGCGTCTGGTGTAGCCACTCTCATTGCTTTCAACGGTTTCGAATTCTGCTGCGTTCATACCGCGTCCGCAAAGCAAAATTTCCGCGTCTGGTGTAGCCGCGGCCTTAGAGTTGCTAAATTCCCTAATGGACGCACAGTGGAGAGAGGGGAGTTGAAAACCATGAAGGCCCCTTCTCTGCAGCGTCACACTGTTGGTGACGCTGTAGAGAAGGGCTGACCACCGCTTCTCTGTAGGCGAGGCACGGCATACGTCAGCATACCACCGCTACCCGGCAGCACCGCTACAGGCAGGCTTTTGTTCAGGCCGGTGCATCCAAGAATTACCAGCCGTCGCGAAGGAATGAAGCCAGCCGACTCAGCGTTTGGCTCCGAGCCGCCGCGGGGTACGTTCACCTTGGCTACGGGCTCGGGGCTAGCGGCGGTGGGTCGGAGAGGGGAGGAGGGGGCGAGGAGGGGAGGGCCGCGTTCCCGGCATAGTTGTTCAAGGCGTCCAGCGGCGCCGCCTATGGACGCCATGCCTGATTAGCGCGAGGTGATAAAGGCCGGGTTGTGAACCCGGAGCGGCGCGAGGCAGCAGGAAGGGCCCTGGGGGACACTAGGGGGGTTTAATTAAAAGCAGGAGGAGCGGTTTTGTTTTTCGGGTAGAGGGAGCTAACCCAGGGGGACGTGCGTTGGGTCGTTGTATGCAGTGTGTGGCACTGAATACACTTGCATAAGGGGGTACCCTGTGAGCTACTCTGGGTGTGTGGATGAGAGAGGAAAATGTCCACTGCTATGAAGTCCTGCAGGTTTGAGGTCTTTTACCGCTCATTCTCCACTTCCATCTCAGCCTAATGAAACAACTGGTCTCATGTCCTGGTCTCACCTGGTCTCACTTCCTGATATATGAGCTCCAGGTATTTAAAGGGGACATATTATGAAAACGGCACTTTTCCTGGGATTTGGGGTGTTGTTGTGGGTAGATGGTGCTCCCGCACGCATACAAACTTTCCTACGTAGGAAGGGGGCACATTTGAATATTACCTCGCCACTTCCCCACTCCCCTCCAATCAGAGCATCGCTAAGATTTTGTGGACCAGCGGGCGAGCAGCTCCGGCAGGGGGGGAACTCGGCGCTTGCCCTGCAGCTAAGCTCCGGGAGTACAATCCCTTTCTCTGGCGCCGAGCTCACCCCGCCGCCGGAGCTGCCGCCGAAGGAAAGTCGGGAGGAGGAGACATGGAGTAGAAAGGGATTGTACTCCCGGAGCTGAACTGCAATGCTTGGAGGTAGGCAGGGGCAGTTCCATCGACTGCCTTGTATGCCAGTACCATCGTCTTAAATTTGATGCGAGCTACTTCAGGGAGCCAGTGGAGGTCCCGGAAGAGAGGGGTCACATGGGAGAACTTCGGTAGGTTGAACACGAGGCACGCTGCCGCATTCTGGATGCGCTGCAACGGTTTAATTAGATAGATTATATAAAAAAAGATGACATAAATACCTGTTTATATTTTTATTATTATGTTATATTATATTATATAGATATAGAGCTCCAGGAGTCAGCAAACGGCAACAATCCCTTCTCCTCCATGCTGTGGTTCAGTCTGACAGCTCATTGGTCAACGGGCAGCAGCTCATTTGCATCACCGCTACAGACACCAGAAACAGAGGGGAATAGCGGTAGACGATATTTTTTTTCCTAAAAGCTATTTCCAGCAAACAGCTTCAAAAACATGTTTTTTGGAACTCAAATACTAGTTTACTTGTTGGGAAAACACCATAATATGTCTCCTTTAAAGGCGGCCATTTGCATGTTACAGCACTTGAGGTATGCGTACATTTGACAGTCAAAAGAGCTGCTCTCACAGGATATAGGATTGATGCAAATACCCCCCCCCCCCCCCCAGTCCCTCACTAATTCCTCACAATACTCACACCAACACACAATCGAATGTATACACACACACATCACACCTACACACACACACACACACACACACACACACACACACACACACACACACACACACACACACACACACACACACACACACACACAAACA
>OLKM01000079.1:582272-615662 GCA_900291075.1 Melanogrammus aeglefinus
TATATATATATATATATATATATATAAAGCCTAATGTTTTTGTTAGGTTTTTTATGCATATACAATATCTTTAAATCATTGTTAAGGTTGGTTTGTAAGACAAAAAGCAGACTTATTTTCTTCTACGTGTTTCCATGTGACGTTTTTTATGGAAAACGAAAGGGGAAGATTGGCGCAATTATCCACATGAACTCATTATTATTCCAATGAAGTCATTCCTGGCAAGCGATTTAAATAAGGAGTTTAAAAGATTAATGAACACAACATTTTCTTGTTTACTTACCTTTAGCAGCAATGCCCAGTAGAAGCACAAAACGAAGATAACTAAACACCATCTCAACGCACTTTTATTCTACAACCAATGTATTAGAAACGACTAGGAGGACTGCGCTCCCTTAATAACGGTACTGTTCTCAGGACGGTTCTCTGTGCCTGCCACAGGTGGCTCAGTCTGCAGCTACTTAAAACCGTCAGCGATTTAAGAGGCTCAGTCCCTCCCATAGTACGGACTCGCCGCTTCTCTCATTGGCCGAGCATCATGTCAATCAGTAAGAGTTGACACGCACACACAGCCCAGCCTCCTCCTTCCAAATCATCTCGATACTTAGGAATTGCCAACCAATACTCAATAGTTGACAATTAAGAAAAACATTCTCAGTGTTACCTTTGCACAGTTATGGCAGCTAAGCTTTGTAGGGAAGTATCGGTTCATCATTATACTAAATAAAACAATTATATAAATTATAATAAATTATACGAATACAGGTACTGCCAATAAAAAATAAAGACCTTACGGGCAGTGTGTTTAACAATATAGAAAGTAGTTCATAATGAATTACTTTAAAAACGTATATACTTGTTTTCTCTTGTTGGTGAAAACATCACATTGAAAAAGTATAGTAGTTTCACATTTATTGTCAAGTATTTTTTATTGTCAAACAGAAATAAAAAATCATTATTGGTTTCACCAACACGTGCATGTTTAACTACGTGTTGTGAAATGTATGTACCGGTAGTTGACATTGAGATAGTTGGTGTGTTTCTTTGAAGGAAATGTTCTTGATTTTATTCTATGTTTCCCATTTAAGAAATCGACCTCTTCCTGTAAACGATATAAAGAAAAAAAACACACCCAACGCCAACATCTTTGGTAAATAGTTCAGGGTCAATGATACATTTGACGTCTTTATTGTAATCACGTTGAAGTCAATGATTTGAGAGGACTTTTTCGGGAGGGGACGTGGTAAAGTATTGTAAAATGTGATTTTCCATTGACAAGAATCCTGTGGCAGCATCGATGTTTCAAGGTCCTCCCCCCATTTTTATGGTCTCTATATATCTTGCATACACTTGATGGACGTTTTAGACGGATGGCTGGACCGAGGGTGGGATATATATTTGCCTTTTGTTTGTATAGCATCGTTGCTATAGAACTAATTTTTCTGTTATCTGAGGTGTGTACACAAACTGTACGAAGCCCTCACTGCTTACACAAAACTCTCTTTACGAGTAGGCAAAGCACATCTATATAAAGATACACAAATGAATACATATATATAGTGATGGGTGTTTACTTGAGGTAAGAGTTCATTGTTTTACTAAGGAGAGGTTATAATTTGGAAGCATGCATTCATTAGTCATTTAACCAGAACTGTGCACACATTCAGAGACAGGCAGAGGCAGAGAGAACGAGAGAAAGGCAGCGAGAACGAGAGAGAGAACAAGAGAAAGAGAGGAAGGCAGAGAGAGAACAAGAGAAAGGCAGAGAGAGAATGAGAGAAAGGCAGAGAGAGACGAGAGAAAGAACGAGAGAAAGGCGGAGAGAGAGGCAGAGAGAGAGGCAGAGAGAGAGAGGCAGAGAGAGAGGCAGAGAGAGAGAGAGAGAGAGAGAGAGAGAGAGAGAGAGAGAGAGGAGAGAGAGAGAGAGAGAGAGAGAGAGAGAGAGAGAGAGAGAGAGAGACAGAGAGAGAGAGAGAGAGCAGAGAGAGAGGCAGAGAGAGAGGCAGAGAGAGAGAGAGAGAGAGAGAGAGAGAGAGAGAGAGGAGAGAGAGAGAGAGAGAGAGAGAGAGAGAGAGAGAGAGAGAGAGAGAGAGAGAGAGAGAACAAGAGAGAGAGAACAAGAGAGAGAGAACAAGAGAGAGAAAGAACGAGAGAGGCAGAGAGAGAGAGCCAGAACGAGTGAAAATGAGAGAGGAGAGAGCGAGAATAGACTGGTTCCCCGATTCAGAAGGCCACCTCTGGGATGCCCCTTCAACCTAACAGAGAAACGAGAGAGAAAACAAGAGAGAGAGAGAGAACGAGAGAAGAGACAGAACGAGAGAGAAACAGAACGAGAGAGAGAGAATGAGAAACAGAATGAGAAACAGAACGAGAGAACGAGAGACGGAACGAGAGAGAGAATGAGAAGAGAACGAGAGAGAGAAACAGAACGAGAGAGAGAGAATGAGAAACAGAATGAGAAACAGAACGAGAGAACGAGAGACGGAACGAGAGAGAGAAAGAGAGAGAGAGAGAGAGAGAGAGAGAGAGAGAGAGAGAGAACGAGAGAACGAGAAACAGAATGAGAGAGAGCAAAAACAGACGGCCTAAAAACAGACGGAAGGAGAATTACAGGGAAGCCATCACCCCCCCCACCCACCCTCTGGCAGCCCTGGACAGCTCCTCCAGTGAGGGTGTGAGAGTCGGAGATAGGGAGGGGTCCTTCCCCCTGGCTCTGGTCAGACGGTACAACCCACACTGCTCCCAGCAGAACACACACCAGCACGGACTAATTCATTCATGCGCAAGATCTAGATGTTCCATTAGGACCAACATGGGTTATATTGGGCTAATAAAAGACAGATTCCCCAGTGTTAGTCATAGGAGTTATTTAAATTGCAACCTTATCTAAATAGGAAACTTTGGCCACCTTTTTAAGACGTTATCTGTTGTGCAACAAAACCAAGCCTAAAGTAAAGGGGCGCATTGCAGTTATGAGGCGACCGGAATTAATGTGTGATATAGTAATTCCTTGGAAGAATGTGTCATTGTGTAACGTCATTAGTCAGAAATACTGAGATTGTGGCGCGATAAACCAGTAAGATATATTTACATCAGTGTGTCTTACATGACGGCCATGTTCTCTTCAACATGGTTTACATGTTGAAGTTTACATGTTACATGAACATAATGCGTCATTGCATTTAACGTGACATCCATGTTCCCCTTACCATGATGGCATACATGAGGGTCGGAACCGTTGTTCCTCCTTGCACCATTAATGTTAATGTGTGCATAATAAAGTAAACTAAACATGTTACCAACATGATGGTATGCATGTTACATGAGAACGTCAGTGAATCCAACATGACCTGTTGCCCGGCTGTGGTGCCCTTTACTGCCATTGCATTGAACATGCATTTTCGCTTCGATTTCGATTAAAAACAAAGCCACCTGTGACCACATTTGCGTCATTGATGGAGAGGTTGGCACACGGTTGGTAATAATCAACCCCACCGAAGTTAAACATTGTTCGGCAAACAATTGCACTCCCGCACTGCATTACGCGACTCATCGACCCATTGCACAAACAACCAGAAGAAACTCTTTGATAAAAGTATTTTTATTTTTTTTTCCCCTAATCAATTTGAATTTCATTGGACAAATACAGCCGAGTGAGGCGGATCACAGCAGCCCGAAAGAACACGGAAGAGGATGATAATATTTGCTAAAAAAATTGTGGTAAGAGAGGGAAGACAATGGAGGAAGATATTATTCATAATAGAGGGGGGCATAAAAAATGTGTCCTTTACATTTTCTGTCAAAATAAAAAAAATCAAGAAAATCATCATCCCTACAGCATGGAAACTAAACGGGCAGATCGGGTAAGCCGAGAGACACACGAGGAAGACTGAAGTTCCAGTCGCAGGATTTAAGACATCCGAAGAAACCGTTCAGTGACGGGCCCCCGACCGGACATAACACACACGTCATTTACACAAAAGTTTCAAGTAGTCCGTCCGTACAAAAAATCTGAACCCTGAAAACAAAAGTAAATCGAAGCTGGCGTGCCTTCTGAGCTCGGTGCTACAGCACGACCGTGTCCGTTTGACCCGTCCGTCGTCCCTGGGTTACAGTGAGATATGAGGTATATGGTTTGGAAAATAAGTATTTACTGCTCGAATCAAGCGGTCGGTGGCCAATCACAGCCCCCCCCCCCCCCCTCCCCCTCTGACAGCATCAAGGCCTGTATACAGCCGTGGTTGGGGGATTGCTTTGAGTCAATGTGGCACGACTGGCACATAGAGAGGATATGGAGATGATATCATCTAGAATAGGTCCTAGAGAAAGGACGCGCACGTTTCCAGACTTTTTTTTTTTTTCATGAGGATTTGAAAAGTCGTGGTCTTGGTTTACAATTCAGAAAAGAAATGGAAGTGTATGTTGCCATGTAAATTACATTTTATACGTGCTTGGATGCGGTTCCACACTGACAGATTGGGCATTGACTCTGGGCACTAATTGGGTGATGGAAGCATCACGTGGCTTAGAATAAGTACAATTAGGTACATCGCCATTTCTTTCATACATGGCTACTAACGAGTAAAAAGGAGAAGAAATAGTTCCTATCATTTATCATAAAACGCAATTATAAAGCAAAAAATGCTAAACTGGGTAACAATTTTAACTAAAACTATGGGCTGTGAACAACAATTACAATATCCCATTCAATTTTTTTTAGAACCCACCCCCAACTTTTCCCCCTCCCCGTGTATAATAGAAAATGTTAACCCCCCCTCCCACCCCAACCCTGAATAAAACAAAAAACATGCCATCTAACTAGAGCCGACCGATATATATCGGCTGGCCTATTTTATCGGCCGATATTGGCCAATCACAGATTGATCGGTATCAGCGTATACATTTGCGCCGATATGAAATGCTGTTGATTTATGAATTTTTATCACCTCTTAAGTAATCCTCCGTTGTGACTGAACCTCTAAATGCACATCTGCGTAAACACTCCCAACACTAACAGTTTCATATTCTGTTGTGCGAGGGTTAGTAGCTCCACCCCATGCAACAGCTAATTGGTTCGTTTAGCTCAGGATTTTACGTTGCTAGGGCCCCGAAGCATTTCTGGAGGGAAAGCAGCAAATCCCAAAGGAGCTGCTAAACCCCCAGGATACAAAGATATAAAATATATCGAATAACGGCCGATATATAATTATTTTAAAATATCGGCCGATATATCAATATCGTAATTTCTTTACATCGGTATTGGCCGGACTCTATGATCCAACCATAGGCTACTCCCTGCCTGCCCCAAACCTGACCAGGCACCTCTGTGTAAGCCAGTCGGTAGACGTCTGAGCTCTTCTGATACGACAGGCGAGTTTACTCAATGCAATAAACGGCTCAAAGTGCTGATTGGATTATTTTTTCTAGAGACTTGCGGAGGAAAGAAGGCGGCGGGAGGGAGAACCATTCTCTTTTGCTGCGCCACGGCGACCCCTAGTGGCACGGAAAGTCACTGCCTTGATTTCATTCTGCCCGGGGATAAAACAACTATTACTCATGCAAGTTGTCCGTCCTCCTCTCTTCCTCTAGTTCACCTGGCAACCGCCCAGAATGATTAAAACTGTATTTTTTTTACATCATATATATTTTTTATAAATATATATATATTCTATATATGGCCATTGTGGAAGAGAACATGAGTTTCACATTGACAAGACAGTACCATAATCTCTATTTAGCCAAGTGGAAAGTGTTCTCAGTGTATGCGAGCTGGCAGAAGTCTGTTATTGTTGCACCCATTCAAAATAAGGAAAGGAACATACACTATAAAACAAAAACGTCTCTGGAGTTCTGAACGCATATTTACGCATGGCTGGGTGCCTAGCCCAACCAAACTCATTCATTCCCCACATTATTTTCCTGAGTAATACTTTAAAACCGTGTAACAGACAATAACTTTGTTTCTTTTTTGCTTGTTCAGTCCTAGGCTGATCCCTGCCACCGTAATCATTTCCCCTTTTTCTTTTAAAATCGTACACTTGTGAAGTTGATTGCTCAAATACGTGTTTCATTGCTTGTTTTTATTTATATATAAAGAGTATTAGAATTATAAATGGATTAAATCAAAATGGAGTGAATCCATTTTTCTATTGAATAATAGATTCGTTTTCACACGCAAAAATATGGATCCTACGTTGATAATGACATTGCATTTGTAAGAGGCCTTGCGGCCGTTGTGGGGGAGAGAGGTGCGTTCGTGGCAGTACAAAACATAGTGTCTGAATAATTAAAATCACAATAATAATTAGAATAATAAAATAATAAAATAGATGCACGAAAAAAATAAGAAAAATTGGACATCCTTTTTTGTTTTTCTCTCCTCTCGCTCTCCCTCGAGTCGACTCGAAACCCAACCAAGTAAATTGTTCTAAAACAAACAAAAAGCCCCCCGCCCAAACCCCTCATCTGTAGCTTTGGCTCGTCTGCGTTTTGGAAGCTGTACTCACTGGCTCATTGACATCGCTTAACAAACTGCTATACCCTGAGAACTCGGACACGGACGCGCTCCGTATCCGGTGGTCCACCTCGCCGCCCGACTCCCCGCCGTACGGCGCCAGCCCGCAGCCGTCCGCCTTGTACTGAGCGCCGAACGCCTGGGCGAAGTTCTCCATGTGGTACGAGGAGGCCTTGGCCTCCAGGGACTCCAGGTCCTGGGACGCCGACAGCCGGTAGGCGCCCTTGGCGCCGCGCGCCTCCTTCTGGCTGCCGCTGAGGTCCGAGGGGCTGATCTGGTAGGAGGAGGGCGGCGGCGGCGGCGGCGTGGAGGAGGAGGAGGAGGAGGAGCCGGCGTGCGGCTTCTCCGTCTGCTCCGTGAGCTCCTGAGATGGGGTGAGCTGCTGGTGCGCCGAGGGCTCCATGCCGCTCAGCTGGAAGCCGTGCTGCGGCGACGAGCCCGCCAGCATGGCAAAGTGGGACTTTGGCACGGAGGAGGAGGAGGTGGACGAGGGCGAGGAGGAGGCCGGCATGGAGGGCGAGCCCGCCGACGGGCCGAAGCCGCACTCCAGCGGGGACGTAGTGTATATGCTCTTGTCGGCGTAGAGCGGGTTCCCCGGGATGGAGGCGGAGAAGGGCCCGGGGCTGGGGTGGAAGCCCGCGTAGTGGCTGGTGCGCTCCAGCGCCTGCAGCAGGAAGCGCGAGTACTCGTGCATGAGCACCGCCTTCTCCCCGGTGGGGCTGGGCGCGTCGTGGCCGCCGCCGCCCGTCGGCGCCGTCCGACGGGATGGGGTGCAGCGGGCCCACCACGTGGTGGTCGCCCAGGTCAAAGTGCAGGTCCTGGGGCGAGCCGTCGGGCTTCTGGGCGTAGTGGTCCAGCAGGCTCTGCAGCACCTCGTCCGGGATCCCCGACCGGTCCAGCTTGTCCAGCCCCATGTGCGACGCGTCCAGCAGGGCCAGGGGCGCCTCGCCGTCCAGCGTCCCGGACCCCAGGCCCTGGATGACCGAGGGCTGGGGGTGCAGGTGCGCCGGGCCCATGTCGTACTCGTTGCCCGTCCCGCCCGGGGGCAGCGGCGGCTGTGGCGCCGCTGCGGCGGTGTTGTTGTTGTTGCCGCCGTTCCCCGCGTTGAGGTAGCGCCGCTTCTTCAGGAACTGCATGGCGTCGTCGTACGTGCTGCTGTTGCCACACGCCTTGGCGCTGCCGTTGCTCTGCATCATGGGGAAGCCCTCCATGCTGGCGCTAGGCTCCAGGTGGGCCTGCTTGGCCTGCTCCTGGGCCTTGCGGTTGGCCTTCTTGGGGGCCATCTTGGGGGCCCCGCCCGGGTGGCCCTGGGGGTTCTGGTGCGAGGCACTGGGGCCGTGGTTGTCCAGCGGGTAGTGCTGGACGCCGTAGCCCGCCTGCTCCTGGACCAAGCCCAGCGCCAACCCCGCCCCCTTCTTCCTCTTGCGCTCCCCGCCCTCGCCGTTGTTGTTTTTTGACCGCCCTTTCTTGCGGCCGGTGGGCGCAGGGCCCCCCTGGGAGACCCCCCCGTAGGCCTGGTCCGGGTGGCCGCAGCCCAGGTCCAGCAGGTCAGAGTCCCTCCTCATCCCTCCCTCCCCGCAGGTACGCTTGTGCTTCAGCAAACGGTCCGTCCGGGAAAAATACTGCGAGACAAAGAGAAGCAGTGGCAACGGTGACGCCCACAAGGCAGAGAAACACATGCAGGTACGACGACATGGGGCCTTGGGCCGTGCTAATGGCTGAAGGACACCATCAATACTGCAGTAATTGGACTGGTAAAGAATTAACCAGCTTGGCCCCCGATGTGTGCGCGCGCTTCAATTCAAGTTGTACGCGCGATTTACCAATTTTGGCACTTAGCCGATGCTTTAAAGGTTCACCTTATAGATTATCTTTAATGAGTAGGAAGTAGTTAGCGATCTCGTTCAAGAATGACTACAAGAAGACTTTGGGTGCAAACTCGGAACCTGCGATGGAAGTCAAACACCCCAACCCCTAGATTCCTAGTGTTTGTGTATATAGTCCATAATGTTTGGGTTGTATACCTGTTGGCAGGTCTCGCATCTGTAGGGCTTCTCTCCGCTGTGAGTCCTCTTGTGACGCTCCATGTGGTACTTCTGGATGAACCGCATGTTGCACTGGTCACAACTGAATGGCTTCTCTCCTGGAGAAAGGAGAAATCAAAAACAAGATTCAGGTCAATGCAACCCTAACCCATCCGTAGACCCGAAAGACTACCAACCGGGGCGACATTCGACTGTATTCTCCCAAAGTGGCCTTATACCTAGATAAAATTATTTTCGGTCTTTCACAGGAACACCAGAGAAACATTTCATAGAATTAAAAACACAGCACATGTTAAGGAAAAATCGTACTACTATATTCCTCAAATTGCTGCAATTCCTATGAAATGATGCTGAAGGCTCCAAACTTTGGGGTCATTGCAGAACAGGGATATAAACGACACACCCTGACCCCGCCATGCCCTGGAGACCGGCGAGGACTTACCACTGTGGATCTTCTCGTGCCGCTGGAGAAGGTACTTCTGAATGAAACTCATGTTACACTGGCTGCATCTGAACGGCCTTTCACCTGCAATGGGACCACAAGCAGAATGCATGTGCCGTCAAAACCATGCCACGTTCAAAACCTCCTGCGGAAAAGAAAACAATATGGACAGACAGGAGCTATTCTTCACGGAGGTGCGGACTACGGTGCAGTCTAAAATTGACTGCATTTTATAGATCCCTCTTCTAAACAGAGGCCGCTCAAAGTGCTTTATAATACTGCCCAACATTCACCCACTCATGCACACATTCACACACCGACGGCGCTGTCAACTACACAAGGCGACAGCCAGCTCGTCGGGAGCAGTTAAGGTGAGGTGTCTTGCTCAGGGACACCCTGACACTCAAATAGGAGGAGCCGGGGATCAAACTAGCAACCTCCCGGTAACTAGCCAACGCCGCTCTACCTCCTGAGCCACATGCCGCCCTGAACAGCAAAGAACTATTTAAAAAAAACAGTTGCGTCAGTGGAAACATGGCGGGGAGGGGCCGGTACCGGTGTGGATGAGCACGTGGCGCCGGAGGTGGTAGGAGCTCCGGAAGGACGCGCTGCAGTGCTCGCAGATGTGGGGCTTGGTGCCCGGCGACAGGCTGCAGCCATCCGCGTCCAGCATCATCGATTGCTGAGCCAAACGAGGGAGAAGAACGCTATTAGGACGAGGTTACCGTCGGACATACTGCACAGAACTGGGCCGAAAACAATGGTTAACTGTGTGAATCAATTCCACTGACGGAGGATGGGTCACAATCAAATACGTACTTATTATAAATGTCTTATTGCATTTTAATGGACCTTACATTTTTATACATTTACAAAAAGATTATTCTAAAAGAGAGACTCGTCCATTATTTAAGCACAGCTTAACTTCAGTATTTAACAATGACTATTGTTGAATAGTATTGATCAATCAAACCAAGGGCTAGCATCTAACTGAGACGGCGGGAACCACAAGATGACCAACCTTGGCTTCGCTTCGCCTTTTCTTGGGCTTGCCCTCCTGTCCGTCACCATTTGACCTCCGACCCTTCCTCCCAGTGGCCTCCTTCCCTGACCGAATGGGCAGCTGTGAGGGTGACAAAGGGGGGATCAGAGCAGTGAGCCGGCTGGGGCAAAGAAACGCAGTCTTGACGTCTACGGCACTACTAGCCCCGTAGCACCTTAGGGTTGTCGTCACTAACCCTAGGAGGTTAATATGGACCAGCAAAAAAATACAATTCACAAGAATTCACTAGACGTGAAAGCCCCATTTGATCTGACACGTTTGAGGACATGGTTCTGGTAGAAAGTGGCTTCAAGTCTGTTTATTAAATCCTCCGAATGAACACAATATTTTGCTTTTTTGTGTTTACAAAATCCAGACAACAGAGAAGGCGGCATCGTGTGTCCTGGTGCAACGAGAGCCACCAGAACACAGCACGGCACTGGGACATGGTCCCTGGTCGCTGTTGCTTTTGTTTAGCCTCCCTGGTACATAAATCACACTTTATTACCGGACAGCCGCCCTCGGCCAGGGGGAGCCGGGCTGCGAGTGAGTGGATGAATCAGAGCCCATGACAGTCAAGTGGGCAGACCCATCTAGCCAAAACAGACCTGATTACCGCCGTTCAAGTGGGAGCGATGCCAGTGGCCGTTAAATGTATGCATTAGGATTCCCCGAGTGTGCCTCCGTTGTCGGTGTGTTTAGATGAGGAGACCCCTTTTGCCGACCCAATAATGTGGGCACCAATGGGCCATAGGCTTATGTTAAGGTCCGCAGCGATAAGTTGTTTAATCAGGAAATATATCCAATTTTTTTTTTTTCATCAATGATTCGTTGGTAGTTTATCGAGTACAGATAATAAACATCTGTGCTTAATGTGACAATACAAAATAAATCGCTGACATTTTTCTATTATTGATATATTTCATAGACTTAATTATTAGTAAATCATTAGATTAATCTACTATTAAAATAGCCCTATCTTATTTCTAGTCTCACCCTGCTGTTCCAATACCACACAAACAATAACTTCATAAACACTGTCATTGTGCTACATAGAGGTAGGGGTGTGTGTGTGTGTGTGTGTGTGTGTGTGTGTGTGTGTGTGTGTGTGTGTGTGTGTGTGTGTGTGTGTGTGTGTGTGTGTGTGTGTGTGTCGTGCGTACGTGTCTGCGTAGAACAAAAGCTGCGCTGCGTGCACCAACAAGACAGCGATGACGTCACCGTCACATTAGCATTCATGCTTTTGAAGCGGGCCAGATGACATCAGCCTCCTTATGGGGAGAGCTGGGGGGGGGGGGGGGGGTGAGTAATCCTTTTGTTTATTTCTCATCCCGAAGCATTGAGAGCGTTGACTCATTTTAACTTGGGGAAACTGAATCATGGTCCAGATTCACCCGTTTTTCTTTTTCCATTCCCCATATTATCAAAATCAGACCAGCCCATTATTCACCGTTTAAAAAATGAGGCAAAGAGAGGACATTGAGCCAAGCAACACAATATCCCGTAGCTTATGAGAACCTCTTTGGCGGTATTTCAACATTGCGACACTGAACGTTCTTATGTGTAAATAATTTGGTACGTTTCTTGATGTAACCTTACCACAAGTTAACCACATTGTTTCAAACATGTCAATAACCCACTGGATATTGGTTCAATGCTAAATATTGAACGATACCTAACTAACTCATACATAAGAGATAATTATACCAACCCTCCAAAACAGGATGTCTAAATACATGATGATGGCTTCTGCCTGGATGGCTAGTAATCTGGTTTGATGTTGACCTCACTGGCTGAGAATAGCCCCAGAGAAACGCACACTCTACAATCATTAACACTGGATGTTTCGTTAGTGCTTCATAACTTTTGCTGGAACTACTCCAAAAAGGGGATGCATTTTATATTGACTGCTCTGAACTGCCTATTTTAAAAACGCAAAGTGCCTTTGCGTTTTAAATAAAATCCCAAAACAATCCATTGTGTATTAACCAGTCGACAATGCAAGCATAGCATTATGACCGAGATGGAGAGAAGTATTCTACGTTTGCTGACTGTTTAGATGGGTAACGTGTTCTCGTGATGAACCACAGCCGCTGAATGAAAAACGAAAAGGACATTTTCGTCCAGATAAGTATCTCAACTGATCCTGTCCATTACACGAGTCCACACAACTCAAGTGACTCCTCCCTCAATGCTCGTCCTGAGAAACGTGGATAGATGGCTGAGCCAGTGTGTGATGCATGTGACCACAGGCCTTTCCAGACAGGAATTTCATGGGAGCCTTGTTACGAGTGAAAACCACAAGTAAACACCAAAAAAACCTTTTTCAGTTGAACACTGTTCTATTCGGTTCTCACAAAGTGCAATCAACATTTCTGTGCATTTCACATCCTCCCTGAACAGGAAGATGTTCTCTGTACATTAAGAGGAGTCTGCCACTTCCAGCGACTCCTTCCAAGAGTAGTCGTTTTCTATTTGCGAGTCCATGTGACGAGGATTTCGACAACGCCCCTCGCACCTGCTCCTACAAAACCCAATCTCTCCCTTATTAATAAAACCTTTCCAACAGTTTTTTTTTCCCCCTCACATCGCATTTTTTTTTTCTCCATCATCTGGGCTGAGTTTCTTCTGCTAAACCGTGGTTTACTCCCTTTAAAGGATTTGCCGATTCGCCTACAAAAAAACGCAAGTCAACACTCCTGCCCATAAGCGGGGGCGAGGGTGGTGCTACACCTGGAGTTGGGGCCCGGGCCGGCGCTTTGAGGCAGGCAGCCCACCGCTCCATGCTCCGCATGCGATGGGTAAAATGCAGAGAATTCATTTCTCCATGGGGATTAATAAAATGACATCCTCATCATTATTGCTCGGCAGCAGACGCAAACAAGCATCACTTTATCCCAGACCTGCTGTTACGTTTCTCCAACACACGGCGTTATTTCACAAACGACGGTGTTTATAGCGGTTTCATTTCATCGACGCTGTCTCGAACTGTCAAATGAGGGGAGGGCCGTAGCGACCGGCTGTACATTAAGTTCTGGAACGGCTCTAAATGACGCTTAGGATCACGTCTCCGCACCTCTCTAGTCATCCGCTGGACAACGCGACGGTAACTCACCTGGTTGGCCAGGCTGAGGTCCTGCACCTGCAGACTCTGGTGGTGGTGGTTCCCCATGGACACCTCCAGCAGCTCCGTGCTCCGGCCCTGGCCCCCGGGGTAGAGCGGCAGGCGGTAGTCGTGCTCCGTCAGCTTCTCCTGCTTGATGCCCATGGTGTGCACATAGTCCCCCGCCTGGCCGCAGACCAGACCCCCGCCGCCGGCCGCCGCCCAGACCCTCGCCAATGCCGCCAGGCGAGTCCCGCTCTCCTTCTTGAAGATCATCTCCTGGGGCGGGAGGTCCTGCATCACGGACTGGGCGGCCAGGCGGGTGAAGCTGGTGACAGGCGGCAGGTGGCTGAACATGATCATGCCCGAGCCGAAGCCGGAGTCCATGCCGCCGTTGGAGCGGAGGAATTCGTTCCCTAGTTTGTCTTGGATGATGTTCATGGTGAGTGTGGGCTGGCCGGGGTAGGAGGGCTACACGGTGCCAATCAGATTCATCCTGGGAGAGAGAGACAGAGAGACAGAGAGAAGAAAGAGAAAGAGAGAAACAATGATTGTTTGAAGGCTGATGAGACTACAAAAAGCCGGGGACTACACACAATGAAGATCCAACTCTTCACCAGATGGTTAAAATCAGTTTTTTGGTTTTTGCTTGAATAATGTTAACCCCCCCACCCCCAAGACCAGTAATATACAACATTATTGTACATAGGTTCTGCTCAAAAGATTCTGGGAGATTGAAAATCTCTATGGTTTGGTATTTGGTAAGTGGATGAGCCTTGGTCTGAACGGACTAGTTTTGGAAATGCATCAAGAAAAAGTCCATTATAGATTTAAAGGTGCTCGTTACCATTTTATCCTGCGCAAAATTGTCTAAAATACCAGAGTTCAATTCCTGGGGTGAAAAGAACATGGTAGTAGCAGTGAACATTTGAACAAATATGTTATTAAAAAAAAAACCCTCGTCATTCTATTAATATCTCAAAAGGAACTTTAAGGGTTTTCGATGTTTGCTTCCATTGAAGCTCATCGACTCATAACAACTAACACCACAGCACATATGGTTAATATGAAACCGCCATGCCATCATCATTTGATCTCGCTAATGCGTTTAATGTGATGCCAAATACCGACAGTGCGCTCGCAAAGGGTTAAGCAAACTTTTACAGATATGAAGACGAAAGGTTGGCTCCGACACCTCTCTGGCTCTGCTCCAAACACACATTAACACACACTGCGATCTGCGATCTCGCAAAATTATAAAAAAAAAGAAACAATAGTGCTCGAAAAAGCTAAGACATTAGCCGTGCAATTAGCTTGCCTAGCGAGCTCCTCGGCTAACCCAGTGTTGCGGGGGCCCTTCTTTGTGATGCACGATCATGCAATTATTAATACGGCCATGCATCAGGACTTGTGCTCGCACCGGGGAAACCAGACGTTATCCTCAACGTTCAAGCTCCAAAGTCCCCCTCAGGAAGAAACCCCAACCTACCTTCACAGGGGGGGCGACTCGAGCTGGACGTTAAAGGCCAAGTGTACCAATTCAGATTGAGTTATAAAAGTACAAAACACCACTGCAACACGAACGTTACACAAGCGCAAGGCGAGTAGTGCGCATCGTCCCGGAGGTATACACATGAACTCTGGAGGTGTATCTCCATGTGTCGGGTTTCTGCAGGACACATTGTGTACAATATGTTTCAATATTTATCATTTAAAATGCATTGTCTGTACAGGACGGTTACCGGGAGTACGACAACACACGCAGCGCTATGTTGACCCTCATCACAGAATGCCCATGCAACTCGGGCGAACAATGATGCTCGTCTGCTGGGCTAGCTGAGACGGCTAGCTTAGCGAGCTAACTAGCGACAGTGGCGCTGCACCGCCGCTAGTTAGCCAGCTAGCACAGACGGCTAGGTGACTAGTGGCGCTGCGCAGTGACACTGCACCGCCGCTAGTTAGCCGGCTAGCAGAGACGGTTAGGTGGCTAGTGGCGCTGGGCAGTGGCGTTGCACCGCCGCTAGTTAGCCAGCTAGCAGGGACGGCTAGGTGGCTAGTGGCGCTGTGCAGTAGCGCTGCACCGCCGCTAGTTAGCCAGCTAGCCGAGACAGCTAGGTGGCTAACTAGCGGCGGTGGAGTGCCACTGCGCAGCGCTTTGTTGTCTGTCCCACGCGTGTATGCGTAACAATGTCGCCATAACTCTCTAAAAAAAATCGCTTTCTTCCTTTCTGCTTACCAGTGCATGACCCCGACTTGCTGCTTCGGCGTATCTAATTCACACTTAGGTTCCTGTTTCGATTTTTTAGACCCAAAATATTGTTCTCCCGCTGCTGCCGCAGCTGCCGTGTTCTTCCATCTTGCCCGAGCGCAGAGCATTGTGGGGTTTAATCTGGCGGCTCGCGAGCGGCGCTGCAGCCGGGCTGTTTGATGTGCCTCCACGGGACGGGCTGTTTGATGTGCCTCCACGGGCCGTGGGGAGCAGCACAACAACATCGTGTACATGTATGGGGATGCAGAGGTGGACGGCTCGTTTCTGTCAGTTACATCCTCATAGCTTTGTTTGTATTATTAATTGAATATACAGTGTGCTCTGGTTGCTTTAAAACATTAACATAGGCTATTTGTGAATGTAATGTAGGGTGGACGACTCGTATCTGTCTCCGTTATAATCCTCACAGCTTTGTATTTATTTTTATTTTTGTTGTAGGCCTATAGGGTGCTCTTGTTGCGATAAAATATTAAAATAATGAACATGTGAATGTCAGGATTACATGCATGGTGTTGGTGATGCACTGGACGAATCCTTTCCCTCAGAATTATAATCATCGCAGCTTTAAATATATATGCCTTTTTATGATATTTTCTACATTAAAATAATGATTGTGTGAATTTCAATGTAGGCTAGAGAAAGCATCCCTTAAAATCACATGCGAGTTGAAAATAAATTAAATTAAAACATAGGGTTTAATGATAGACCCAAACATTTGGGTCTATCAATGCGTCCTCATATAGATTGTGTGTATGGATAGCTAGGCCTACTCGGCACATATGATACAACAGCGCAATAAGACATGTGTCCTCTTACTCAGTGGGGAACGTTATGGTGCCAGTAGTTCGAGCTCTTTGTAAAGACATCTCCACCACTAAAGAGCAGTGGTCCGGAGTATGCTCTGAAAAAGAAGATTATCAGCGTCTGATTGATTCACTGAGAGCAGATGTAGGCCTGTATTATATATGTAGGCCTAACACTTAGATTTGGTTGCTGAGCAGGGGCGTATCATTGTAAATGCACATTATAATGAGTCTCCGTACTTTGGACCATACCCGTCACGCTGCATGTGCTAATGACCTAATTAATTCGGAGTGAGCGTCGTAGGCTCCTGTTTGAAATGCAGCCATCGGTTACTTTCAAGAAGGTCAGTGGATTGCATCCTTCATGAGTTTCGTCCCCCCCACCTACACTTGATGAAAAGTGTTTAAATAGTGTTTCAACGCGTTTATGTTACACAACAATGATGAAACTGTGTTAAACTGTATGATATTGCATATGTGGTAAAATGCAAATTTGAAAACGGAATGATTAAAATATTGTATAATTCTATGAAGATTAGCCTAACACAACTTTATTCAAAGCGTGTTTAAAGATTTTCACTTAAGTGGTATTTTTTAAATGTAGCCTATTCACTTTTATTCTCTGCTGTATTTAAAAGCCTATTTAGGCCTAATTTATTTTAGGTTAACTGACTACAACATATCAGAATCCTTACTTTGTTGTAGGCCTACGCGGAATCTCCATCGAGGCTGGCCTTTGATTGTATATTTTGCATATTTAATAATATATTATTCAAAGGTTTTTGAACAAAAAAACGACTTCCTTGTTCCTTCCTTTCGGGAGGTCTTGCTCGTATGTTGTTGGGATCGGATGGGCTCCAAATATGCTCTCTAGACTAGAAAGTTCTAGAAAGAAAGTTCTAGAGGTCAAGTTCATAAAAAATACAACATTGTTAAGAATTAAAGAGCCTTATCAGTCCAAATCTCCTATACGTGAAACGTTCACTATTATATGCTCTGAATATTTTTCTAATCAAAATATCTCAAAACGTAATTAATTATTAATAAATGCATCAAATGTGTGGAATTAAATGCCCAATATAGGATTTTCTGTGTACAGATTGGGTGATACACAAATAGGAATACATCAAATATGGAAAATGATGACATTTCCAAGGCAAAGCATTGATAAATGTTATTTTTTTAATAAGTGGATCCAAAATAATAAGCAATACTGACGTTATCAGAACACTGATAAATTCTGCGATCGCTATCACTCAATTTCAGGGTCTGCCTAACATTTTAATATATTCTGAAAACAATTACTCAGTCAGTTTGCAGAGTCGTTCAGGCAGTGATTTATTTTCAAGCATGCTTTTATTTAGTATAACTCATTATTGAAGAGATTTCATATCAAATCCAATCTTAAAATGTTCTAATGCTTCTCATTGACTGGAACTGAATAGTGTATAAATATAATAACCAATTTGTACTCAGATTTCCCATTTGAACAGGAGATTGGTATCCGGTAATAAATAGCCTGATAGAGCCAGACTAATTGCAAATGTTTATAAGTCTGAAACCTCCTAATTCATTTTTAATCACCAAGGGTAGTCATCAACAGAATCCTTATGCAGTCAGTATTGAACCTGTCCAATATTAAGTCGATGTGATTAGCCCTGGCCAAGTCTGCTGGAAATCTCACTGAACGGTAGGGGGGCGAGATGCTTAGGCCATAGAGCAAATAAAACATGAGTTTGCTTGTATTTTGTCTGCAAATTCATGCCAACTGGACCCGGAACGATTTGCCCCTGATAATTATTTTTCTCTCTCACTCTAAGTGCTTTCTCTCTCTCTATCTCGCTCTACCATGAGAGCCCCTCATACTGCCTTCCTGCCCGCGCGCGCACACACGCACACGCACACGCACACACGCACACACACACACACACACACACACACACACACACACACACACACACACACACACACACACACACACACACACACACACACGTTGTGTGTGTGTACGCAAGTCCTCTTTTCCTCCGGTAGATGGTAATGTTGCTCAAAATTTAACTGCCGTTTGGTACTCTCCATCTCTGTTTATTTATCCTTCCACTGCTCTTATTTACCAATCCGTGCATGGTCGGCTTCAGACTAATAGTCCTATAGAAATATTATCAAAATATACAGGGTTTTTTTCTGACTTACTAATTAAAACATCTGGCGAATAATTACCAAAGTAAACCAACATATCAAATAATATTATTTCACTCATACCAGATCTCCCTCTCTCCCCGCTCTCTCCCCCCCTCTCTCTCTCTCTCTCTCTCTCTCTCTCTCTCTCTCTCTCTCTCTCTCTCTCTCTCTCTCTCTCTCTCTCTCTCTCTCTCTCTCTCTCTCTCTCTCTCTCTCTCTCTCTCTCTCTCTCTCTCTCTCTCTCTCTCTTCTCTCTCTCTCTCTCTCTCTCTCTCTCTCTCTCTCTCTCTCTCTCTCTCTCTCTCTCTCTCTGGTGCACAACTCCTCGGGTTTTCCTTACCCACTCTCTTAGCGAGAGCGCATCGTCCAGTGGCGCGTCATCAATTCGCCAACAACTGATTTTTTTTTATTTCCTTTCTTTTCCTCCAAGACACGTCACTGTAATAACTCAACATGTCGGGAGGACTGAATACATTGACCTAGGGCACCTAACCGCACATCTCGATTAAGAGAATGTACATGCATGCGCGCTGATGTGGCCATATGGCACGCTTTACGCACGGCAGATAACCAACATTGTGGAATAAAAATCCAACAGAAGATGGATTAAACAAGTAAGTTTATTTTTCTTTTATCTTATTTTGGGGGGATTTGGCGATGGCTGCACTACGGAGGAAATTCGGCGAGGACTACCAGGTGGTGAACACGAGTCAGGCGACCACTTTCACAGCACCGGTCAAAAAGAAGCGCCAGCGCTTCGTGGAGAAGAACGGTCGTTGCAACGTCCAGCACGGGAACCTCGGAGGGGAGAGCAGCCGGTACCTCACGGACCTCTTCACCACTCTGGTCGACCTGAAATGGCGATGGAACATGCTGATATTCATCCTGACCTACACCATCGCTTGGCTTGTGATGGCTTCCATGTGGTGGATCATCGCCTACATCAGAGGAGACCTGAACCACGGCCACGACGCGTCGTACACCCCGTGCGTGGCCAACGTGTACAACTTTCCCTCCGCTTTTCTGTTCTTCATCGAGACCGAGGCCACCATCGGGTATGGCTACCGGTACATTACGGAGAAGTGCCCGGAGGGGATCATCCTGTTCTTGTTTCAGTCGCTGTTGGGCTCCATCGTGGACGCCTTTCTCATCGGCTGCATGTTCATCAAGATGTCCCAGCCCAAGAAGCGCGCCGAGACGCTGATGTTCAGCCAGGAGGCGGTCATCTCCCAGCGTGACGGGAGGCTGTGCCTAATGTTCCGCGTTGGCAACCTTCGGAACAGCCATATGGTGTCCGCGCAGATCAGGTGCAAAGTCATCAAGGTAAGAGAAACAGGAACTTTGCGCTCCACCCGGCCACGGGAGTGTTAGATTGACCTCCACGACCACTCTTCCCGACCCACCCAAGTGTTTAAAGTGCAATTAAACATACATAACAAAGATATATGTATGATTTACTTTCGCGGGCGGACTTATATCGTTCGAATGAAACAAAACATGAAAAGAAAAGGGAAGGAGTGGTTTGCGTACAACCTTTGTGATTATTTTCACAAAGATAAAACAAATGTTTTAAACCATGTTTGTCTGATATGTGCAAACGTCAGAATCCTATTTAAATTGAGATAACCCTCTGTATTCTGTTTTGGAGTGACGGATCATATGGTTTGGTGATCCTTTTTGTTCCCCTGTTCTGATCATAAGAACAGGTGTTGATCTCGATATGAATTAATCTTCTCTCCGACTCAAAGACGAGCTCTAAGCAGTCCTGCCTTCAGAGGCATTGTGTGTAGGACAGAGGAACCAAATCCTTCAAAATAAAAGGCTTGGCATAACGTTACCATAAACTGGCCAGCTGGTGCATGCAGGTGACATAGTAAGCGAGAGTCTTGTGTATTTGGATAATAATTGGGTTAATACTTATGTTTTTTACTTATGGCATAATAATATGCAAATCGGAAAGCATTGTTAATTTATCTGAACTTGAAATGTGCGTTCGATCGATCAATGGCCAGAACTGCATTACAGCTAGAGTGTCATTACTCCCAGATCGAAAGCTTCCCAATTGGATTACCCGCAAGGTCCTTGAGCAAAGACACCCGAGCCCCGTCATCGTTCCTGGCTCTGTAGCGCCCTGCGACTCCTCCATGCCTCTCCTCTCTCCTCCATCTCCCCATAGAGACATCCCCCTTCCCTCTGGTTGTCCCCTCCACAGCGGGAGGGGAGGGAGAGGGAGGAGGGGAGGGGAGGGAGGGAGGGGAGGGAGGGAGGGGAGGAGGGGAGGAAAGGGTTGGGGGGGACACCAAAACGGTTTACAAGCATCATAAAGGAGGGTCCCTGCTTCCCTCCATTTAGCGAGGGTTATGTAACCCAGCCACCAGTCTCTCCCCGTAGGCCTCCAAAACTAAGTGTTAAGCCTTCTGTTGTCAGATGGGCCGCGTGTACCTACACACACACACAGATTAAAACTGAACAAACGACCCTTTGGTTGCAACTGGCTGGATCGCTGATTCCAACCCTGTGAGAATAGGTATCTCTCCGTTAGTTTGAAAAAAAAAATCAGTTATCCGCTACATGATACTGGCAGATAGATAAAAGAGCGTCACACATACGAAAAGGTACAGCGTCGAGGAATAACACAGTTATGTGGAACGTGACACATCTAGTGACACATTCACACTGACTATTATGCGTTATTCAATTGATTCACCAGCACCACCACCAACGGCGTTTGCTCCTGCACCCTGGTGGCCATTCTGTGATCTGCGGGGAAAAGGCCATGGTGGAGCAGCTTTCTGTGTTGTTTTGTGATTATTGCCTGTGTTCTCCTGAGCGTACATGTTAGCAGTCCATTAGTGGCACTGTGCCATGGAACCGCAGGACAGTTTAATGACCCGTGCAGAGGCGAAGCCGTTCTGCAGTCCGCGGAGGAAGATGGGGAGAGCACAGCCTCTTGGGCATGAGACACACACATGGGGCAAGCACATGAGGCACGCATATGATGTATGCGTGCGCGCGCGCACACACACACACAAACACACACACACACACACGCACACACATGCATATGCCTGAACACACACACACACTCACAAAAAAGATTCACGACCATGGTCGCACACAAACGTGCACACATATGGACACACGCAAACATACACACACACACACACACACACACACACAAATATGCACACATCGACACAAACATACACACACGTACACCAACACAGATACACAAACACACATGGACACATACAAACATGTACCACAAACATGCATATACTCACAGACACACACACACACACACACACACAACACACACGCGCACACACACACACACACACACACACACACACACACACACACACACACACACACACACACACACACACACACACACACACACACACACACACACACACACACAGACAGGTGCATGTAAAAGCTATGCTAATCCCACTCATCTCCATAACGTAAGCAGGTGGGAAACAGCAGCATCTTTAAGCTTCTGTCCCTCAACCGGGAGCAGCAGGCCTCTCCTTTTACACGAAACACATTTACATACATGTACCGTGTACAGCCTTTTACGGCTCACACACAGACGTGCTTTGATGTGAAGGGCGAGCAGCGAAGCCCGGGTTTGACAGGCAGCTCAGGGGACGCTCTGACGTCCTTTCTCCCCACGCTTCTTATGACTTCCAAAGAAAGAAGGATCAACACGTCGTATGAATGGATGTGAAGGACTTCCTGACAACCGTACAACTCATTAGGCACGACACACAGGCACAAACAGGCACACACACACAAATATGCAGAGACACACAAGCACACACGCAAACAGATAAAGGCACACACACACACACACACAAACATGCACAGACCCACAAACACACACACAAACCAGGTACAGGCACACACACACACACACAGGCACACACATACACACATAGAAACATGCACACACATAAACATGACACATACATTCAAACACATGCACATATGGGCACAGACACATACACCAACAGACACACACACACACACACACACACACACACACACACACACACACACACACACACACACACACACACACACACACACACACACACACACACACACACACACACACACACAGCTCCAAGGTTCGCGGTTCCTCTCTGCCCTTCCCTTGATGTGTTACATCATCATTTTCAAAAGGCCGTGACATCATTGCACTGGAGCAGAGGAAATGTGATAAAAAACATATCATTCGGAGAAATGTTGGCGGCGGCCCAAATTGGCAACGCTACCGCAGACCTTTAGTGCTGGCCTGCGATGGTTAGCCTTTCCACGAGGAAAACCAACAATATTGACTCACTTCAAAACCCGAGATGAGATGCACAACTGTTTCAGGGGCGAATCCTGCGGTTGCATCTATTTGTAATTACGCTGTCAGCCTCCTGAGGGAGGCTGACAGCGGTCAAAAACATCTTTTTTGAGATAACCATTTTTTTTCCATTTCAGACCTTTCATTTCCTTCCGTGTCTTCTAATCAGACAGACATATTCTGATGGGTCTGAGCACACCGAACCAAGACACAAACAAGATGTGTCACTGAGTGGTGGACTGACATATACAAATGAGGACGTTTGTCTGTAGAAACCTGTCCAGACTTCGCCCGCAGGCTAGACGTGTCCTGTCTTACTTAAGACAAAGACAGGCTCTTTGAAAAACAGCCACAGCAACACACACACACTATAAATAATAGTTGTATTGTTTAAATATTGATTGTTGCTCATCGATAAAGTGAATCCCTTAAATGTGTCCTGTTATTGGCTAAACCACCTGTCACTCACGGTGTGAACTGGTTTTATTTCGGAGTGGATATCGTTCCGTCCCGTCGTAAATGTATTGGGAGGCCGCAGGGAGCGTGATATTAGGATTTGATTTCAACGTTTGCATCCCAGCGTAACATATCTCATCTGTCAGGGAGAGAGAGAGAGAGAGAGAGAGAGAGAGAGAGAGAGAGAGAGAGAGAGAGAGAGAGAGAGAGAGAGAGAGAGAGAGAGAGAGAGGAGGAGAGAGAGAGAGAGAGAGAGGAGAGAGAGAGAGAGAGAGAGAGAGAGAGAGAGAGAGAGAGAGCAGAGAGAGAGAGAGAGAGAGCGACAGAGAGAGAGAGAGAGAGAGAGAGAGAGAGCGAGAGAGAGAGAGCGACAGAGAGAGAGAGAGAAAGACGGAGGAACAGAGAGATAGAGAGACAGTACAGAGAGACAAAGAGATGAAAAGTAAAGTGCAGAGAAAGAAATCGAGAGGCCGTACAGAGAGATGGAGAGACCAGCCAGAGAAATGGAGCGAGAGAGAGAGAGAGAAATGGAGTGAGCAGACAGAGAGACAACGAGAGACTCGGAGGACCTTCCTTCATTGTCGTCACCACCACCACCTCCAACACCAGCAGCACCTAGACACCATCAGGGGGTACCTCATCTCTCTTTGCTGACTTCATGGATCCATCGTCCCCATGAAAAAATGATGTGATGGTATCTTATCCCCAAATGTGTGGGTTCTTTTAATACAGGTCTCCCCTCATTGAAATACAATTCAAAACGCCAGAAGGGTTTGATAAAAACAGAATGGAAAACCTCAGGGGGGAGAGCTCCCTCACTGTGCACGTGTGTGCGTGTGTGCGTGCGTGCGTGCGTGCGTGCGTGCGTGCGTGCGTGCGTGTGTGTGCGTGCGTGTGTGTGCGTGTGTGTGTGTGCACATGTGCACGTGTGCGTGTGTATGTGTGCATAGGTACACAGACCTGAGGGAAATTCAACGAATTTGCCCAGTCTCTTGTTTTGTGTAACAGACGTGTCGCATTGTAACATGACACACACATACAAAGACACTCACGCAGACTCACACTCACAGGCATGCATACACACACACGCGGACACACAAACACACTCATGCAAACTCACACTCACAGAGACACACACGTATACATACAAACACACACACACACACACACACACACACACACACACACACACACATACAAACACAAAAACACATACACACACACAAGCGCACACACACACACACACACACACACACACACAAGCATACACACACACACACACACAAACACATGCATACAAGCACACACACACACACACACACACAACACATGCACACACACACACACACACAAACACAGACGGCCCTTTTATCTCCTCATCTGTGTGTGCGGGGAGCGCAGGAAGCAGAGCCGTGGGGGGCTCGGCGTGTGAGGAGCTTTGCCTGATGACGCGTGGACACACTCATTCCTCTCTTTAATCCCCAGCGACAAAAGACAGCGAGACAGAGGCTCAGAGTGGCCGAATCCCCGGGCGCTAGCGGAGAAAAACACAGTCGCTGCGTCGCCGCCTCCCCCCTGTGTGTGTGTGTGTGTGTGTGTGTGTGTGTGTGTGTGTGTGTGTGTGTGTGTGTGTGTGTGTGTGTGTGTGTGTGTGTGTGTGTGTGTGTGTGTGTGTGTGTGTGTGTGTGTGTGCGCGCGACACACACACACACACACACACACACACACACACACACACACACACACACACACACACACACACACACACACACGACACACACTCAGAAGGACATACACACCAGTACACAACTGACTTGATCACATGAGTCCCGTCCCGGGGAAGGAGCGCACTCCCGTTCCTCTCCTCGGTCGGGATGCAAACACGTGGTGGGTTTGTGATTAGCCGGGACCTCCGTGGAGATCTGGCGTTAGTTACCGGGACGGCAGCGGGGCGTCCGTGGAGCGTCCGCTGTCGGGGGGCTACGAGTGTAGCGGGGGGGGTCGGGGAGGAGGAGGAGGAGGAGGAGGAGGAGGAAGAGGAGTAGGAGGGGGAGAGAGAGATGGATGAGGAGGAAGAGGAGGAGAAGGAGGAAGATATGGATGAGGAGGAGGAAGAGATGGATGAGGAGAAGGAGCAGGAGGAGTAGGAGATGATGGATGAGGAGGAGGATATGGAGGAGGATATCGATGAGAAGCAGGAGATGGAGGAGGAGGAGAAGGAGGAGGAGTAGGAGGAGGAGGAGGAGGAGGAGGAGATGGAGGGGGAGGAGAAGGAAGAGGAGGAGGAGAAGGAAGGGGAGGAGGAGATCGAGGAGGAAGAGGAGGAAATGGAAGAGGAGGAGGAGAAGGACCGAGAGGAGAGGAGGGATGAGGAGGAAGAGGAGGATGAGGAGGAAGAGGAGGAGGCTCTCCGGGCGCTCGTTTCGGTTGAATGGTGTCCAGACTCATTTTGCGTTTGAGTTGTGTCAGTGTGGGGTCAGAGTTGGCCGTGAAGGAGGAGACTGGGAGACTGTGAGACTGCTGATGAGTGCCGTGCTCAAATTGGTCCACCGGTTCCCTGTATGGTGGCCTATTTCAGGGGGGGGTAACCGTTTTGCCACGCAATCTAAAATGTGAGTGTATAAATATGGTTCCCTACTTCAAAGTCCCACAATGCACTGCAAAAGAGGCGCTCAACTGATGTGCACTTATTTCTGGAACAAGGTAGCGAAATCGAATACTGGAGAGTTTTCTCAGGTTGGGAATGTGGGGGGAGTAATCATGGTTTTAAGGACCTGTTGGTGTTCATACATAGAGCTAGATCATTTAATATAGATGGTGATGAATGTTGACGTGATTACATTATTATATTACATTTCAAATGTTATTCAAATGACTATAAATGTCTATGTTGTGATGCCGCAATTTATCCATCACGTTTGGTTATCCGCTTTTGAAATATTAATTTAAGATATGTCACAGTAGCTGCATTTTACTCTCATTTTACTGAAATCATTGTACAAACGAAAATAAATAGCATAAACCAAGAATCCAAGAATGATGAAGAGAATAAATAAGTGGAAATATTCTTTGTCCGATTTTTGATTGAAGGATCATTTTGCATTTAACAAAAGCTTATGGACGTTTCAGTACTGACTTGGGTCTGAAATGTGACTGAAAATAAACTAAATAAAGTGCATACAAATAATCAATAATATTCGGGTCGACCGTTAGAGAAAGTGGTGAGCATGTACAATGTTTTTCATCCAACAGAGGGAGTGAGTGGAAGGTAAAAGACCTTACCTTACCTTCCATTCGGTGAACTTCTGTCTGTTAAATTCTACCGTTGGAAATAGCGTCCATTGCAGCGCTCTGTTATTCATAGCAGCGGCCTGCCACACATAAATAACACTCACTGAGCGCCATAATTGACCAATCAGAACAGAGTACTCCACAGAGCCGTGTAATAAATATCTATCCATCCTATCGTGCGCCAATGAGCGAGTTGGGACAGGTTGAACGGCGTAAAGTTTTCAAGGGATTTTGGACGGCGGGAGGCAGGAGGCGAGGAAGTTGGCATCCAGACGTCCCACTCCCCCGCCTTGCCGCGCGGTCATCTGGCCAATTAAAATCTTCCACACCAGTGAGCTCTCGGTAGGCAGCGGCAGAACCTGTGCAGACACGACTCTCTCACCGGTGCCTCGCGGCGTACCCATCGCGATGGGAGCCCACCGTGAAGGGACCCAGACTGGCAGCTACACCACACGTCTGGGGGGTCTGTGTGGACCTCAAGTTAAGAGCCACAACATCCTAGATCATTGGTTCTCAAACTGTGGTACCACTGTTGGTACCTGTGTGCTATTAAGTGGTACTCAAGAGTAATCTCCAAAGAAAATAAAAGTAGAACTCATTTTAAAACACAATATCGAAATACTAGTACGAATGGAAATACATTAACCGTGAGATCATTAAAACGGTGTTCAAAATTAGTTTTGCCTTTCCTGTAATATTTTTGTGCACAAAGCACACAGACACCAAATGGTTGTAAAGGAACATCCAGGACTACACCAAGAACATTGTATTTTGTTATACTTTATTACATCATAATGATGGTATGTGGGGAGACAAATAATTTCTGAGGTGGTGTAAAAACGTTGAGAACCACTCTCCCAGCTCCTTTCAGTCTTTTCAATTATACGAGCCGGTTATTATACCGGATGCCAGGCCAATGCCAGAGTAAGTGTTGGTTTTGCACTTTTCTTTGTTGTTCTCTGCAGATTCCTTTTTAATTGTTTCCCCGTCGGGGATTAGCAAAGCAATATAACAGGCGAGGGTGTACTTCAGCGGCACGACGGTGACGGTTTGAAGGCGAGCACCCACCCGCACGCGAGCACACCCTCAAGTATAATACTGAGATTACACAACGGCTACCTACAAAGAAATATCGAGTCATATTGTGGCGCACTCCGCTTTTAAGATGAATCACTTTTTATTTGTTTTTATGTTAGTGTCCCTGGGAATACATACTGACTAATACCATGGAAAACTATGAGTGACGTCCCGGACTCCTACTCAACGCACGTCCTGTTCACAAGGATCATATGTCAAAGAAACCGGACTTGCTGTCCATTTTAGTACCTGCTGTACTGGGTTGTATTGGATAGCAATGGACTGTGTTCAAAGAAATACTAAATCCATGACGGAAGATATAAAGAAGGAACGGTAACCCTCCTTCCCATGATGTGTCCCGTGCATCTCAAGACAACGTCACTTTCCAATGGGATGACCTTTCTGTCATCACCAATCTACACATTCACACCTTCATGTTGGCCCTGGATGTCATTTTGGATGCGATGACAGGGTGAGGGGGCGGTGTGGAAAGGAAATTAAATTCTGGGGTCCTCTGAAGTCTATCGACTGTCTCTCTTCTGTCCACCGTCTCTATGGTCTCGCCATTGTCTCTCTACTGGCCCTTTACGGGCTCTCTCTTCTGGGTTTTTTATTTTCACTGTCTCTGCATTGTCTATCGTTCTCTCTCTATCTCTGATCCACTCCAAACATCCCCAACAAGATTTAAACGACTGTATTAAATGCTTCCCTTTCGTTACACTTCTAATCATTGTTAATACTAACCAAGTCTCTCTCTCTCTCTCTCTCTCTCTCTCTCTCTCTCTCTCTCTCTCTCTCTCTCGCTCTCTCTCTCGCTCTCTCTCGCTCTCTCTCTCTCCCTCCCTCTCTCCCTCTCTCCCTCTCTCTCTCTCTCTCCTCTCTCTCTCCTCTCTCCCTCTCCCTCTCTCCCACTCCCTCTCTCCCACCTCTCTCTCTCTCTCTCTCCTCTCTCTCTCTCTCTCTCTCTCTCTCTCTCTCTCTCTCTCTCTCTCTCTCTCTCTCTCTCTCTCTCTCTCTCTCTCTCTCTCTCTCTCTCCTCTCTCTCTCTCTCTCTCTCTCTTCCTCTCTCTCCCTCTGCTCTGTCTCTCTCTCTCTCTCTCTCTCTCTCTCTCTCTCTCTCCTCCTCCTTCTCTTCTCTCTCCTCTCTCCTCTCTCCCTCTCTCTCTCCCCCTCTCTCCTCTCCCCCCCTCCCCCCCCACCCCCCAGTCTCGTCAGACCCCCGAGGGGGAGTTCCTGCCCCTGGACCAGTGTGAGCTGGACGTTGGGTTCGGGACGGGGGCGGACCAGCTCTTCTTGGTGTCCCCCCTGACCATCTGCCACGAGATCAACCCCAAGAGCCCCTTCTTCGACCTGTCCCAGCGCTCGCTGAAGAACGACCAGTTTGAGATCGTGGTGATCCTGGAGGGCATCGTGGAGACCACAGGTGAGGACTACGGGGACCGCGTCCCCACCTTACCCCTCCCCGTCACCCCTTCTCAACCCTTACTCCTGCTATTGTATATTGTACGTCCTGGCACTTAAAAATAGTACTCAGCATCGTGCAGTGTCGTACCCTAGCTATCTTTGTTGCATACAGGGAATGGGTTAACCTGGTAATTGTTTCTATGAACATCCTTATTGTACCGACAGCGATAGACGATGTCGATGCTCATTCTTCCGACAAATGTACTTCTTGTAAGTTGCGTTGGACAAAAGTGTCTGCTAAATGCCCTAAATGAAAAACTGTTGCTTTTCATTAACTGTGGTGGGGTTGGTTCAGTCAAGCCATGAAGGAGTACGACATCCTAAGAGATCTTGAACACTGCTGCCATAAAATATTTAATAAAAATGCACCCAACGGACACAGCCAGTCTCGAACCCCTTAAAGCACACAGCCCCCCGCCCCCCTTTGTTCTGGTAATCCTGCCTTTGAGCCGGAGGTGACAACAGACCACTCCTCCATACACTCCTGCGGCTCCCCGTGGGGGTGGATTCCGCGACAAAGACGGCCTCGCTGGGCATTACCCTTCACGTGTGCGGAAGGCACGTGCCGGGTCTTCCACCAAGCAAGCCGAGGTCTCTGCGGCCGTTCCACTCCATTTATCTCGCTGTTGAGACAGCGAGAGCACTGCCATCGCTATGGAAAGAGACGGGTCCAGACCGCAGACACGCCGGCTCTCCAGTGCTGCCCCTCGGTCAAACGACACAAAGCTGGGCTCCCTCGCACTCAAGTGTTCCAGTTCTTTTGTCAATTTTGATCCAAAACCCCCTCCTCCCTTTCCCGCCCATTGTCCCAGATGGCACCATTGTGCCGAGTGGTTCTGAGAAGCCAAAACGGCGAGAGGGGAGGGGGTGCTTGAGGAATTGCAGTGTTTGCTCGTTGGCCACTGGCAGGTGTATATATGGATGGTCCCGGCCGTCGTCTGTGTGCAGTTGATAACGTCATTAAAACCTGCCGGTTGCCGCCGGAGACCGCTGTCGGAGCGCCGTGGCTGTCGACGCCGGTCGGAGCAACAGGAAGTGATGGCGGAGTCCCCCATAGCCAACGGAAATCATTCACAGTCACACACTCCTCGCACCAACTCGCCGCCCATTACCCCAAACTCATTACAGGGGGAGAAGAGGGAAGGGGTTTCTGGATGAGTCTGTCAAACGGCCTTTATAAATTGTACGGCGAGGTTGGTGCAATTATGTGGCTGAGTGATGGACGGGCGGCCCACCTAGCCAGCGACTAGATAGAACGTAGCCCCCAGAACAAGAACCAGGGGTCCCACGTCTGCTCACTATTCACCAGCTCACACCTTTGTTGTTTTTTAGAAATAGAAATCCCTCAAGTTTGCTGGGTACTTGACTCCTACTGGCACAATGAAGATAGACTAAAGATTGAGTATTTAACTGCTATTAATCATCGATTTCCTTTATTTACATCAATCGTTTTTTAAATCTTTTTCATCTACTACTGAGCAACAGGTAGTGAAGAATTGGTAACCGACCATTATCTTCAAAAAAATAGATAATCATACATTTATTTTACTCAAAATCCTGAGAATAACCAGTCTGCGATCAGATTGATTACACAACACGTATGATTTCATCACAAAGGAACTCTGTGGCCCTGCCTGCATTCCAAACATATTGAGAACCTTGAGACGGATGGGGGTTTGTATTCTGATGAACTAAGCAGATTAGCATCCGTTTTACACACATCATTTGTTGGAACCTAATAATGTAACGCCATCGAGCCACTGAACAGCCATCCATCAACATGACTATGACTTGCATAGCAACACTTGCATTGTATGCAAAATAAATAGATTAGCAAGGCAGAGGACAGATTAGACCTTGGTTTATGGCTGATTTTCATTCTTGAAGAATGTGCAACCGCCACACCAACACCCAGAGCACATACGAAGAACACATCCACCTCCACACAGAATCCTCGCGCTGTAAAAGGAAAATGGTATGAGACTCTGGTTCTGCAGATGTATTAGAATATTATGCGGAAATTCCCTTGCACATCAAGGTATGCTTGACATGAGTGGAACACATCAATGCAAGCCGTATTTGACAGTGTTATTCTACTCCTAGTGCACATATATATAACAGTAAACAGTATGGATATTATCCTTACCAAACATATCACCTGCCACTTTATCTGGCTCAACCATTGTGGTAATATGTTCTAAAGAAATAAACACGCATGTGGTTATAACGTTTACAGCCAGGTCATTCTCAGGTTCTGCAGTGTTATAAAACTATAGAGATTCTTCACTGCCAGAATAGAAAGGACCTTCTTTCAGTAACCTACTTACAGCACCATCAGCACGACGTCTTATTATTGTGGTACGGTCAAATCTTCAATCTGGTCATGGAATAGTCTGTTATATAGCAAAAATAGAAGCTTGTCTGGTTGGATGCCGTTTAATTTTTTAAGACAATTTAAGTTAAAGAAGTTCATATAAAGGACAGAAAGGACTTGTTCCCAGGTTGATACTTTACAACTTTCTAAAAGATGAAAAGATCTTAATCTGGTTTGTGTGTGTGCGTGCGTGTGTGCTTGCGTGCGTGTGTAAAGATGGGTCTGCGATTAAGTGTGTGCGTGTGCATGGTGTTAGACTGTTTTTTGTGTGAATGTGTTACTAGTTTGTGTGTGTGGTGTGGTTTGTGTGTGTGTGTGTGTGTGTGTGTGTGTGTGTGTGTGTGTGTGTGTGTGTGTGTGTGTGTGTGTGTGTGTGTGTGTGTGTGTGTGTGTGTGTGTGTGTGTGTGTGTGTGTGTGTGTGCATGCACACGTATGTTAGTGTCAGTGTACTTCTGCAGTTTTCATTAAAACCCCTTCCTCTGAGACTCGGTATGAGGCCAGTATTTGTGTCACTAACCCAGAGTCTATGGCTTCAGAAGGACAACCAGACATTAGCAGGCTCCTGGAAAGACACTTAGGATGGCTGCCTGAGATGATGATGAGGCACACGGGGCCCGCCAGGTCCTCCTGGAGCTCTGTTACCAGGTTACCGTACTCTGGCAGGCAAACAGCCAATACGGGCCGACCTAGTTGATATTACTGTGGCTTACAATCGACAGACGCATCAAAATGAAAAATGCCGTTTCATTTTCTTGTGATTTTGTACTCCAGTGTTCGTGAAGTAATGATGGGCTCACACCAATGTTGTTCCAAGTGCACTGTTGAAGAATATGAGAAGAAATAAACACCATACATAACGTGAGAAAAGGACAAGAGTGAAATGAACAAGTTCCTTCCCTGAAACTATCATTAAGTTAATCCATAATCCTTCCAGGTGCTGCACAACCTTAGAAAACATCTTGATGTCAAACGAGTTCATTGCGACATTTAGTTTTCCGTAAGAGGGGCAGTTTTGGGACGCATTTATAGAAAAGTAACGGTTGAAAGGTTATCGAGAGGGGATTGGCTGCTGCTGTGTCATGTGACTCGTGACCCGCCCAGAGGCCAGAGGGTTTCGACACAACAACGGCAGTGGTGTGGTCACCCAGAGGGTGCTGAGGTGCAGACGTAAATGTCACATTATCGTGTTGTTGTTGTTGTTCTCTATAAAAGGGCCGGGGTCAACCCTGAAAGGCGAACCGCCATTGGCCAGACTGGGGGTTGAGCTCCGCCTCTGTTAAACTGTCAATCATCTTTTGAACGCCCAGGTGGTCTTTCCGTGCCCGATAACACATACACGACGCCACCAGGAGCGGACGGTACAGCCAGTAGAGGAACAATTTCACGATGAACAGCAACACGCCGAGTGAGATGTGAGCTTGTCCTTAACAAGAATAACAATGGCAGGCTCACACGCACGCACGCACGCACGCACGCACGCACGCACGCACGCACGCACACACACACACACACACACACACAGGGCCATGATGAAACAAAGAATAACGAGCCTCGAGCGTCTGTTATTGATGAAGGAACGGAGCAGCAGGAACCATGAATGAGATTGAGAGATTGATCAGATATTTATTGACGGGCACCACAGTCATTCATTGAAAGGCACTGCTCGCCTTTGACCTCTAGAGGACAGGATCCTCTGTGTGTGTGTCACGTGTCGGCATTAATCCTTTTTTGGTTGCCAATGTTTCCTTCCGTTTGTGTTTTTTTTCAGTTTCTCCCTTTTTCTTTGAGTCATTTCGAGACATCTTGCATCTCCCTCTCTCTCCCTCTCTCTCCCTCTCCCTCCCTCTCTCTCTCTCTCTCCCTCTCTCTCTCTCTCCCTCTCCCTCTCCCTCTCTCTCTCTCTCCACCCACTCTCTCTCTCTCTCCCCCTCTCCTCTCTCTCTCCCCCCCCTCCCTCTCTCTCTC